>CAJNOJ010000079.1:82729-399121 GCA_905250025.1 Adineta ricciae
CGTCAATTGATTACATACTCATCTAATTGTTCTTGATAGTTTTAATTTAACAATTGAGATTAAAATAAACAAATAAACAACTAGAAGACGAGGCAAGAGGAAAAAAATTTTTTGGTTTAAGCCTTGGTATTATTCGGACTGATAAGCAATCTGAAAGAAAGAAAGAAATTTTTTCTCTCGCGATTTCTCTTCGGATAACACTTGCTTGTAACTAAGTTATAAACATTTATTTGTGGAATATGTTTTGTTAGAATATTTCACGCGACATCTATGTTGCAAAATGTCACTTGACATCGAAGCATACTGACCTCTTTCTTCAATGATTATACTCACAGCTGTGATATAGAGCTACAGTTTCTTTCATCGATTAAATGTTTAAAATTAATCACTCCAGGTATTGAGATTCTTTTGATGATTAGCACACAAAGCTCATGACAAGAGATTCAGACATTTAGTCATTATAAGCATATGATATATCCCATCATTCCAATCAGACATAATCAAGCAGATCGTCAAAGAAATAGTATTTGATCGTATACAGGAAATCAAAAGACATCAAATGACTAATGAAGCTGCTCGTAAGACTTTCGACAATCTAACTGCGTATGCAACGAAGAACGAAAGTCTTTTTGATACTTTCCCTCGTCTCTATCTGATCCGAATCGATCCATACATGGAAATAGCTAATCTTTTAAAAGGTTAACGGCTCACAGCAGGCACATTTTTATATAAGATAATCTACTGTCTCTAAGCAAACTCTCTAGGAGAAAACTATTTATGCTAGTGTCCTATCAGCAAGGGCAAAAATGATCTGTTTTTTTCTAATAATACGCCTTCGATGACTTTCCTCCATAAGTTTATTGACAATATTGAAATGAATCACGACAACAATTTGAAATGTTCTCAAATAAATATCAAATACGCGTTACAGAATCAAGTAACATACGTTGTATGTCCACGCTTTGCGTTTGTGTTTGCTATTGGTAAGATGAAAGCAAAGACTTGTCTTAGTTCTTTTCGGAATGCCGTGGATGTTGAAAAGACGAAAAATGACGCAGCACTGTAGAAATTCAAAAGAAAACTGGATGTCAGGAACAGTACAAAGTTTTCGATGGCCGTTCGTTCAGTTGATTTAGTTCCACCAATAATTAAAACAATAGCATTGTAGAGTGTATTCAATGGATATGAGAAGGTAAAGATCATATAAACGATAATTTGTACGAATAACATCTTGCTCAGTTGCCGATCACGTTGTTGAAGATGTAATTTTTCAGTATTATGTGACGGTAAATCATCAGCTGGTTGAACACTTCGTTTCATTTGTTGTAGATTTCTGAATGCTAACAGACTGAATATTATCATTGTGCCTGTGGGTAGAATGGCAGCAACAAAGCAAATGTAAATCGAGTGATAGAGAGCTGCTGCGCCTGCCCACATTAAACATTTTCCATTTTGAATTGTTGTTAACAATGGAATGTGTAGAGGAATGATAAACCAAATGATTGGAACAAGAATGATAAGTCGAAAAACGATCTTTGGTCGGCAAAGTTCTCGTATTCGAGCATTACGGGATGATTGGGTGTAGCATGCTACACAAGCCAAGGACAGATAAGACCGAGAGATGACTAACAGAGCATTACGAATATATAAACGAAGTTTGCAATAGATCCAGTTGGCATTTTCCGGTGGCGAATTGTATAACGAATGAATGGTAGGAACAATGAAGTAAATCATGACCACCGCATTGGCAACTGAAGCAGCAGCGAAAAAGACCGAACATGGGTTGGATCGTAATCGTTTACGAAGAAATACCAAACAATTCAGGGTGTTTCCAATCACTCCGACAACCAGAAGTGGTCCCAGTGCGTTTGTCAGATAGAACTGAATAGATGAAAGTATGCTGATCATAGACATGCTTGGCAGTAGGTGTTTTCTTTAATCTGAAGAAGAAAGTGTACTTGATAGCAAACTATATATACGGGTGAACGTGTTTTTTAATTCTTACACATACAAGAGGATTACACGCTGGGAAGTAAAAGTCTAAAAAGAACTTCAAGGTTAACTGCATGATATGTAAATCTCTTTTGTTTCACACAATAAAACTAATAGTCTCCATTAGAGATTCTGATGTGGATTACCTGAAGATAACGCTCTAAACTATGACATTCAAAGGAGACTTCGCTAATATGTATTCTTCACTAAGAGATTATGTATATTTATAAGTTCTAACGGGATGAGCCAAATTTGCTCCTAGCTTGAACGTATGTCATGACTTTAATCATAGAAATCCTAATGAATTTTACAACTCTCTAATGGAACGAAAAGAATTCAGAATTTGAAAGCACTTTCTTTTATTCTTTAGGTTCCGCCATTAGCATTAATGATCTTTAATAATAGAGAATTAACGACTTACTGGAAGTTAATTAATTATGTATACAGATTCGTGTGCGTGTGAATATCGACCTATAACATCCTATGAGTACATATCAGAGAATCATTCTACTCATTACTTACATAGGAAAAAGCGATCGATGTTGAACAATCGGTGAGTAAATCCGAAAGTTTTATAGAGAGAGACGTACGAAGGCGTGAACAGATAATTGATGCATAGAGTACTTCTCAAATGACTGGCGTAGTGTTAAAAATAGTTGGAGAACAAAAAGCAAGACAGCTATCTCATATTTACAATATGAACTAAAATACGCGTGTTCATTTGATTCGAACTCCGTACATTATCTCTTTATTGAAATCTGTCGGAGATGAACAGATACGAAGCTGCATCAAATATAAGGAAATGCGCATGATTGCGCGAACTATATTTTAATCTTCTCTAACAAAGAAGTTTTATATTGTTTTGCAAACAGTAATGAGTGAAAAGTAGGTTTACTGAGAAATCAGGCCCAAAACGCATTAACTATTGTATATTTAGCACATCCTGCAGGGTATTATGCGATATAAATAATCCACTTGACTTCAACGGAAGAGTTGCATCGCGTAGGATCATGCTTTGATGGATACAGAAGATTTCGGAAATAACGAACTGAGACACTTCCTTTCTATTGAAAAAACTTGACATAATTAGGCTCCATCCTTTCCATGGAGATAGGCCACCGCGCCTAAAGTCAAGTTGGTAAGCACAACGCATTGAGGATTCCATCTAAAGTATTGGATAACGCTCTGTTGCCGAGAGCGACTGCAGACTGATACCCTTTCGTCTTTTGCAAAATAGTCTCTCGCTGGCTTACGATCATGTTGTGGATTATTGTAAGTAGTTCTGTATGTATTGAAAATAGATTTATTTATTAAAGTTTCTTGCGCATATGGGCTTCTGAATTAAAAGAAAAGAAAATAAAATAAACGAGGAAAATAAAACTGAAAAACACAGCTGCATTAATAAGAAGGATGAACACACGCACGCACACACTCGCAAACAAAATAGTCACAGCTGAGTTGCACAGGTTCCGTATGATCATGATCGTCGAAATACTTGAATTGAAGAAAAATAATAATAATAATAACCTGTTTTTCCAAGACAAAACACAAATGTACAGAAGAGAACAAGAAAAAAAGAAGAAAATCGGATTTTGATAGAATTGGTTTTTTAGTAGAAAATAAAAAATAAAAAACACATCTGGTTTTTACAAGAACGCGAAAGAGAAGGAGAAGATTTTCAGACATATACAGACTTTGTCTATATATCGGGAATTGAAGAGAAGAATCGGAACGAAAGAAGAAGTTTGTCTCATATAGATTTCAAACGTACAAGATTGATTGGCTTTATTTATGATAATCAGGCAGTATATGTTGAAGGTTTTCCTCAGCATCCATTTCAATGATATTGTTGGAATTGCCGTCTTCTTCATCATCGTCGTCATTTTCCTAGAGAAGAAGATTCAAGCGAGATGCAACAGACATGAAGAGCCCGTTTTACTTTATCCGAACATAATTCACCGGCTTTAGCCAATACTGATTTCGCGCTTTGTGTTCGCTCAAGAAAATATCCTTGTGATAAATCGTTACTAGTCACTTGTCCTTGAGAGGAATAGAATGATGGAATGTAATTTGGTCGCTAAAGAAAGTCAGTTGAGACAGATCGAATGAGACTTATTTTAAGTTACTTCGAGTTGATCACGTAACCAGCGAACAGCTTGTATCCAACTGTCTTTCAACTCTTGATCCGTTTGAAGGAGATGATATGCTTTGGGACAACTAAACAGAAGATTCCTTAGAAATCTCTGATGAACGAGAAGATGATAGTATTTACTTTGTAAAGATTTGTAATAAAGTTTTTATGAATTGATAGGCTCGTTTCTCATTATTTGATTTCGATTTCGAGTATAAATCAAATAACGATTGAACAGCATCATTACTATAGCAGTTGTTATTATTATTCAACGTTGTTGTCGGTGAAGAAGATTCGTCGACCGCCGGACTCAGTTCATTGTTTATTGGAATACCTTTCAATGCATATAAAAGACGAGCTTCTTGCCAAGAATCTTCCATCAACAGCACCATAGATAGAATCTCAAGATGAGTGCGTAGATCGCCGGAGTAGTACATTGATGGCTAAATAGAGAAATTCGTCAAAGTGTTATTTCAGGACGATCCTCCGAAATACTTACTAATGTCAAAATATCACGTAGTGCGACCGCTGTGACGTCCGGATTTTCCCAGATAACAAAGCGAAGAAAACGTGACAATTCTTCGCATGTGCCGGCATCTTCGATAAGTTTCTTTAACAAATGATCACGTTTGTACAATAACTCGATTAGCTCATTAGGAATGGGGTAAATCGGTCCGTTGTCATAGGTTCGATATGGATTAGGTAAAACTTTTTCGTCGGGCTATATTGACAAAGAAATGTTCGCGAGTCTTTCGTCAATTTCAATTCTACTCTTACATGGTACGATTTACATAAGCTTGAAACATCAAAACACCGGATTAATGTCGAGAGGATAATGGATAATTTCGACGGTTCACCGTAGCGATGTATTGATGTTGATGATAAATCATCAGCAATCATTTTAGCAAACATCAGTGGAACGTTCAGACGAATTAATTGTTCACACTACGAACGAAGTACAACATAGATTTCAGCCGAGAAAAGTGTTCTACGTACTTCATAACGGCCTTGAGAAGAATAATTGATAAAAAATTGAAAATATTGTGCAGACATTTTCAAGTTATCTGGGCCATCTTTTTTCATTAAACGTATAACAGAAGTCAAAATCTGTTCTTCAACAGTCATATGATCTAGCAAGAAAAACCAAACAATCGATTCTTTCGGTTTTCTCTAGTTGATACATACCTATTGCATTCTCAACATTATGTTGTTCATCTTGTCGAGAGTGAATCGCAAGTGTGACCAGTATTCGGCCAAATACATTACGAATCTATCGGTTAGAAGCGATTGAAATTTGAACGAGAAAAAAAGATGTCGTAGAACTTACGTCTGCTGACATACAGTCGATAAGGTACTCGTGAAAACGATTCGGATGTTTAAATAAAACTTCTTCAACAAAGTATTGTCGAGCACGACGGGAGTAACGTAAACAGTGGGTGACCAATTCGGTCCATTCGCTAGCTGCGCCACTGTAAAAATGAACTATTTATTAAACAAAAGTCGCGAATATCGAGTTGATTACAAACCGAAGTGACTTCTTCGTATGCCATCCGATGGTGAAAAGGAATTTTGCGGTTATTTGAATTGCTATCAGTGCTAATTCTTCAATGGCCTAAAATTTGACGAAAAATGCTTTGCGAGTTTGATTGAAGAATGAGTTACATTTGTCAAGGAATCCTTCTCTTCCTGTTGTTGTTGTTGCTGTTGGATAAGAAGTACTAGCTGTTGTACATTGCTATGTACAAGTCTTCTGATGAACAAGAAATATTCCTGACTGAAGAGAATTCGATTGTGAAGAAACTTAATATTTTGCTTTCGAACACTTCGTTGAACCGATAATGGCATGCGTTGAGTTTTGTCGTCTAGAGTGAAACAATACGTGAGAATGTATCTATTCATTCGTAAAATAGTATACACAATTCGAGTTGGCTCAAGTCTTTCTCGAGAACTTTGATTGGATCGACACTATTTGTTGGCAATTTTTCATAGAATAGAATGTACGCGTTCCAGCAACGACGTTGTCTAGAAGAAGATCTTCATAAGAATGAATGCGTCAGAAATTAGTCTTACCGTTTTATAACTGGTTGATCAAATGGCGACATGCTATGATCGCCACCGAAACACTGTGATCGAAGTTCTTCATCATCATTCATTTTACATTCACTAACATCCGTATCGTCAAATTTATACCATTGAGAATAATTCGAATCATCCGATTCATCACTATCACAAGATATATGGTGACATGAGACTTTGTTCAAACAGATTCTTACTTATGTTGAATGAAGGAATAGTAATGACCACCATTCGCTTGTCCCATGTGAACAATAATACCAACAAGTTTATAACGAGTACCATCATCATTGGTATTCTGATCGTCCGTGCCATTTTCATCGACTATCGACGTGCCTAAAGCGAAATATACATTCGTCAACAGATTGAATCAAATCCATCGGACATACCTTCTGCTCTTGCAAGACCTTGCACTGTGTAGGGTTCCATATCTAATTCCCTTGGAAATTCAAAGTAATCGTTAAATTTAATAGGTGTTTCACGTTCCCAATCATAATCGAAGCGTTTCAATTGTATAGCCAACATAGGTGGTAAGCGTTTAAAACAAGTTCGTTTGACTGTATCAACCTGCATGTCAAATGTTCGAATAGAGTGCGGATCTGCACAGATTTGTTTCGATTCTTACCGTTTTGTTACATTTCTCACAAAAATATGCATTCGGACCGTCTAACAATTCTCCGATGACATACTGTTCGAGGGATTCTTTCAGATTTTGACTATGGCGAATATCAACACTTAACAATGTGAAATCTTCGTCACGCGTATAACTAAAAACAACATAAGTGAAGAATACTCAGAGAATAGAAAAAAATCCATACCGATGCGGGCAATCTTTACAGATCTTTTGATCCGCAAATGTACCACGTAAAACTCGTGAGCATATTTGCGGTAATTTCAAGACTTTTAATGCTTCATCAATATTATCAATGACAGTGTTTAAGAATTCCACGGCATCTTGTTGTTCACGTACATTGACCGCTTCACCTGCGAATCTACGTTAACGAAAAGAACATGAGTGTATCCAACGAAGTGAAATATTCGTTCTTACTTGAATAGTTTCCAAAAACCTCGAGGAACGTAATATTGTAGTTTTGAATCAAGACAATGTCCAAAGATTCGCTGAATTTGCCGTAATATTTGTATATGATATTCATTTGGATCATTTTTTGCTGGCGACACAGTGACTGACTTGTCTTTTGCGGACGACTTAGAGTCCGTGTGTCCATCCGACTAAAGTAAATTAAATATTTCTAGTTATCTGTAGAAAATAACAGTTACATACCGTTTCTCGACGTACATCATCTTCATCGAATTCGTCTTCACCATATTCAGGCGGAATTTTCACTGCTAACAAAGCTGTTCGGATGGGTTTAATCATAAATAACTGCTGAAGAACAGAGTTCATATAACAGGTAGCACAAGCATTTTTCAATCCAACAAATCCTTGATTGGGACGTGATCCGATTGGTAATGAAAAATCCCATTCAGTTAAAGCTGAATCGGGTGCTGAAAAAGATTTTGATCGATTTGTAGGTCTCAAAGAAAAAAAAATCGAATATTTCATACCTGAGTAGAAGAGATCTGTAAGATATTTATCGATCAGTTTCAAATTATCAATACAATCAGTTCCTAAGATAACCAACAACTCAAATGCTGCTAATGTAGTCATAGGTGATTGACAAATGGGAGCCGGTGGTTCTTTGAGTTCGTTATATTCAGTGTCCGCAGTTACATTTGTCAGTTGCTTTTGTTTCAATTGACGAACTTGGCTGAGCAATGTCGACGGCGGAAACAGAAATTGTTCGATTAATCGCTGAATTAACGATTGTTCAATGCCATAGAACCGTTTCAATTCACTGGTTTGAAATTGTAATAATTCTTTCGCTAGATTCAAATGACCACGAAGTAAATGCTCATCAACAGGCAATTGAAGCGTCGTTAACCAAGTCATTTCATCATGCAACCGTTGTTTAATATTCGATGGCGTTATATGATTGAGATAGGCAAATGATAATAAACGGCATAACAATTGAAAGAAATCCAATGAGTAGGATGAATACGTTTTCATCGATTCAGGATGAGTATTGAAGATTTGAAATTGTTTATCGATAAGATATTTAACTAAATTTTCGTGCTGACCTTGGGCGCAGTGAGTAGTGAGGAGAAAGATTTGATCCGACGCTGTGTGACGTATTGCTGAGTAATGGCAATAGAGAACGAGATCGATGAGAAAATATTCGAAGAAATTTTCTTGGATTAAACGTTCCACACATGATGGTACTAATGCAATCGACATACAGAGCAGTTCTAAACCTTCTCGGCATGCTTGTTGACTCTCTTCGTCTTCTTCAGAAAAATCATTGAACTCAAATTGTTCGTTTGGATCAAACTAGAATTAAGCAATCAATATTCGTCACGTCTATCTTTTTGAACTTACATTCTCTTGTTTAAAAGCTTCGTGGACGACATCGAAATCACTTTTCAGACAGTCTTCGAACGAACTCTGTTTATTATTCGACGCTAAACACCAGATCAATCGAATCAGTTCCAAAATGTCTTCATATTGTAAGAACGACTTTTTTGGAATGGGATAATTTGCGACATGTTGAAGTAGCAAACTCGCAATACGAAACTCCGACGATGTTGACATATGTTGTTCACTATAAATATTTGTGACAGGCATCACGTTTAGAATGTGCTCTAATGACATTTGATAAACAGGTGAGTTTGCTGTTTTGACTTGGTAGTAACCAAGAATAATGAGAAGGCGTTTGAGGATCGACAGTGTGAATAAATAGATCGACTTTCTCGTTGCCGTATCACATTGATCGGTATATTGCTTTTGTGTTAAAATGTTCAATAGACATGTTAGGCCGCCCGTGTGAAGAAAGAAGACATGCAAAGCTTCGATTTCACTCACATCTGTCGAAGTGAAAAATGCGGGAGCGAGTCGAATCAATGTTGTTTTCAGATTGTATAACATTTGGGTTGGTGATGTATGGAAATAGAATTTCTTAATACGATTTGCATGTTCTTCCGAGTTAGGTTTCATATTCTGGAAGCAGTTCGTAAAAGCTATTTTAGCTTCGGGGTCAACAGGCACCAGGTCGAGAATATGACGAGCCGTATCACGAAGACGTGTATTCTTTTCTTTGCATCCCAAATCAGATATTTCAATTAAAAATTGGTAATACTCATGACTTTGGGAGAATAACTAAACAAGAAATAAACATCATTCGATACGAAGACTTTGTTATCTAGACTGATATGTAAATAATCGCTAGATCCAATCTAGAGCGTATACTTACGACGGATGGTAAGACATTTTCAGTACTGATATCAACTCCATCGGTTGTTCGGTTTTGATGAGACATGGACATTGATGTACTGTTATTCATTTCCGATTCAGATGAACTACTGTCACCACTCGAACCGACATGGGATGAGTGTTGGACCCATCGAGCTGATATTGCCTAAATACAATCAAATAGTTTATTGGAAAATTTTTCGAGATTGGTTGCATACAATTCGATCTCGTCCATCAGTTTGACCTAATGTTTTGTTATCATCGACTGGATAGATTAAATCGTTATTTCGAAGTAGTTCTAGAACATTGCAGGATGTCTTGTATCTAAATGAAATAGGCTTATTCTTAATCGCCCGTTGAACTATGTGCATTTACCGATTAGAAATCATTCGTCGTATTTGTCCCCAGGTATCATTCGAATGACATTGATAATCGAAATCTTCTCCCTGTCGATTCTGAGTCGTCAGAAAACGAATAGACATTATGACTGGTCGACCACGGTACGCTCTGAAATGCATAAAATACTTTATTTTCTATCTCTTCTTATTATTTTTTACCCACCTCGCCATCGGTAAAACACTCCTATCCTTATGATAGGAATAATCACATTCAGCTAAATATTCTCTCAGGACAGTCAATAAACGAATTAAAGCAACAGTCCCCTGTGGTGTTGACTTGCTTTTAATTTGTCCGTAAACATGTTTCAGTCGAGAGAAGCATTCTTCCATAAATGTCTGATGAATGCGTTTGACTTCAGTTTTTAATTGCGGACTTATATTTGTATAAATTTCTTTAATTAATTGAATACCACGATTAGCAACTTCATCAGAACCATTAAGGATTACTTTCCAGAGATATTCACCACCGATAAGACCCTCGTCACTGATCAGTCGAACGGAGCGACGTTTTTGTTGAAATTTGTTTGATTGAGCATTGACAGATTTGAAAAATCGATCGAAACAACTAGAAATAACCACACAATTATCTCAACACTTCGTGACGCATCCTTTCTTACTTCATTCCAAGATCAGTTAGGTGATGAGGATCTAATTTCATAAATTGATTTTGAAAGAATTCTTTTCCTGATCTCGATTCAAACCCAACGTCATCGATAATCTAAAAGGGCACATGTATACGTCATTTTCAAGTATATCACATATTATCTTACATCAGCAAACCAACGAAAACATTGTTCACGATCCTGAGAGTAAATAGGACGTTCGGCAAGACACACCCATATCTTTTTCATGTTCTCGGCTCCTAAATATTGATGGCCATCTTTCAAAATAAACCTATTGATTGCAAAGTCGAATCACTGTTTTTTCGTTTAAACTTAAAAGATTTACTTGAGAAAAGTTAAACGTTCATGAATTTGATAATTGTGATTGAAACGCCCATCTGGACAGAAATCTTCTGGTGGTAAAATCTTCTTGTTTTCTAAAAGGTTTTGTTTTTATCCAAAAACAAACTAATAATCAAAATGTTGTTTGTCCTACCCTCTTGATGTTGTCGTACGTTATCCATATAATGGCAAAGATCTTCGGTGATGACACTACTTAATTTGTGGTTTTTTTCCAGCGTATCGATTATCATCAATCGATTGAATGCAGTGCCCATGCGAGAAATGTTATGCGGATATGTGCTCTAGAGATAAAGAGTGCATCTTGCGTTAAATAGGAAGACTATGGTCATGAACAACTAACATCATGAAATTGGGAACAGATTTCTCGGATGTGTTTAATGGAAAATAGTACATGTTGACCTTGTTTGATTTCACCCAAGATTCGATCAATCCAAGCGATTTTTGTTTTATCTTTTTCCTAGGAAATTTTCATGTATAACGAATAAATCCGTCGACTATCCGTTCGTTACTTACCGATACGTAACTATAATCGAGAATTTTCAAATGTGCTGCTAAAGCTTGTTCGATAATTTCAGTTGGTAGATGTTCATCATGAGAAATATTCCATAACAATTCCAAAACCTACATAAGCCAATCAGAATGAACGTTTGATAAGAAGTGCTGATCATACTTTATTGGCCATGAGACCTTCTTTATCATCTTCAGCTAATCTTCGAATAAGTTCGAGTAATTTTTCACGTTGTTTCTTACTCGCTTTCGTCCAACTTTCCTATAATGAATTTTGAGTTTAGCAAATCATTGAAAACACGTGCTACTGTACTCGAAAGCAATCAAACAGCTGTTCCAATTGTTCCGGAGTAAAGTCCCACGCTAACTTCGCTAACAAATCATGAACATTCTTTTCGATCGCTTCATGTTTCCCACATGAAGCATTCCAGATTTTCGCTAAATCATTGCGGCTTAACGCCTGTTCTTTAATGATAAATCGAAGGAGTTTTTCTAATTTTTCAACATATTGAGGTTGGTGCAAACAGTCGCGTAGGACAATATCAAGAATAGCGTTCTCCTGAAGCCATTTCTATGAACGAGAAAGAAAACCCGAATCGAATGCAAGGAGAGATCGAGATGAATCTCACAATGAATTTGTCGGATGTTAAACTGTCCGTTTCATCTGTCCGATTGAATGTTGTACGATAAGTAGAACTAAGACTTGGAAGGAGTTTGTTCACTTCGTTGAGTGCATTCATTTTCCCGCTGAAAGAATTGGTTTGTAAAAGCCTAAATAGATGATTTGCAATCAGCTATTGCTTATCGCGATGTTTTCGTACCGTAAGATTATTTTGAGACGAAGTACGTCTAACTTTCGACATGCTTTATCGTTTTCAGGTATTCGTAATGCAAGATGACGAAGCCATTTAATGACTGCTGATAACGTATCACTCTTTGATTCACTTTTTGTCTCCAGTTTAAGATCATTTTCTGATAATTGATCAAGATATTGTGAAACAAATTCCTAACGACAAAACAAATTAGTTCACTTTCATTCAGATTGTCCAAATAGATCTTACAATGATTGGTTCGAAGTATTTTTTTATCGTTGATTGTGTTAAATAATCATAGCAAAGACCCCATGGTTTGAGCAATGCAACAACAAGGATGATTGTCAATTTGGTTTCAGACGAAGTAAAACGAGCAAGAAGTTTGTCAAAACCACCAAGATCGCCGAATTTATTTATAAAATCAACTAGCCAACCCTGGAAAATAAATTCAAGAATGTAAACATGACGAATTTGTCAAGAAAAGGCATACTCGTTGGACACCACGATATTCTAATAATGATGAGAAAGATTCGCTGGTATTTTGCAGTTGATACGAGCACGATCGATTGTAATTTGCTTGGTGATAACTAAACACGATGGAATCAGCATGCTATATTCATATCTCCATTTTCAGCAAGATCATCTTACCGTCCTTGTGGATTCATAATAAAACTAAGAACTTCCAATAAGGGTAAACAATCATCGTCTAACTTCAATACACATAATCGAACACAAACCATGGCATTTTTATAAATAGCACGCTAAGCAAAAGTCAATCTTTGATCGAAAGCTATGTCCTTGACAAATCAACCTACGTATATTTCATACTTCCATGATTGAACAGCATCATCACAGAAGATTTTCGTAAATGAAATAACAAGACTATCACGAATAAATCGTTGACATGCTTCGCTTTTTGTATCAAGTTCTAACAAACAGAAATCATTAGGTATACAGATTGATTCGAAATTGTTGTAAATATACTTTCGCGAGCAAGACGAACAGCAGCTCGTAAGCATTTTATTAATTCGCCATCAGCTAGAACAGGGACAATCCATCGCACTCGGTTGAGTTGTTCTTCAAGTTTTGTTAAGTCATCAGTGGGAAATTTCGGTTCACCATTGTCATCAAAAACAACTAGATAGAATTCAAATCAACATACTTAACTAGATGATTCTGTTTTATTTACCAGGTTCATTGTCGTCCTCAGCTTCTTCGATTTCATTCTCTTGTTTGATTGAAGTTTCATAATCAGGTGGTGGCGCTTGTTGTTGTTCGGTTAAATTGACCGTTGTTGGTGTTATAACTGGTCGGCCGTCTCCATTTGTGTTGGGTTCGACTAAATCTTCTTTAGCCGTCATTGAGAGACTTTATTTTTAAAAAAAACACAATACACACGCACACACAAAACAACTGAAGAATGTGTACACCAAATACAAGACTATCTAGAAGAAAACAGAAATTGCAAAACTTAACCTGACATGTGTAACAAACATCATGAGTCATTTATGAAAGAAAAACAAAAAACAACTAAATATTCTCGGCGTGTCGAAATATTTCGATACAAAAGTAAATAATAACATCATGGTTAAGTAAGACATAAGACGATATTGCTTATGCACGATGAAATTATGTTTTTCTCCTCTATTTCTTTACGTACGATAATTAAATTGAATGATTCAAACAGAGATATTTTCTGGTTTTAGCTTTCAGCGAAAAAATATTTTCTTGCAATAGGAAAAATAAATAAAAGTTTAATAAAACCAGAGATAGAATAAAAATACTCAAGCCAGCCATTTAAGCCAAACGGAAGTCTCACTCCGATGAGTCATACAATGTGAAAAGATAGAATCAAAAAGGAGTTGTTTTTCTTTCCAACCAGTAACTGGCGACATTGATGCTACACGCACCGAGATGGCGTTCGAATAACATAATTCTTTTTTTCTCGAAACTCAGATTTGATTTTGCGTTTCAAAAATGTACTTCTAATACAATCAACATACGGTACACTATTAATGATAGGAAAAATGATCAAAGGTATATGATATATCATATCAATGATGTTTACTGTATAGTACAAAGTCATAGTGAATCGTCATGCTTTTCACTCAAATTAAATACGCGGTATTTTGATTGACAGCTTCAATATATTGATTTCAACATACGTATTTCTAGTTAGTCTATGGCAAGTATTTTGCCACACATGGACTGGGATGCATATGCAAAATGCATTGACGATTTTTCTTGCAATCGTTCTTTCGAAAACATTTGTCGTCATATGTTCAAATGAAGACTAAACTTGAATGATCTATGTGTTAACTTTTCACATTGTACTGAACTGGAGCGTTCTAATAAAGATCAATTCAACGGGCTGTTCATTTGTATATTTTGATCACATTGTTCAGTAATGAAGGAGAGAAAGAGAAAGAATGGAAAGGACATGGTTTCTTTCTCAAGCATAATCGCTTTACTCATGTTTAAGGCCCATGTACGTTCCGTTATCAGCTAGTTCGAACTTTAATACTTTCAAACATTCAGACATATGAAACAGTATTTGAGCAACTAAAAATATTTCGAAGTGTTAGAAGTATAAATGAAGAGTGGTGGTAAAGTGATGTCAATCTGATTTCGTTTATTTTAGTCATGGAAACAATCAATTGATCGAAAAGAACAGTGGGAAGACATGTAGATATTTGTTCGAAAACTGGGTATCTCGTTTTCGCAGTGCTTGTTTATCAAGGAACAGTGAGTTGAGTTTCACCCAAATTTACTTATATATATGAGTTTAGCCTGATTTAGTCGAAAGGGTGAGGGGCGAGGGTGAGAAAGATTTACACTTTTAAACTATACCGTTTTCACTATATTTATCTTTCGACATGTGTGCCGTTTGTGTTTTCAGTATCGTTTATTCTCGACATCTTTACTTTCGATATTTTTCCGTTGGACGTTATTCAGTAGAATCACAATTTTGGATGTTCAACAATAGGACTAACTGTTGTCGGCGAAACATAAAACGACGTCGAACTGATCTATACAATGAGATGAAGTTTATTTAATAAGTTGTATCCTGCTGTGTTCAAGAAGTCATTTGTCTTTTCTTCTCTTTCTCTCTCTCTTTCCCTCTTCAATCTAATTCACACTCGAGGGAATGACCTTCTGTTACACTGATTATCTTCTTACTTCGTACATCGTTTTCTCTTTTCAATAAGTTCACGTACGAACCTCGATGCGCGATATATCAACATCATAAGTTCTGCTGTTCAGATTGAGCAAAGAGTTGATGACTCTCACTTTCACTGCAGGACTAGATGGCGCTGGTCTACACAGAACGTTTCGGAATCGATTGCGAAATATTTCGTTAAAAGTAAGATATTAATACTAATTTTTTTCTGTGAACATACTTCTGACAATTCGACTGTTGAAATTCATCGAAAAAATTCTTCATTGGATCATAGACTATACTTATTGTGTTTGTTTAGTCATCCTTCTCTTCTCTTGTATCTTATCATCAAATCTCTTGTCTCTTTTGATTGACGACTTAAACGTTCTAGGTTAATTAATATTTTTCCTTCGGTTCAACCATATTTTGTCTGAGAATAACCATTGGTAAGATAAACTTGACCGCGATGGAACGGATATAAAAGCTCACGTTTGATAAATGATTCGAGTTGTAGTCTTTTTAATGAACGGTTGACTATGACATATGATTGGTAAATTTTTTCATAGTTTATCTTCTAGACAACTGCACATTTCATTAGTTTATTTTGATTTTATATATGAACATAATTGATGAGTGACCGAAGCGCGATATCTTTTAACATTTTTCTTTTTCTTTGCATTTCTTTTTCAATGATAAAGATCATTTCTTTTCTTCTACGCTTCACGCAATTGTCTATCCCATTATGAGACAAGCAAAGAAATGTATACATGCACGCACCCTGTCCGACATCGTAGAGATGTACACATACACATAGACATGCACTGCTCGTAGTCAAGCGTTTCGCTTTTATGAGCAATAATACAGATACTGTCCATAGACTCATTTATTTCAAACGATCGATCAAGGATGATAATAGACGATCGATGATCATAAACATGATTGTCTATTTATTTATTTTTTCTTGTCGTTGAGAGTTCTTCGAATGTTCTTTTATCAATTCGTTAAGCATGAACTACCTTTAATCGGCTCTTCATTTAGCAGGTCATCAGATGACCTTTGTTTTTCTCGATTACTCTTTCAATGTCAATATTTCCATTTTATGCCTGTTTGAACCTGTCGATAATACACAATCGACTCCTGTCTACTTAATCATAGATAGAACTATTCAATGTAATTCATTTATTTGCTTCCTGTTATGTTTTGTCTTGTCATTTACTCTGTAATTGTTGTCATTCTTCGACTTTTTTCTCTTCTTTTTTTGTCCTTCATCGACAGGGTGTTTTTCATATTAAAGCAACAAATGCTACTTCTTGTTTCTGTTCATCATCTACATACCAGGGGATTTTCTTCATCGTCGTCGTTGTCGCCGTTTTCTTCCACCCCTTTCGACGCTCTCTTCGTACACACATATATACGGACAAGTATCTATTTATTTAGTTTTCTTACTGATTTAGTCTAGTATATCAGCGAAATAGAGTATAACGAATAGGAAATCTTAATTACATTCTGATTATGTATTAATATCATTATAAGTTAGTACGTTGTTTCCTTTTGATTAATGGTTAGTAGCATTAGAACGTTTGTGAATGAGAGGACTTACTTGTTCGATTAATTAGCAGAAGATTTCCTCATAGTTGATCGTTCATGGTTAATCAATCAATGAATGGATAGAGTATCATGAGATCTTTTTTCTTCTTTCTCCGTCTACGTTCTCGATTTCTAGTCTGTCACTTATCCTCATTCAGTTCTATAAGCAAAATCTAATTGTCCTACGCACAAGTACCATTCAGTCAATTGAGATGCAGAGCAAACTGTTCAAAAGTACTTTCTCTTTATTCTATTTCAGATCATATTTTCTCGCGTCATTATGATCTCTTTCATCGAATACTTGACATCTTTCATTCGAATCATGTAGAACCAAACGGAAGACAGTCGTAACAAATGATGTATGCTGATATGATTTGTGATGTAATGCCGCCGATACCTGAAGATACCGGTGGACATGATCTCGATCACGAAAGTATGGAAACAGAGATTGGCGAAGAAGCTGAAGCGAATATTGAACAGTTAATGGTTTCCATGCTTGAAGAACGTGATAAAGTAAGAAATAAGGCAAAATATTATTTCTTTCATTATCATACGCATTGTTTACATGCAATTTAGTTACAAGAAAAACTTCGTGATACGGAAGAACTCTTGCGAAATTCTGAACATAAGTTAACTCAAATCGAAAAAGATCGCGATGGTTTACTACACGAACTATCATCGAATTCTCCGCAGGTTGGTTAAGTTTTATTTTGGTCTCTCCCATTAGTCATTGATCGACGGCTACTATCTGTTTAAATCAATCAATGTTAACGATAGACAACTGTCATTGATGTCTGTTTAAAATCTTTTACTCTACATAAGCAAGGCTATGCTCCTCGTCTATGTTGCTATCGGATGCACTTCAGTTTGAAATATTTGTAAGCGATGACCATCATGATATAATTTTCACCATTGGACTAATTCGTCATTGTTCTCTATTGTTGACAAATGTCATTGGGAATTGATACATCGACTGTCTGATGTAATTCAATATTGCCAATGAAATACGATGCAGTTTTTTTTCCTAAGATAAAAAAATATTATCTCAAACATATCAATATTCTCGAGCAGAGGAAAAAACGGAAAATTTTACTAATAAACAAACAATCGGCCTATTGTTCTCGTAGGTGTCATATGTCTGCTATCGTTTAATTCTGAGATTCCGTTTTTTCCCTCAGGACGTTTGATGTCAAAGACGAAATGAAATGTACTGATTGAGGTTTTTCTTTCATTTTCGAAACCAGTGGTGTTTTATCGACCTTCGATCATACTCTCAAAGAACCTCATGAGAAGACATCTAGGAAACGAACCGTTAAATGCAAGGTCAAAGAGATGACAATGCACGATTATAGATGAGAGACGTTCTTGCATGGAGAAATGTGTTACGGTGATGATTGAGCTACTTCAATAAACAACTCTGTATCATAATCATTTTTTACTTCTATTTACTCTTTTTTTTGTTGAAGTGCAGTAAAGGCAATCGAGAAGAATAGCAGAAGAAGAGAGAAATATAATATAAATAGAGAGCAGAAAAAAGAGAACGAGTAGAGCGAGAAATTCGTCCGTTATTTTATTCTTCTATCAATCAATTACATACACATACTCATCACGTCTCTATTTATCTGATTGCGGATAATCCTCTCCGTACGTTATATATGTTATAAAATCATGGTGAATCTCGAATGTTATTCGAAATCACCTCTTTCCTTCTACAATGATCGTTCACGTTTCCTTAGTAAAATGAATTCATCTGTTAATCTTTATGCTTATTTAACGACAAATATTTCCAACAATAACAATACCTTTTCCAATTCATTGGATGATGATAGTAGTGATAACGATCTATCAACTGACACCAATCCATTTACAATGGCAAGTTCGGAAAGTAGCGACAGCGCCATCGTGTCCGATGAAATCGATGATTTAGATCTTTCTAATCATCAACAGAATGACGCCTGGGCAGAACAACTTGATAGAACGGTCCTGTCATTTACGTCTCTATCGGAATCCTTCTATTTACTCAATCAAATCGAGCAACAGAATATCTACGATAATTGCACATCGGTTTCCAAATATAGACGTCCATTACCTCGAACGAGTCCTGCTCAAAGTTATTTTTCGTCGAATAAGGTTTTTATTTGTTAACTCAACTGAGAATTTTCCTTCGTTTTTATCTATCTCAACACTACATCTCTCATCTTTTCTAGGATTATGTGACGGTTGTTCGTGAATTAGCACAATTACGTGAACAATTACATGATAAAGAAGATGAAGTCACTGAACTGAAAGCCGAACGAAATAACACACGTGTAAATGAACTCGAACTGCTCAATTCGCCGACCAACTTGCTTTCTCTTTTTCTTTTCAGTTACTTTTAGAACATTTGGAACAGCTTGTTGCTCGTCATGAACGTTCGATTCGTACTACAGTTATGCGTAGACAAGCTCAAGGTGTTTCGTCCGAAGTTGAAGTGCTTAAAGCACTCAAATCTCTATTTGAACATCATAAAGCCCTAGATGAAAAAGTTTGTTACTGTTCTTCCTCTCAATATTATTTCATATTTATTTATTTTATATTCAACATATCTACAGGTACGAGAGCGATTAAAGATCGAGATTGAAAAAAATATACAACTTAAAGATGAACTTGAACGAACAAAGAATGAAGTAAGTTTTCACGTCTCAATGTGCTGCTATCGATCATCTCGAAGTATTGGCACTTCAATGTTTACGTTTTGATGGGAAAGATCTTCGTCTTTCTTCAATGACATATGTCATGGTCGTTAAGTTCTGATTGACCTTGAGAAACTCTGTTTCCCTGTCATTTCATCCATCAAACTCGTTTGAATCAACTGAAAATCTTTTTTTCCTTCTGTTAATTGATTGAAAATCCAATCCGTGCGCTTTCGCCATGTACCCACGCATATGTATTAGTTGACAGAACACTATGAAGGAAAAGACATTAGCAAATCGCGATGTGTTCTTGTTCGTGTTTACCATCTAGATTTATTTATGTTTTTCCGCTAATCATCACCGACATTCATTATGAATAATCATATTCTTAATCTTATTGACATACGTTGTGTATGTATCGTTTTTAGCTTGCTGGTGTTCGTGAGACTCAATCATCAAAGCTAATTGACGTCGATCAATTAAAAGTATGAATGATCTTTTGTTCTGTCTGCTGGATTGAATGCTTTCGATTTAGATTATGTCGAACGGAACGATTGATCCTGAGTCGTTATCAGGAAAGTTGATTGAAATGCAAGAGTTAATGGATAATCAATGTAACGAATTAATCACAGCTCGTGCACGAATTCATGAGCTAACAAATCGAAATAAAGAGTTGGAAGAACGTGCGTGTTTGTTCCAACGTGATCTATCACATACGCAAGATCAAGCAACGAAGTATCAACGTGATTTAAAAGAATCTCAGGCACAAAAAGAAGATCAGGAAGAGCGAATATCGACATTAGAAAAGCGCTATTTAAGTCTGCAAAAAGAAACTGCACATTTAACGGAATTCAATAATCGATTAGAAACAGAATTAGCTGCGAAAGAAACTCAACTTCAACATGTAATTAATCTTCAGTCCGTTAAAAGGCACAATTGTTTTTTTTTCTTTTTCATTTTCAGACAGAAGAGAAATATCAAAATCTTCTCGATAGACAAGAATTATTAGAGCAGCGGCTACAAAATCAAGGCGATCTTGATTCATCACAGAAACTCAACGGAAGTTCATCATCATCGAATAATGACGAAAAATTACATCAATTACAGAGCGAATACGATGATTTGAAAATCGAATTAACACGCGTGAGTGGCTTCTTACTGAAAAACCAACTATTCAGATGTTTTTCGGGATTGTTTTGTCCGTATTGACTAATAACAAAACGTTTCGATGTTTATCTTCCAATCGGTTAGACAGGAAAATATAGTTTTGGATATTTGTAGGCTCGTCAACGTGAAAAAGTCACCGATGAACACAATGCTCGGTTATCGACGACTGTGGATAAGTTACTCGCTGAGTCAAATGAACGTTTGCAAAGTCAACTGAAGGAACGTATGCAATTTCTCGAAGAAAAGAATAGCATGGCACAAGAAAGTGAAAAATTGAAAAAACAACTGGAAGAAACACAAAGCGAACGAGTAAATCCGAGAAATTTGATTGTTTTTGTTAGAATTTTTGTGGAATTTCAGAGAAAATTATTGGATAATATTGATAAACTGAAAATTGAACTTGATAATGTGAGAAAAGAATTACAGAATTTGAAACAACAGAAGAGGTACGACAATATTTACTTCATTTGTCTTCAACTTCAATCTACTTATAGTGAAATATCGCTCAATTCGGTACAATCCAATGTGGTTAACATTTCACAGCCAATTCCTATTTCGCCCGATTCACTAAATAGACGGCGAGTTCTCACTGTTCCAACAATCAACGATCATCTATTCAAAGTATGCTTTTGTTTGTCAAGTCTTGCATCAATTCGATTGATTTCAGACATCCGAAGCGGATTGGGATACAATCGATCAAGCTCAAGTGATAAATGATGTTCGTCTCGCATTTGAATCATCCGATGTCGAATTAACGACGGATGATGAAGATTCTCTTTATCAACATCATCATCCGGTGACAAACAATAATGGTGCGACACATCCTCATACAGGTGATGCACAGACGCTCGCACTTGCTTTACAAGAACAACTCGACGCGATAAATAACGAAATTCGACTGATTCAAGCCGAAAAAGTCAATGCAGAACTACGCGCCGAAGAACTTGAATCACGTGTCGTCGGAAATTCAGTTTATCGACTTGATGATGAAGACGATGAAGAAAATGATGATGACGATGGTACTGGACTAACATTTCAACATCACGCGATAACTAATGGAACTAACCATCATTTTCATCCACAAATCTCACAACGTTATCTAAGAAATTCTTCGCCGACAACAGCATTGAATGCGCATGCAAACTTCTCAGGACGATTTCCTCCTCGTACGTCATCCATATCACCAACTGCGCAGAATTATAAATACAACACCGTATGTCTACACCATTTCCAGAAAAAACTTCAAGGGTTTTGACTTGTTTAGGCTCCTTCCGGCATGTCTCCTTCGCAGATGTATACATTAGAAAGCAATGTAAGTTTAATTTGCGGAATAACCACAATGTTTGCATTTGAAATCGATTAGGGTTATGAGCAAACTACGCGCCATCAATCTCCTCGTTCCTTCCGCAATGATTTTAGCACCTCTTCACGCTATTTAAAATGTGACTCAAGTCCACCTGTAACCCCTACTCGAACAGCGACCAGTATTCGAACAGCTACGCCTCATCATATCTATCAATCATCTGCAAGTATTCACAATCAATATCGACTCAATACAACACCCTCGAGAACAAACACACTTCATCTCGACGATAATACTCGACATCCCTTGTAAGCATTGACAATATTGATGAACGTATTCTCGAATGAAGAAGTTTTAGCTCTAATCCTTCTTCTCGCCATCTTGCGTCGTTAGCTCATCAGGACTCTCCTAGTCCAATAAGTTCGCAAAACTCAACATCAGGTGATGATATTTATAATCGCACTCAACTGCATAATAAAAAGAAAGGTCTTCGAAATTCACTCGGTCGTCTGTTCACACGAAAACCAGATTTGCCTGATAACAAGCCAAACTACGATACTCTTCAACAACCAACTTATACTAACCACGGTAAAATGCATCTACCTTTTATTCAAAGATTAACCATGCGCTGCTTATTGTTTAGCTTCACCTGTACCAACGGATAACAATGAAATTCTCGAGCCGACAAGCACTTCAGTAATCAGTTTAAGTACAACTGAATTCGACCGGCGATTGAAAAAGAAGTATAATTCAACGATAACCTCAGATTTTCAATAGTGAATAAATCTGTATTTAGACAAGAACTACTCGAAGAAGCCATAAGAAATAAGCGATCCTTTGCCTCGTGGGATGGTGTAACAGTTGTTGCCTGGCTTGAAGTATGTCATTTGACTTTCTTTCGTTTGCCATTTCTCTATTTCGTTTTTAGTTATGGGTTAAAATGCCAGCATGGTATGTCGCTGCATGCCGAGCCAACGTTAAATCAGGTGCTATTATGTCCGAATTAAATGAAGAAGAAATTCAACGACAAATTGGTATTAGTAATCCATTACATCGATTGAAACTACGATTAGCTATTCAAGAAGTGTTAAACTTAACTTCACCCAATGGTCCGCGAACATCAGTTACTGTAAGCAAAACGAGACAGACGCGATTTGTTAACTGATGTTCTTGTTCTTAGCCGTTAACTTTTGGTGAAATGGACCATGAATGGATCGGTAATGAATGGTTACCAAGTTTGGGCTTACCACAGTATCGTTCCTATTTCATGGAATGTCTCGTAGATGCAAGAATGCTCGAGCATTTGAATAAGAAAGATTTGAGTAAACAACTAAGAATGGTAGATAGTTTCCATCGGTAAGTTCCAACATGATCTATAAGCAAATACAGATTAGTCTATGTTCATCTAGAACAAGTTTTCACTATGGTATTATGGTATTAAAACGTGTTAACTATGATAAAAAGGAGATTGAGCGAAGACGCGAACAATCGATCACTGAAAATCATGATGTTATCATGTGGACAAATGATCGAGTTATTCAATGGCTATCATCGATTAGCGGATTGAAAGATTACGCAAATAATTTAACTGAAACGGGTGTACATGGTGGATTGATCGCACTTGACGAAACTTTCGATGCTAATGCGTTAGCGCTTGCTCTGCAAATTCCAAGCCAACAAACAATCGTAAGTAGAAACGAACGCAAACCTACCGGAAAACATCCTTTCCTTGTTTTAGACTCGTCAGATTCTCGAACGAGAATTTCGTCTTCTAATTGCAAATGGTACAGATCGTAAAATGGATGAAGTAAGTTAAAAGATACTGATGCATCTGAATACAAAGAACAAACGAATTTTTTCGATTATTTCAGCCTGATAGACAGTTATGACTAAGAGGGTAAATGACCTAACCTTGTACTGATCGTTCTGCTTATCTGTTGACCCAGTCATCACATCTTCTCCTTGCTTCCATTTAGACAGTAGATCACAGATTAAGGCATACTTTATTTTCAATTTAGAACGATCGAGCAAAACTGAAACGTCATCCGTCATTGTTTTCGCGTAAATTGAAACTAAAGACAGTTAACGGAGATATGACACATCACAATGGCAATGATGTGGTCTCGAATATGACTCCAAATGATGAACCATGAAACTAGTGATTCATCAATTTGAAAAACTAGATTTCCTCAGATAAATCTCTTAGCATCGACAAAAAATCTCGAGTTCTTTTTGTCTCTGTACGTGTGTGCAATTTTTTTTGTTTTGTTTTCTCTGCATTTGCACGATTGTTGTCATATAAATATCTATTTTTTGGTTTTCTTGTTAATGATCAATACGAATATTTGCCTTTCTTTCGTTTGTGTGAGTGGATTTGAACTACATTCGTTTTTTTTTGTCGTTTTCCCTCTGTCGGATGTTTATGCAATAAATTACGAATTCATTATTGGTTTTTATTGACAAAAACCAATAAATACATACGTACTGGTACCATTGAACTGAGTGTTGGCTGGTATTTTATATATTTTCAAATGGAAACAAGTACGAATTTGATAGGTTCTGTCATAGTTATAGTATTCTATGTTGATTATGTGTTAAGAAACCAAACTATTCGATATGTGCCTGGTGAGCAGCGTTATTTTGAAATGACTGATTTCTCTTCCTGAAGCGATTACGTTTTTTTTTAAATTTCAAAAAAGATTGAGGTGAATTCTGTATGTAGATAATAATGACGATGAACATGGTTAAATATTAGCAGTTCGTTCTTTCATTTACTTCAAAATCTTAGTTTTGATGATGCACGTCGAATGTTTTCGTTGACTTCGATCACATATGGATGTTGAGGTGATAACGAACTACGATAGATTTCGGCAGCCTTTTCATAGTTCACCAGTGCTTCTCGCCATTCACCCTTCTTCTCATGTATTACACCGATGTTTCCGTAACTAAGAGCAATATCTGGATGTTCACGTGGTAGCGATTTCTCCTGAATTCTGAGTGCTCGAGAATAACGTTCCATCGCAAGGTCATACTGTCCGAGTGCATCATATATACATCCAAGATTATTATATGACTTGGCTATGTTTGGATGATCAGCTGGTAGATGCTTCTCATCAATGTTCAATGACTTTTCATAGTAAACGAGAGCATCGTGATACTTCTTCTGATTCTGATAGATTATACCAATGTTGTTGTAGATATGAGCCATATCTGGATGATCCTCAGCGTGTGCTTCCTCAAACAGTGCGATTGCTTTCTTATAATATTCTAATGCTCTTTCATTATCATTCTTTTTCCAGTGAGTCAGGCCAATCCAATTATACAAATTTCCTATGGTGACATAATCAGATGAGTTGGCTTTCATATAGATCTCCAATGATTTCTCGAACCACTTCAGACTAGCATCATAATCACCCTTATCTCGAGTGACCATGCCAAGTGACCAGTATACACGTCGAAGCGATGGATCATTCGGTGGAAGTTCATTCAGATGACGCTGCAGTATCTTCTCTGCTAACTCAAGCTTTCCCATTCTACGCAACACAACACCCAAAGAACGAAGATCGACTTCACCATCACCACCTCCATAGTCCTTCTTCATGTGATCAAACAGCGTCTTCAAATCATGTTCATTGTCACCACATAGTTGCATTTTAATCACCCACATATCGTCATCTTGATGGATACCATTCAAACGAAAGATGCATCCACTCATGAACAGCACCTCGCGTTCATTTGTAAAATCACTCAGTTTACTAACATCAGCAAATGGTTTTGACATCACTACAGCTGGATCAGCATCAATAACAAACAGCACACGATGTAGATCACTCGAACTAGGGAGAAATGCCGATGTTGTCTGTCGATCGAGACTAGTTGAGAAAAAGGAATTGATCGATATAAGTTTACCAGTCGATCGTCGTAAGATTTCTAATTCATCACTTGACATCACCTGACCTCGATAAACACGAACAGGTGACGCACATTGATGCTGCTTCAGTTGCCGATAAATGTCGTTGATCACAAAACGAAATAAAAACAGAATCTCAATGTTTTGTACTCGCAGTGCCTTGTTCAGCATTTTGTACACAAACGACGGACGACTGTACCACCACAGTGCCCTGTCACTTGAATATTCTCGCTTAAATTCATCTACAAAAGCGAGTTCACTGTGATTGTCGTGAAAGTGCTGTTTGCAAAGTGTGATGAGCTGATCTTTATCTTTGTCATCTGGTTTCAATCGAAGAAGAACATCGATCAGAAGAAGTGAGTGAAGAAAATGACCATTGAGTTCAGTTGTGGACTGATCTGAAGTGCCAGTTGCATTGATAATATTGATCGAGAGTGGTTCTTCCGTCTTTGCTCTACTTTTCTGATCGGCTTTGATGTGATCGATGAGATCTTTGGTTCGTGTAGTCACACTTTTCACCTAGAAAACATCAGATAAAAATGAGTGTATGACATAAGCCAGAGTGGTGTAGTACCTTGGTAAAGCTGTTTGCCCATTGTTCATGTGCTTGTTTATTCATACAGTAAACATAAATTGCAGAGACTTGTCGAAGTGAATGAATTTGAGGAACTAGTTCTCGACCATATTGACCACTGACAATGAGAACAAGTCGATCTTGTGAAGAAAGTGAGGTGACACAGTCATGACATTGCTGTTTGTCATGAAATGTTTTGAGGTGATTGATGATTTGTCGAAGCTGTTGCTGAGTTTGTTTATTCTCTTCTGTTGAATCGATTTGAGCATCGAGCCACGCGAGAGAAAATGTTTCTAAATTATTATTAGCTGAAGTAGATGCCACATTATTCGTATCTCCCATACTTTTTTGTATTACGACTCTAAAACTAGTAATGGCAATATAAGGCTGTTCTTATCTATAAGTGTGCAAATAATATGAAACTTTATGTTGGAAAAGCGCAGTGTAGATTTCGTTTTCTGTTGTATGCGTTTTAAAGATAATGAATGATGACTATTGACACAAAGATATCGATTGGGTGGAAAAAACCAACACAAGTTCCCCGACAGTAAACGAAAATCGTGCTGACCCTTCCATCTATGTATTTTCATGATGCTACAAAATTTCATAAAATATCATTTAAAACTAAATTCAATCTTTTATTATAATTCTATGTCGAATCAAGAATCACCGCTCATACAAGTGTGATATCGGGCGAGATACACAATCCATTGATTCTGTTCATATATTGTCGTGGTATATCATATACAGATGATATTGATGGATGTTCTGGAAACTCATGTATATGATACTGTTCAAGTAAACCATTTCCCGAAATAATATTTGATTCAAATGGTAGATGATTTTCCGATACATCCGAACTTCCTGAATAACCTTCATCATCCCGTCCTGGACTCAACGATGAAACAGGTGGTGATGCCTTCTGTATAATATAGATTGGTATACTTGCAGATGACGGTGACAATTCATAATCATCATGTACTCTCAATTTTGATGCACTGACAAATGAATCGTATTCTAGTACAGAAATATATAAAAGATTCGATTGCTAATGGATGAAAAAAGAAAGTGCACTTACTATTGTAACGACTCTTCTCATCATTGCTACAACTAGTGCTTGACACTGATGATGCTTTCTAAAAGTAATATAACAAGAAGTAAGAATCTACCAAAGTCTTCAATGCATCTAACCTTTCTACGAGGGCATAGTTGGTTAAATCGACAATGCTTTTCTTTGAGAATGATGATTCCCAGAATGATAATTCCAATAGCAACCAGGACACTTAAAACGATTGGTATGAGAGTAATCCATTGTGATTGATTTAACAGGAGTACAGATTCATCATCGTCAATTAGTTCAAGTACAAAAGTATCTTGAAAATTGGCTTGTTGATTCAATGCTACGTTGAATAAGTATCGACCTCGTGGAGGTTTGACTAAAGAGGTTATTGTACAATTTGATAGAAGTTGAAAATATTTTTCCATTACTAATTGCGATCGACAAAATGTGGAATTAAAAATATGAACTGATGAGAATTGATTTCGATTGATTTTCAAAACTTTATTCATCAGAAATGGAATATTTCCATATTGATCAAGTATTCGAACATAAATCTTCACTTTAAATTGATTATTAACATATAAGCGTAGCATGTAGATACTTTGTTCAATTCGGTGAAGTTTTTTCATGACAAATAAATCGCCCGTACGAGAATCAATCGAAAATTTGTCATTCTCATCAAGTGAATACACAATTTTCCCACAAAATTCATTTGTTATTTTTCGCATTAATAACGTTTTTTCAGGAAGGCTTTCTTTAATATCAATAATATAATTCTTTTGCTGAAACGATAAATTGCAAAGGTATTCTGTTGATTGCATCCGAAATTGATATGTTTGATTGGTGCATAACACCGGTTGATCATTATCACACGACGTTAATAATAAATAATAATGATCCTGATGAATTAACTGCGAATTATTTCGTGTTGATAAGATATAAGTGATATCAGTCTTGAACTGTCGTATGAGTTGAATTTGAAAATGTTCCGTATCGTTTAGAGTTAAACTTAGTTGATTTGTTGATGGGTCCGGATCTTTGATATTGATCGTCGCGAATGGAGTAGACGACGAATTTTGATCGTATTTGATGATGTTTAAATCGTAGATAACCGAAGGGTAGACAACGAGATTTATTTCTGGTGGATTGTCGTTGATATTAACAATGTGAATGATCAATTCGCTGAATGAAGATGTAGCAATCGATGGTGAACGTGCTTCGAGGGTGAATTGATACATTGACATGGTTTCATAGTCAACGGGACTTAATAGAATCAATTCACCAGTTAAAGAATGAAGATAGAACATTTTATTCGTATCTCCATGGAGTTCGTACTGGATGGAAACGGAAGGAGAGGCAATTGCTTTGATCAAGCCAATTTTCGTATGGATTGGTGTAGATTCCGAGATGTAAATTTCGTAAGACTTTTGTTCGAAGCGAAGAAATGTTGTGGCATGAATCGAAGAAATGATGAAAAGAATATGAAGGAGCATCATCTAGGATGAAATCAACAACAACAAAAAAGGTAATATTCTGGTCGACGTTGTCTGTATGTGTGTGAGTGATATTTAATAACAATCGACAACTGTGTCTTGTTGATCAACAGAGATCTCACCTTGATCTGTGTGTTAATCGCCTGTTACGATCTGACACAATGTATGCGTACTTGTTCATTAGAAGGAAATAGAGAGAAAAAAAGACGAGGAGTGAGGCCGTTCGTCTATGGTGAGAAGAGAGTAAAACTGAAGGATGTAGCGATGAGGATGATGATAATAAGAAGAAGAAGAAGACTGACACCTGTGACTGTGACTCACCGTCGATTGTTTTGCATGTAATTCATTGAACTTATCATATTAGCCGATGGCATTCAACTTTATTTTTGTTCGTTAATTGATGTGAATAAATGAGGTTAGACTACTGTACAATGTACAAATGTTGTTTTTTTGTCTCTGTCCGGTTGGAAAAGTTTGAAGGAAATTGTTATTTCGACTAGGTCAAACGAACGAGAGTGTATCATGTTGTCTCCAACAAAAAAAAAGAAGGATCGTTCATGGAGTCTGTATTCGTTGCTCATTATGCATGTTGCAGGTCTATGCGATCTTGTCAGTACTATTTTGAACGTGTTCCTACGCATTTAATTTGTCGCCAATACTGACACGAATAGGATTATGAATCACTTGATGCTTACTCTAAACACGATTGTATTGTCGTACCCTGTGTCTTTCCTTTCTTTCTCTTTCGCTCCATTATGAGTGCTCTTATTAGTCTAATTGTGCTCGAAAAGAACGAGACAGCTAAATGAATTTGTTGAATTGTACATTAAAGGCTCAAGAGAAAAAGACACTTGTAATCTCCTACTGATGATAATGATCAATGAGCCTTGTATACAATTCCTCGCGACACTATTCAAGCATTGTTTATAAACATGAAGTTAAAGATGGAATATCTCCTCGAGATTCGATCGCCTTTCTCTTCATATGTGTAAAAGATTGGTTGACAAAATAAATGAAGAATACTGCCTTTAAACACGTCTTGTTTGATCGAACTGCAAAAGTCACCGTTCTTCACTCATTGTTTGTTCTTTTACAATTAAGTGCTCGAAACAGTATAGAGCAGAGAGAGAGAGCAGCAGCAATGATATGTGTATCTTTCAATGATGAAAAATGTGCTGATTATCAAAAGCCTTTCTGTGTTGAAATGACATGTCTGTCGATTAATCAAAATAAATGTTAGAATGAACTCGACGAACGAGAATCGATTATTCTTCATTGAAATCATTCGCTCAAAATATTGTGTGGTAGGATGATAACGATGCGATGATCGAGAAGAAATCTCGTTTTCTCTTCGACAATGTCGACGATCGGATTGCATCATAGATAGATAGATTTCCAACGAAGTTGAAATCCAATCGCTCGTAATGATGGTGAATAGAGATAAGGCTGACGACATGATGATTTATAAATTGAAATCAAGAAGACGAATAGGAAGAACGAATAAGACAAAACAAAAACAGAAAAGAAATGACGGAGTTTTGTGTGAACGATTATCCGTACAATCTGGATTATTGGAATATCTCTTCACAAATCAATTATTCGCCAAATCAGTCTCAATTTGTTGAACTAGCAAATGTACAAAATGAAATATCGATAACGAATGATGCACACACAAATCATAGTAGTCTTCCACCTCCACAAACTATCATGTATAACTTCCAACTGCCAGAAAATTCTTCTAAGTATGAGAAAGACTTACTGAGCTTGTCGGAAAGGTCAGTATCGGATGAGTCATTTTAGATTTCACACGATTTCCAATGTTGATACACCGAAATACCAATGGTAAGTTTGCGGTGAGAAAAATTGATTTCATTGTCGGCATAATTCATCGATTTCAGTCTTGTTTGTAATGATTCCTCAACATCGCATCATTATGGTGTTCGAACATGTGAGGGTTGTAAAGGCTTTTTCAAAGTATGCATTTCATCTCGCTTTGAAAACAATTAACTGGACTCTGTTCTAGCGAACCGTACAGAAAAATGCGAAATATGTTTGTCTATCGGAGAAGAATTGTCTTGTAGATAAACGCCGTCGTAATCGTTGCCAAGTAGGTGAACGATTTTGTTCGCTATTGGACAGTCGTCGAACTTATCTGTTCGTTTTCGTTCTAGTGGTGCCGATTTCAGAAATGTTTAGCAGTTGGAATGATCAAAGAAGTTGTTCGTACTAACGAATTAAAAGGCCGTCGGGGTCGTCTACCATCGAAATTTATTCAAAACAAAACGATTGAACAATGATATGACTTTTTTCTTGAATAAACTAGAGGAGAAGGCAAAAATATATGCACTCTAATTTCTAATTTGACAAGAGAATGAACCATAAATTAATAAAGTCTTAGAGTTTACTATAAATAGCCCGGCTCACGTCATTCTTATGCTCTGAATAGTTTCATTCGAAGAAAAAGTCGTATCGAGAAAACATAAGTCTCTTTTGAATTCATTGTTGTTTTCTACCCAGAGAATTGTTGTTTCATTATCTTACAGATAAGTACAGTTCTTTCTTTTTTGTAATGAGAACATTATCTTTGACGCGATCGGCATTATCATCAATGGATATGAGTGACTCGTATTACACTCAGCTATATTTCCAAGGTAGAAGACAAGAGTTTCGCATTCATGCAAACCAACAGTTTTCCCCACATTGTACTCGTCATAACCGTCCACATTCAATCCGATGACGAGAGAATAGAAATTTTTATTTCACCATAACTGTCTCAGTCAGGTTATTACAGCATTACGTCATCAAAATTTTCAATTCTGTTTTTTTTTGTCGTTGTCTGTGTATAAATAACACGAGCTATTCAATGATCGAGTTTACAATAGAAAAGAATAAGCATATAGATATTCGCAATCAGGTATGCAACGTTTTTTTTTGTCGATATTTCCTTCTTTTTTTTTCTTCCATGTTGCGTCTCAATTATATAAAAAAATGATTGGAATAACAAAAACAAGGACTTTAACCCCCTCAAGTAAGACTAAATAACAGATACAAAACACAGACGCGTGGTGTTTGGCAGATCGCCACTTTGTTTTTTCTGTGCAGTGAAAGAAAGAGGAAAAAAATATATAAAGACATTCGAGATTCTTTTGCTTCTTTTTTTTCCACCTTCCAATAACTATTTTTTTGTTTGTCAGTCTCGTCNTTCTCTCTCAGTTGTGCTTACAAACGCGATTATTACTCTTTTAGATGATTTAGTCGATTATTTTCATAAAAAAAGGAAAAAACTAAACAACTTGCTCATCAATGGATGACTGGCAAATTCCATTACAACCTACACTACCACCTCCTACACCATCGCAACAGCAACAGCAAAGAATGTCGATGAATACTATTGGCCCCATGCATAGTTATCATTCAATGCGTACAAGACCTTCACCATATCCAATGAATGAAGTCAAACAGCCTTATTCATATCAACAGACATCGATGCCAATGAAAGCGAATACGAATTCCGTTAGTTCGCATATTTTAGAACTTCTAAAATAGATAATTAAGCTTTTCTTTTTTTTTAAAGAATGTCTATACTCCTCTTTCTTATCCACCCAATCACATGGAACAAATTCCACATCAACAACGTTTAATCACAGCTAAATCGACATCCGGTCCCATAGCAACATATAATGCTGGTCAACAACAAATGCATGCCGCACGCGCACGTTCAATGCCGTACCCTTCACCTACAATGTATACTCATTCCCCTGCTTCTGTATATCAATGCAATAATACGTCACATATGAATTATCCAAATCAACCACCTCTTCCGCCCCCACCACCACCCCTACAGCAGCAACCGCAACAACAAATATACTATCAAAATTATTATCCACAAGCTCAGCCCATCTCTCATCAAGCAAATTCCAATTCAAATAAACATGAGCCAATGAAGAATAAGATCAAACCAAATGCTGATGACTTCTTCTCTTCACCGTCGACATCTTACCATCCATCAGTTTGTTCGAATTCTTACGTCTCGGCGCAACAGTTACCACCACAGCCACCATCATTATCGTCATCTATATCACAAGAGTATCCAACATTTCCGAATCAATTTCAAATCTTTCCTAGTCCACCAAGTAATCCAAGCACTCCTTACCAAGGTGAATTTAATGCCAATGCAGATTTCGGCGTGCCGTACCATCAAGGACAACCAAGTTCAGTGAATTCGTTGACAGATGCACTGTGTCCAAGTGGAGATACAGCTGATCGACAATTGACACCGGGACCGCCGGTAAGAAGAAATTTCCCTCCCCCGATAAAGTATCTGATCCTTTTTCTCGGTTGTTTTAGAGTGTCGGTACTCCGCGTGTTGCTCATCCTCAATATTCATTTCCACAGACACCTTCAACACCTACTACATCGAGACTACCCAATGAACAAAATATTGATGAATTAACTGCATTTCTACAAGATCCAGCAAATCTTTATCTAACTGATGACATTACATCTGTAAGAACTGAACTTTGTATGCATCGGACGGGTAGTGAATATCTGTTTTTCGTTTATTTTCTAGACCCTCTTTGACGACATTGAAGTGTTGGCTGATACCTATTTAGGTGGAAGAGGTAACAATGATCATCAATCTAATAATGACAGTAGTTTAGACTATGATATTATTTTAAATTATCTTTGTTCGGATGATCTGATCAGTACGGTGTGTCAAAAATAAGACAAAAAAACTCAATCATTCTCTATTTTGATGTGCGATCGTTTTCTTTGCTTTTTCTGTTTAACTGTAAATATTTTCTGAAAAGAAAAAAGAAACTTCTTATTTATTGTATATGTGCTAGAGTTTGTCGTTTCTCTCTCATCATCATCATCTTCATTACTATTATTACTATTCATGTTTTTTCTCTTGTTAAAGAAAAAGTATTTTCGTATTTAATAAAAATTAATTCATGAAGATATGTGATCTGTAGTTCTCTTGTTATACACAAGAACAGTCGCTGTTTATCTGTATTTCGCATGCAGCTATTTACTTTGATATCGACTGTTGATATCTATTCACCTCTATAAATAGATTTCACTCCCCAACGAGCGGCATGCAAAATGTTCCTTATTTTCGCACTTGCTTTCATCAGTTCTGCAGTGTCCCAACAACCGCGTCCATGTCGAACACCACCGCAATGGGAATCATATGTTTTCGATACGAACGATCAACAAAAATCAACAGTCTACGGTCGATTGAGTTATGATGCTACGAATCATCGGGAACGAATTCTCGAAGAAGTTATCGTCGGGCATCGAAATGCCTCATACGATCGGATTGCCTTGTACGATACAAAAATAGAATATATCTACGATTTAAATGCTCGTAACTGTACACGTTGTCCGTTAACTCGGCCATGGCATGGTTTCAGTATCCGACCGGATCCTCAATCGTACGGCGAAGCTTACGTAGGTACTGGTGTGATACCCGAGCTGGGTGTTCTGGTTTCACTATGGTGAGAGTAGTGTAAGTCGTTCTTTCGACTCTAAAATAGTTTTGTTCATAGGAGTGGAAACTATACGTCACCGTCCAACGATACTGTTCGAGAGTTTGGTTCGTGGACATATCTTCACTGTTTTCCCGTGAATATTGTCTGATACAGTCATAACTACGGACGATCACAAATCACATTTCTAGACATCACGCCAAACATTAGCGACCCAAATGTATTTGTGCCGAGAAAGGAATGTCTAACCGAGGAAGAGTATTCATTACGGGATATTCTTTTCGGTGAATTCGGTTAAAAACATGACAGACGATTGCTCACTGATGCGTCTTTGTTTTTTGTTTGACGTCTCCAGGTGGCAGTCCTTAGTCCTTTTTGTAACTTCGTAATGCACATATGCTTGGGTGAAACGATTATGGTAATAGATGAATAGTCAATTAGTCGTCATTTCTTATGAATAAAACTTGAAAACAAGTCTCCATTGTCGACAGTCTTTTTTTGGCTGAATGTTAATTTCACTTCCGAAAATTTCGTTTCAGATATAACGGAGTACACTCAGGTTGTTTAGTCGATCTACGTCAATAGATTAGTTTTTATTCGTAATGGATCACTAAAAAAACAACTAAAATGGCGAGGCTTTCACAGGGCTAGACTAGACAGTCGAATAAGATGAAGAAAAGATAAAATATTGGATTTATTTAGCCGATTTGTCACTAAGGCCAGTGACACCGGGAAGATCTTTTCCTTCCAAAAGCTCGAGACTTGCACCACCTGAAATCAATACGAAAGTTCGATTATCTCAAATTGGAAATCACCAATCCGTTCGTCTTACCTCCGGTTGAAACATGACTCATTTGACTACCAAAGCCGAATTTGGCACAAGCAGTAGCTGTATCACCTCCACCAATGATTGTTGTGCCTTGGTTTTTGGTTTGTTCAGCAACTACTTTGAGTAAATCCTTTGTTCCACTAGCGAATGGATCTTGTTCGAACACTCCCATCGGTCCGTTCCAGACAATGGTCTTGGATTTCTTGACAACTTCACTGAATTGTTTCACGGATTCCTTGCCGATATCAAGACCCAGGTAATCATCTTCAATACCACTTTCCTTGGTAGCTTCTTTCGTTTCGGTTGATTTAACGTCTTTAGCAACGATGAAATCTACGGGGAGATGGATTTCGACATTCTTTGATTTGGCTTTTTCGAGAATTTTTTGAATGGATTTTGAGCCTTCTTCATCGAATAATGATTTGCCAATTTTCATGTTATCCTTTTCTTTGAGAAAAGTAAAAGCCATACCTACAAAAGACTATCCAAGGATGATCGTTCGATTTCGTAGAAATGTTTGAAACTTTACCTCCACCGATGATTAAGGCGTTGACTTTATCGAGAAGATTTTCAATCAATTGAATTTTATCCGAAACTTTAGCTCCACCTGTCAAGAGAAAAACAACTGTTGGTTATTTTGCTCTTAGGGAGAACTCACCGAGAATAGCGAGGAACGGACGTTCGGGATTTTCTAGAACTTTTCCAAAATAATCCAATTCCTTCTTCATCAAATATCCTGCAGCACGTTGATCTAATTTGACACCAACAATTGAACTATGAGCTCGATGAGCTGCACCAAATGCATCATTAATATCTACAAAACAATCGAAACTGAGTCATCCTTCTCGTAACAAACAGTTGAAACTTACAAACGTCACCGAGTTTCGATAAACTTGCTCGAAATTTATCGACTGCATCTTTGTCGGCTTTGGTTTTGTTTCCAGCTTTGTCCTTAACTGAACCTTCTTCTTCCAAATGAAATCGAAGATTTTCAAGTAGAAGAACTTGACCGTTGTCAGCTTCACTGGCTGCTTTTTCTACTTCGTCGCCGACACAATCGTTGAGAAATTTGACATCTTTACCGAGTAATTTTCGTAATTCCTCAGCAACTGGTTTCAAACTTTCCTTTTCGACGCGTTTGCCATCTGGACGGCCCAAATGTGACATAAGGATAACAGCTTTAGCCCCTTTGTCGAGTGCATATTTGATTGTCGGTAATGCACCTTCAATACGTTGTTTATCTTTCACCTGACCAGTTTCTTTGTCCAATGGAACATTGAAATCAACCCGGATCAATACTCGTTTACCTTTAAGATCAAGGTCTTCGATACTTAATTTATTACTAATACTAGCTTTAGCAGTCGATTCAGCCATTTGTTGAGAGTTTTGATTTCTAGTACGAACGTTCGAGAAAGCTTGAAAAATAAGAATAATAATAGGCGCGATATAATGTTTCTGTTCTCTCGGTACAACGTTCGAGGTCAGATTAGCAAAATGTGGACTCGTAGAGCAGTAATGCAGACAGAACGAACACAATTGGAAAATGTCGGAGGCCAATGTCAATGTTACTGACTTGGCAATGGTGAAATTAACAGTATGTTTATACATGTTTGAGTAAAAATTAAGAAAAAATAATCTTTCTCGTTTTCTCACAAATAATATTCGATCACTTAGAAGTGCACCGACAAAGTAAACGCGAATATCATTGAAATAACAGAAAAAATAGAATTGTTTTCTTTGTAATTTGACACCTATTCGTTAAGTGATATCTTACTGGACTCAGATATACATATTGTTTTAGTAATTTATCGAAATAACCAGCATGGCGACAGCTGAAGTCCAACAACCTCATCCATTAGGGTTTTCTGTGCAAACACCCAGGTTTCAAACAATGGGTTTACATCCCGAAATGTTAACACGCCTTCAAATACAGAGTACACCTAATGTTGGTCCTGGCACATACGAACTCATGCCGTATGGGGATTTCAGTGAGAGAACGCTGGTCAAAAACATTCAAGGACCTAATTGGCAACAAGGATTGTATACAGAACAGATGGCAAAGATTCCTCTCTCATCATTTAAGGAAACATACGAAAGACGTAAAGAAGATGAACGCCGTTTGGGTCCCGGTGCTTATGATATTGGTGATTTCCTTACGGAAGCAGATCGAAGACCAGTGTGTCAGCGAGGAGCACTCGATCAATTAGCTCCTCGCTTCCCAAAAGAACCATCAGTAGGCTAAATCTTATCTCTTTGTATTTCACAAACTTTATTTTCAAACAAATAGGATAGAGCACCACCACCAGCAACTTATGGTGTTCCGGATGAGAAAATCACGGAAAAATATTGGCAACAGGGTAGTACAGTACCATCATTTGAATGGAGACAAGGTCCTCGATCATTACCACTTCAAGTAAATTCAATTCTATCCGATGATTTCTTTTGGGAAGATCTTTTTTGGGGACTTCTAGGGAACAAAGATCGGTCCAGGCACCTACAATATCAAAAGTTCTATTGATGAATTAGTCAAAAAACGTGTTAGTGACAAAGGACCTTACCAAGTCTTTACTATCAATCGTTCAGCACCGATCAAAACCGGCCATTATTCTCTATTAGATACATGGGATCTTCAACCAGATTTTCCATCGAAAGAATATCCAGAATCGATTTCGTTAGCCAAACAAATAGAAAAACGAAAGAAACATGGACTATTCAGTAAACTAGATCGTTTTCAAAAAAAACCAACTGATCGAATCTCGATTGAACATCCAGGTAGATTTCATTCGTAAAAACAGTTTGAGCAGACACTATAGAATATCTATACTCAAGGTCTAGAACCCAAAAATGTCACTTTTCCTGGCCCTGGCGCTTATGCTACTGTTCGTCCGTGGGAAGAACACGATTTTCACACGAAGAAAGTTCCATTCAATATGACTGCATCCCGAAATGACAAACGTTCATTCACAAATGTTGGCAGTCAGAATGTATGTTCATCTCGTTCATCCGGTATTTCATGACATTTAACTTCATAATTTTCAGTCAGTCGGTGTTGGTCGATACAATATAGCTTCACCAGTTCGGGATGAAACAATCGCCGACAGACGCAAACGATCAAAACGAAAAGGTATCGGTTTCTGTTCCACAACCCAACGTTTCACAACCGCAAACGGTGAAGCATTGCTCAAGTAAATTTCTCTTTCCAAACTCTCGTTTCATCCATCACTTCATTTCATTCTAGCGAACGTTTAAAACCACAAAATCTTCGTACAGAACAACGAACACAATTATATCTCACCGGTCATGTCTCATCTTAATTGCATTTGGTGCTTTCTTTTCTCTGCTATATACTGCCTTCCATCAATTTTGCATTTTTCTATTTTGTTCTGAATGATATTTATATAAAAAAAAAACTTTCGACGAGTTTTTTCTTCAAGTGAATGATAAAAAACCACAATCATGCTCAGTTTCTTACTAGATATCATGCTGCTCTCCTCCAGTCATGCTAAACCCATCGATTTATTGTATGTTATGCACGCACTGTTTTTCTATTTGCAAGCATCGTCCCTTTCGTTGCTAGTGACTTCCAAGGTGTTCGAAGACGAATTTTTCTCGCTGCAGACTATTCGACAAACGACGAACGTTTAAAGCCATTACCAACAACAAACAACGTTCTCACCGAGTACGATGAGCTGGATCATGCTGACGAGCAATTCGAGTCGTATGTTCACCCGGTGATCGATCAATCTCAATGGATTGTTGACCGTCAACACGAACGTCGTGAGCTTGATCGTTTCGGAGACATTGTTGATTATTATCAACATAAACCAAATTTGAATGATTTCGAAAAACGAGTGATTAAACGCATGACACGTGTTCATCGAGCTGTTCAAACCGAAGAAGAGCCGGAAAGCCTGTCGAAATCAAACAAGAATCGCAAACGTGAACAGACCGTTCGCATTCCACCAGCGACTTCCATGAAGCGAATCGAAGAATTTTTAGCTGAAAACAAATGGCGATTGGTAGACTTATTCCGAACGTTGGATTTAACGAAATCATGGACAGTTGTTAAAGAAGATTTCATGCGTTTAGCTGCAAGAGTAAGAAATCCATTGATTCGCGTTAAAGCACGTCGAATGTTGTCTGTAGGAAAAGCTTCATATGACCGAGAAAGAAGCGGATGAATTACTTACATGTATTTGTGAAGAAATTCATACGCCAATGAATTACAAGAAATTTGCGCATGGAAGATCGCTTTACAAGAAAAGTCTCCGAAGTAAAATTATATCAAAACTAATCCTCGGATAATGTTTTTCATTGTTTGACAAGATCTCGAAGAATCGTCAAACGCTCAATCTCAAACTACCGATGCATCACATCATTACCCAGTGCGAAACAGCACATCGTCTTACATTCGATCGACCATATCGTCCTATGCGAAATATAAAGTAGATTATTTCTAATTCTACACCTATTAACTTCATTCTTTTAGAAAACAATGACCTAGTGGGTCGTACAATGATGCGAATCAATTATTTTTCGTCTTGTGTATATGAAAGATTTACGAATAAAGTTGGTTAAACACGCAATAAAATTGTTTTCGTATTGGATATTCATAATTTATGTTTTCCGTGCAATGAAGCGAAAGATCGTTTCTCCTACGCGAATATGAATAATAAAATAAGTAAATTTTTGCATCGTCATCAGTTCGACATTGACAAGTATTTATTATAAACAATAAAAAGCTTTTACTCGTATGACATAGCAAAATAATGTCTTTGCTTTCCCTTGCCTCTGATCGATTTATTACTATATTAAACTTTGAATGTGTTAAAACAACTTTCTTTTTCAACGTATTTTGGACTATGATACGTGAGCACACTTTGAAAGTACGCCGAATCCACTCGTAATAGTAATATAGGAGTGTGCCGCATTGATTGATCTCTCGTGTATATTTTTTACCTTCCGATGGTTGCCATAGCCTATAAATTGCGAGCCGAGTGCGTTTTAGTCAAGGCCATTGGATGCTTTCTCCACACGAACTAAAACATATTTTGCTCAATGTAAGAATGTCAATCAAATCGCTTACCGAGAAAAGAAAACAATTTCATATTCCATTCTGGTATAAGAGGGAGAAAGAGAAAGTGAGAGAGAGAATTTGGTGATTGCTAATGAATGACACAATCTATTTTGATCGTGGCTAAGCAACATTGTTACCTGTTTTTTCTTCTATATTAGCAACTCGGTGGTAGCATTAATGCGTCTATATATATCTGCTAGAATAGTTGAATTGCTTTTAGAAGCTATTACTTTTACCAACGAGAAACCGTTGAATCGACATGGGGACTTGGATAGGTCACATTGCGCCAGGTAATTTCGTCTTAGGAAAAGATTCGTCGTTATAATCTGCATTTATTTAGGTGTCTTTTTTGTTATCTTCGCCTTATGGTGGCATATTAATAATTGCCTGCGCTACTTTCGATCATTGGTGCATGAACATGGTGAGAAAAGTAGAGCACCAACAAAATTTTCTGGTTCGACAACTTATCCATGCTTTTGTTTGTCGGGTAAACGCGCTCGTCGTCTACCGATTGAAAGTATCATGAAAATTCTAATCACCTCCATACATTTCTCGATTGAAATCATAACCGGTTACGATAGTAAACCACGACCTCATCTCGGCGATGAAAATGCTCATCATACAGCTATGTTATTCGGGTTCTTTCTCGGCTCTTGGATAGAAGTCCTCGTTCATTACAAAGTTCCATTGCCTAAACGAATCACTCAAGTCATGGGCTTCTTAGCCTTTGGTATTGAAGGTTTGATGATGGTTTTTCATTTACATGCACGAAGCATGATCGATGCGCATATCCATCAATTACTTGCACTAACTATTTGTTGTTCAATGGTTGGAGCGCTTGGCGAATGTTTCGATCCAAATAATTTCTGGTTAATTGTTGCACGAAGCTTCTTTGCTTTAACACAAGGTACATGGTTTATTCAAGCTGCGTATGTCATCTGGCCTAAAACAACAAATCCATATTTCCTTTGGGATCCCGAGTCACATCGATCAGTTTCGTTGTTAACAATGAGCTATGCATATCATCTGGCTGGTAATGCATTTGTTCTCATCGTTGTTTATCTGATAGTTTACATGTTTTCATCGACTTCAACGAAATTGAACATCGATTTGACCAAAGATGTTGAAGCAAGAGATCAATACAAATTGATTTGTGATACGCTCGAAGAGGAAAACGAACTTTAACTGAACACCTTCTATTCGATTTCGCGCTGTTTCATGATATGTTTTTTATTTTCAATAAAATATCTAGTTGTAAATTTACTTGTCGAAAATGATTTGGAGCAGATGGCGTTACATGTCGGCTGATGCATCATTGAAGATTTAGTTTAGTTCTTCACCATTGTATTTTGCTTCTCTATGAGGTATAAATGAAGCACGAATACGAAAGAAAAGTCAATCTTCTGTAGGGGTATTTACTTACCACAAACGAAGAAAATGATGATTCAGTCACGTATGATACTCATGCTTAGTGACAACTGCCCCACCGTCGTGCCAAACGGTATCCGGGACGAGTCTGATCCATTTCGTTTGTTGGTTATTTTTCCGAACTCTAATGAAAAGCACTAAAAAATATAAACATGATGATTGAATAGCACATCTATCAACTCCATCATTATTGTTATTACACAATTTTTGTATATGGGTTCGCACTTATCAAGCATGAAGTGTGACATTTCTTTTTTTTGTACCGATACTCTCGCATGAGATGCATTGGAGCGTAGAGTCGCGTGTTGTGAACAGATATGTCTGCATAAGAGGTATAGATATGTCATTTTTGTGACGCATGTTGCCTAATACGAAATATTCTCCTAAACATCAATCAGTTCTTTGGCTTTGGCGGCGTCGATATTCATTTCATCTTGGCAAATTACGATGCAAATGGGTTGTCTATCTTTGTTTCGCTTTTCTATTTCTTATTTTTCTTCTACCTAATCCGTTTGCATCTCGATATGACAAATTAATGATTCGACAAGATATTCGATGGGAGGGTATTTCTGAAATCTTAGAAGAAAAAGAAAAAGTAATGGCTATACGGCTTCTATGTAAAAATAACCTAGAACTTTGTGATTACTAGATCCTTGTTGACGATCCATTCTCGAAGCAAGTAAAATTCAGAAGATATGGTAAAGGAGAACTTTCATCAACGAGACCGGTTCTTATCCTTCTCTACACGACGATTTTTCTTACTAAAAAGTACTGCAGGTTGAAGCAAATTGAGCATATCTTCGGTGAAACTTGCCCATCAAAACATCGCTGTCAATGGACGTGTGACGTTCGAAGACTCAATGAAGCTGACGCTGTTATTTTCCACGGATACGATATGCAATACTATCCAGGCGAAATGCCAAAACGTTCAGATACTAAGTCTGACGCCATATGGATACTCTGGTCTGATGAGCCGCATTCTATGGTTGATTATAGTCTGTTCAAAGACTATAGATTCAATTGGACGATAAGTTTTAAACTGAATAGTGAAGTTTCCATTGGTTCGTATGGTTTATTTCAAAAACGAAATGTTCCACAATTAGATTCTGAACATCGTCTTTGGATTGAACGACAGTTTCGTGATCGATCCAATGCCGCACTTTGGTTTGTCTCGAACTGTGATGCTCGAGAACGTTTACAATACTATCAAGATCTCCGTCGAGAAACGAATGTCTACGTGGAAGGTTATGGTCGTTGTGTTGATTATTATCCGATGCATCTATGTGCAGCTAGTAGTCAATGTGAAATTGATTATATGTCGAAGTTCAAATACTATCTCAGTTTCGAGTCGATTACCTGTCGAGATTACATCACAGAGAAGTTCTTCAAAGCATTTTACCATGGACTTATCCCGATTGCTTACGGACCCGAGCGGAAAGATTACGAACGATTTGCGCCAGCTGATTCGTTCATACATCTGAATGATTTTAATAGAAATATGAATAAATTAGCGAATTATTTATTAGAAATTCATTTAAATTTGACTTTATTCGCCAAATATCATCAATGGAGAAAAACACATGATGTAATTATCGATGGGAAAGCACTGGAAAGAATTCGAATGTGTGAATTATGCGAACGGTTAACTAGAGTACGTCGAGAAGATGTGACTTATTACGAAGATATCAACAAATTTTATCATGAAAAATGTTAATCAAGCAAAAACCTTTGTTTTTCTAATAAATAAGATCAGTTTCACGCATTTGTTCCAAACGATTGACATCTAGATTGCTTAAACCGTCATAATCATGTTCGAATTCAGTCGAGCCAGATATAACAGTGGACTGTAGACAAAAATCTTCGGTGTATTCAGGTTGAGAGATCGACACACGTCTCGAACCGACGGTTTCCGGCCAATAAATTTGTGCCGAATGAATTTTATTAAAAAGGCATAAACTAACCGCTCGAGCCACGTTTCCTTGAAATGTTCGACTAGAATTCATCCGTAAATGTTCATACTTCATTCATAACAAACAAAAAACGTACCCGTTATCTACCATCAGATGATCAATGATACTCTCTTCGTCGTCATCATCGTCGTCTAAAGTGAAATTTCCATCTTCTTCTTCGATTCCATCATTTCGAGCAACCAATCGTTCGAATTCATAAGATCCTCCGACACTGTCACTATTCTTCATCGAGCAATCTTTCAATTGCTCCTTCAATCGTTCTAATGTTTGTTCTTGCTACAAAATAAAACCCACAGACATCGATTGTTCTGAACAAACTCTAGTTGTTTTCCACGTTACCATGGCAAAGACATAGTTCAGTTGATGATTATCCAGTATGGCATTATTCAGATGTTTCTTCGTCAATAACATCGACCGACAGCTAGCATGTAGAAATCGTCCTATTGTTTTCTGATGTCTTCGCCTAGCATATGGATCACGACAGATTTCGATGATCTAAATTTCTGACGTTCTTCGTCTCCATCAAATAAAGATTCGCTGCACATACTTTTGGTACAAATACAAAACCTAGCGTGGAAGTTGCACAAATGATAATAAACATTGAGATAAGTAAGTAAGAAAGTTGGATTTGTTCAGATGGAATAAATGTAACCAATGAGCCCAGTGTACAACAAATAAATACAATATATACACTTAAACCTATGTATCGCGAATCATTCAGAGCTGGAATCGTAACATGGCGAGTTTTCCACGAGAGAAATGATCCAAAGAACTACATAGATGTTTGACAGAAGTCGATTTCAGCTATAAGAGATCTTACCATTAGCAAACCTTTGTATAAAATGAGAATAAGAAGCCAAATTGAAGTGAATTCACCCTTGCAGACTTCGTAGTAGGGTTGGATTTGAATATCTTCATTAAGCTACAAGAAGATTCGAGAATGTAGGATGAATTGTTATCAAATGCAAGTACTTCGTGCGTATATGGGTCATCGTGCATTATCTTTCGATGAATAGGATCGAAGATTTGCCAGAAAATTAAAAAGAATAAATCAATACACAACAATGTACCAACTACTGCTAGTAATCGCGAATCATGAATTGCCTAAAGAGCGAAAAACAAAATAGATATCTATGCAGAAGTTTCGAATTTTCGTTTACCTTTTTAGTTATATGAATATTGGTAAAAATCGAATGGACGCGCCACGTTTTACTGAACATCGAGCCGAACGCCAAAGTGAAACTAATACTCAAAAGCCACACTCGCATCTAAATACATATTCTTTATTCTTCTTTGCCATATTTCAGCCCTACGTACTGCGCAAATGATATTCATAATCACGTTTGTATAGCTCTTTTGTGGAAATAGCGACGAATTGACACCCATTAGGATAGTGGTGACATAAGCTAACATGCATCCACATAGGATGATGTTATTTAGTGATGGACTGGACATTCGTATGTATCGATGTGAACGATAATGAATATTGAAGACGAATAGGGATATGGATATAATTAAGCCGATTCCGCTGAAGATTGTTATTGAAAGAAATACAGAAAGATAAATATGTTGAAATTGAACGATTTGGTCCGTTCGATCGGTCGTTGGAGTGTTTCCTAAAGAGAGTTTTGTCTTCGCTAAAGTTTGCAAACGATTCAGCGTGAGTACGAACCGTGCCACATGACTGGGTTTAGTTTGTGTAAAACAGGTGGTTCGGTTTTCGAGTCCGAATTCTTCGCGAGAAAAAGTTTCACAACGGTTAAGTTACAATTCTCATCTTCTTCGTAACAAGGAATTTTACATGATCCATCTTTCATCATTCGACAAGCTGCAAAAAAAACATTCACCAAACATACATTTTCACATTTCGCTTACCAACGTATTGTTCTACGAGAATTTCACCCACTCGTCCGCTATTCATAAACCTCACTCTTCCCTAAATCGAACAATCAACTTTCGATTATCGATGCAAAACGTTTCTTACAGTAGCACCAAAGAAATCGATTTTATCAACAATTTTTCGAATATTCGATTGATTGAACAACACTTTCGATTGATAAATATATGCTAAACTCCACATTGTATCATAAGCGTAAGCATCAAAGTAATTTCTTTCGAGATCAGAAAAGTGTTCTAAGTACTTCAGAACATGTTCTGGTCGTTCCTTCGACAGAAAACGATTCTTCGCACAAGTTTTTATTCAATTATTTCTTACTTCGGTATCGTCAATGGAGAAACGTGGTACACGTGTCTGAAATGTTCCATTGATCGCTCGGATGAGCTCCTGCTCTGTACAATCGCTTTTCTCATTCCACCAAGCTGACAACGACGGGTAGCCAAGTATGATCCATTGATAGCGGGAACCATAAACATGCTCTCGAGCAGCCTATTGATCGCATACAACAAACTAAATCTCGATCTTTATTAAATGACTTACATGACAGAACATCTGGGTCGCAATGACTTGATTAAAATTAGCAACAATTATTCGAACATCCCTCGCCTTTAAAAACAACGATCATTCTCAATTATCAAAAAACGAAACTCTACTTTGAAATCTTTCAGTAGCGTTTTCACATTTTGCTTATTGTCATCTTGCCATTCGGATCCGTATCGGTACGGTATGCCCCGTGTGATATTTATTTCCCATTGTTTCTTATCCATTACCGTTAAATCAGAAAAATCATTTGCTATCTAAATAGAACACACACACACGCAGATGATAATTTACCACTGCAACATGCGATGCAAGGAAGTGGTTTTACGTGTCGACTATTGTCATACAAGAATAGTTTAGTTCTGACGTTAGTCTATTCTCAACTGGTTTCTATCCCGATCGATTTGTTTATTTGCAAGGTCAGCCGCATGCATTCGCAATTATATAAACAAAATGTCACTAATGAAATTGTGCCATACGAACGGGAGGAAACAGTATACCTATTTTTAGCGAAGTTTTCTTGTTGAATGACAACTCACCAGGGTATATTTCGATCCATGCTGATAGATCAATCCAAATCGTGTCCAATTGAAATATTCCAATAACTGTTTACGCACTAAATTATGAGCATGATCAGACGGTACTAAATGGTAAACAAATGGATAGCGGTCTGTTGCGGATAATGATAAATCACTATCTGTAAAAGAAAACTAAATTGACAGATATGAAAAAAACATTCGATGATAATTGGAAATGAATGCTCACTACAGGTAGATGAAAATAAGTTGCAGCCTCAGCTATATAACTGAGAACAGCCTGACACGCATCTGTCATTAGAACGCTCAGCGATGTGGTTTGATTAATCATATCGAACAGAACTTTCACACTAGTACCGACATCACACTAAACGGAAGAGAGATGAGAATTGGTGCCTAGATGGAATACATACAGGAGTAACGTCTTCTCGTTCGTTCAGTTCTAAGTCGATGTCCATTTGTATTGACTGAATTTGTTTGAGGGCGAATTTGATCGATGGATAACATGAATGCGTAAACAAAGTACTAAGCACAAGTTTTTGTCGTTCCACATAGATAAAATTGTCAGCGAGAATCGAACTGAACAGGAACATCATGAAAATGTATCGATATGATTTGGTGCCCATTCATTTCAATTCAACTGGGTGATCTAAATACCAACAACTAATTGACTTGGTACTCCTCTCCTCTTCTGTTTTTCTATATTTCAAACAAATCTCTCTTTTTTCTTTCTTCTCTTTTCCGTTTCTCTTTCTCATGCAATCAATCAATTACCAACCATACATATCCAACGTATGATGAGACAATCTTCTAATCTAACATTTCGACATATCAAAGAAATTAACGATTACAATGACAATGACAAACTTACTATCATTACAATTGTATTCTACAGATCATTAACGACTTGTTCTTGTTGATACGCTGAAATAGGCACAAGTATGAAAAAGGAAGAGAAAGAGAGCAAGAAGAAGCGGCAGCGGCGTCGTAAATGACTTTTCTAATCCGATAAACATCGTCCATTTTCGGCATGTTGCTTTCCATATTATTCGTACTTATGCTGATGAACAATTTCTTGGAAAAAAAGAAATTGTCAGTTAGGAAAGAGACAACACCCGGAAACAAAAAAGACATCCAGAAATCGATGTGGATTAGTATATTAGATTTTCTCGTGGCATCTTCATGAGAAAGTTTTCCATAACTTTTTTTTTCATAGCAGAAATTGTATTTGCCTTTTGATGTTTACCCATCACTAACGAATGTTATATTGAAAATAAAAAACTAATTAGAGCATTCGTATTTGTTAACATAAGCAAATATATCTATTGCTTTCGCCTTTCAAGCATGAAAAACTTATGAAGATAACAATAATAAACACATGAAAATGTGTTTTGTTCGGTAATCGATGAATGCAGAGCACAACGTTAAAGAGATTTCGGCAATGATACAATGCAGGACAACTTTTTATAGAGATTCTTCGTAGTTATTAAGAATTTCATATGATCACTACCGACGATGTGTTTGCTTAATTTCAATATATTTCTACAGTATACACATACAACTAATTTGAAGATAACCAACAGGCGAATAATAGAGCTTTCGTCTAAAAGCACTGAAATAACGGGTTTTTTGTCTGTTGTATTATGTGTAAAAGAGTGTATCTCATTTTATGGGTGCTCATTATCTTATGAATAACCATATTTTCTAACCTTTATCAACGCAGTATGTTGTGGCGTACAATATGTGTGATTGGAAACCATTCAAGAAAACTGTATTTCCTCCATTCATATCTGTGCTAACTAGATACAGATATATTTTACTTCAATAATAATATAGCAAGTATGTCGTAATACCGATCATACCTTTTCTATTCCTAGTCAATGTGTTAGTTTTCTCAGTAGTTGGAGACAATTTGACGATTACCAACCGTTAATTAAAGGGCATATATTTCATCTTTTTTTAGTTACGTGCACATATAAATAGTGCTAAATCAATATTTACATACTATTCGGAAACAGTATATGTCAGAGCAAATAAGTACACACTACAAACATTCCTTGGTTTTTTCCAACACTTCATTTCATTCATATATATATTAATACAAGTACATGTTAAAGTTTAGCATTTTAAAAAGAAAATAACCAAAGCATCGATGGGAAGCGCGTTCAGTTTCATGTCCGCTTCAGCTGATAATAATTTAGAAACATTTTCTCTCGCATGGCTCAGTGCTCAAATCGATTCAACAGAAGAGAATAAACAAACTCAGCAACAGCTTCGACAAATCATCAATCACCTCAAAACATTTCATGACAAACAGCAATGTCATGACTATGTCACTTCACTTTCTTCACAAGATCGACTTGTTCTCATTGTCAGTGGTCAATATGGTCGAGAACTAGTTCCTCAAATTCATTCACTTCGACAAGTCTCTGCAATTTATGTTTACTGTATGAATAAACAAGCACATGAAAAATGGGCAAACAGCTTTACCAAGGTACTACACTACTCTAGCTTATGTCATACACTCATTTTTATCTGATGTTTTCTAGGTGAAAAGTGTGATTACGCGAACCAAAGATCTCATCGATCACATCAAAGCCGATCAGAAAAGTCGAGCAAAGACTGAAGAACCACTCTCGATCAATATTATCAATGGAACTGGCACTTCAGATCAGTCCACAACTGAACTCAATGGTCATTTTCTTCACTCACTTCTTCTCATCGATGTTCTTCTTCGATTGAAACCGAATGACAAAGATAAAGATCAGCTCATCACACTTTGCAAACAGCACTTTCATGACAATCACAGTGAGCTCGCTTTTGTAGATGAATTTAAGCGAGAATATTCAAGTGACAAGGCAGTTTGGTGGTATACGCGTCGATCGTTTGTGTACAAAATGCTGAACAAGGCACTGCGAGTACAAAACATTGAGATTCTGTTTTTATTTCGTTTTGTGATCAACGACATTTATCGGCAACTGAAGCAGCATCAATGTGCATCACCATCACCTGTTCGTGTTTATCGAGGTCAGATGATGTCAAGTGATGAATTAGAAATCTTACGACGATCGACTGGTAAACTTATATCGATCAATTCCTTTTTCTCAACTAGTCTCGATCGACAGACAACATCGGCATTTCTCCGTAGTTCGAGTGATCTACATAGTGTGCTGTTTGTTATTGATGCTGATCCAGCTGTAGTGATGTCAAAACCATTTGCTGATGTTAGTAAACTGAGTTATTTTACAAATGAACGCGAGGTGCTGTTCATGAGTGGATGCATCTTTCGTTTGGATGGTATTCATCAAGATGACGATATGTGGGTGATTGAAATGCAACTATGTGATGACAATGAACATGATTTGAAGATGCTGTTCGATCACATGAAGAAGGACTATGGAAGTGGTGATGGTAAAGTCGATCTTCGTTCTTTGGGTGTTGTGTTGCGTAGAATGGGAAAGCCTGAGTTAGCAGAGAAGATGCTGCAGCGTCATCTGAATGAACTTCCACCGAATGATCCATCGCTTGGATGTGTATACTGGTCACTTGGTATAGTCACTCAAGATAAAGGTGATTATGATGCTAGTCTGAAGTGGTTCGAGAAATCATTGGAGATCTATATGAAAACCGACTCATCTGATTATGTCAGCATAGGAAATTTGTATAATTTGATTGGTACGACTCACTGGAAAAAGAATGATAATGAAAGAGCATTGGAATATTATAAGAAAGCAATCACACTGTTTGAGGAAGGACACGCTGAGGATCGTTCAGATATGGCTCATTTCTACAACAACATTGGTATAATCTATCAGAATCAGAAGAAGTATTCGGAAGCTCTTGCTTACTATGAGAAGTCATTGGATATCCGAAAGAAACATATACCAGCTGATGATCCAAACATAGGCACTTCAAATTATAATCTTGGATGTATATATGATGCCCTTGAACGATATGACCTTGCGATGGAATATTATACTGGAGCACTCAAGATTCAGAAGAAATCCCTACCTCATGAACATATAGATATCGCCAAGAGCTACAGCAGCATCGGTGTAATACATGAGAAGAAGAGTGAATGGCGAGAAGCACTCGCGAACTATGAAAAGGCTGCCGAAATCTATCGTAGTTCGTTATCACCTCAACATCCATATGTGATCGAAGTCAACGAAGACATTCGACGTGTCTCATCAGGACAAAACTTATTAAGTTACGTTGTGGATTTTCTTCGTAAAGCAGTCGGAATATAATTCTCTATTTGAGATCGTTTGTCGACTTGAAATATAATGTTAATACAAATAAAAACAACAACTTGCTAGCCTTCACATTGATCTTTTATCCGTTCTAGTCGTAGCTATTGAAAATTTGCTATGATGACCGGAGTATTCAAACTAGTTTTCAGTTCGAATAATTTGTTGTAGGAACAATGCCGACCCCGAGATTATTTTGAAATAGATTATGCTGGTGTATTCATTTGATGCGAAATTCTTTACTAAACTCTAAAGATCCAAGTTCAATATTTCTGTTCAAAACTAGTGTATATAGATTTCACTTTGTTTACACAAAAAAGAAAGAGAAAGAAAAGCAAGCGCATGCAAGCAAAAACTGTCATATTAAAAGAAGTTCTCATTGATAGAGACCCTAGAAAAAAGAAGGAACAAAATAGAGTTGTTAATCATTACATTGAAATATTATTACTTCGAGATTATTATTCGACGTTCTCACTGAAGAGTGTTTCGACGATGTTAGACTTTGATTTAAATCTCGTGTCGCTAAGAATTTTTCTAACTGCTCAAGGTAAATTTTCACCACACGTTTCATTGCATTCAAACGATCTAAGATGAACTTCGAATCGTTTGTCAAACGTATTTGGTCGTTCGTGGTAGCCGATAAAGGACGTTCATTGAGAGTAATCAAACGACCGTGTAAGATCTCTAAATCATCATGAATACGAATAAAACGATGAAGTTTTGTTCGATTAACATTCTGATTGATTTCACTATCTTCAACTGGTTCTAATGAATGTATTAATAATTCAAGATGATCTAATTGGCAATTGATATCGATCAAACCACGATTTGCTTCTGGACTTATCTATTAGATGAAAAAATTGTTTCATTCAGTCGTGCAGATCTACTGATATGCGTACTTTGATATCACGAGGTTTCGATGACGATAGATTGTGAAACCTATCCCGAAGTGCTTGAAGACGATGATCAACAAGAGCCCATTCATTGGAATGGTCATTGAACTGACTGGCTTGATCCGTTGTTGATTGTAAAAGTGTTTGAAGTTCATCTGAAATGCTCACTATACAATAGCTCTTCTTCTTTCGAAAAATTCCTCACTGAATTGTTGTTGTGCATCTGGTCTCAAAGAAGTTGTTCGAGATGCTAAACCAAAATATATGACTTTCACAAGTGTTAACATTCGGAAACGTAGAGTTACCTGTATAGCCAAGATTCGAAAATTGTTGAGTAGCATGTTCAAGATGATCCAATTGTCGTCTGAAATCTCTCCATTGCAGACGATGGCGACTCAATTCTTCATCTTTATTACTAGCTAGCAGTTGCAAACGCGGCCATTTAGTGAATATATCTACCGCAACAAAAGTAAAGTGTATTTCAACTAATGAATCGATGTTCTACCGAGTACTGCTGGATCGTTGCTTAGATCTTGTATTAAATAAGCACCTAGTTCTTGTCGTATCTGAGAGAGTATTTGATCCAGTGCTTCAATTTTTCGATGAGTCGAGATCAACAATCGAGTCTGAATAACAAATTCTATTTTTAATTATTCGGATAGAAACGCTCTTACGTAGGAGAAATCATCCGGTAAATGATCAAGTTGCATACCACTGGGTGTGGGAGCATATAGATTTTCTTCTTTACTACGGAAATCACTATTAATCTGCAGTAGAATATCTTCGAAGTCAGCAAGTAGTTCATCTGCACGTTGAAGTCGATCGCCGAAGTCTAATGGATCGTACGGTCGGAGAAAACGATCTCGAGGACGAATCGGACGTACGGGAGATCGAGGTCCTAGAAGGAAAATGTCATGTTTCCAGGTAGAAGATTGGCAAGTTTATCCTACGTAATGGGGTTGGTGATGCGCGTGATGCGCTCATCAAATCCAAATGTCGCTAAAAATAGAAGTAGATACTGTTATGATACAAATAAAGGATCAATTTGAATTCTTACGTCATTTGCGTTAATCAGTTTCTGTTTGATTGTTTTAATACGTTTGATTAAATCCGTCAGTTGTTGACAAAATTTCGATAGCTGATTAACATCAATCGTTAAACCGCGAGCATCAACAGTTTTATTAAGTAAATGATTAGCACATGTTTGAACATATTCAATTTTCGATAGTTTTTCCAGAATTTCACGTTCGATATCCTGAAAACAGTCGAAACATTCTTCTCGTACGCTGAATGCACATCACAATCTTACATCTAGTTGTTGTAGTTTGTTATTCAGTGGTGCTTCAGATAAATGTTCGAGATTGGTCAAAACCACTTCCAAATCTGCTAACCAAACTACCAGCGAATCTTGTGTTAATTGAAAGTCACCATGAATACTCAACATGTATTTCAACTGGAGGATAAAACGGATTCAGTTTTGATAACGAAAGTAACGAACTTACATTTTTCATTGATTCGTGAACTGTACTATTCAGTACTTCCCAGCGATGACTCAGATCTTTAATACGACTGATTTTTTCGCCTTTGGTATCTGCTTTTGGATGCGTATGAATAATATCCGAGTAGACTTTGGCGATCTGTTGAATATCCTTATCATCATTGTCTAATTTACGTTGTAAATTCTGAAACGAATATAAACTAATGAAAAGAAGAATGGAAATCATTTTCACAAACTTCAAGATTTCGATATTCGTCTTGAACACCTTGTAATCCATTAGCACTTGTCCGTTTAATCTCAGCTAAGACCTCTTCATGATCACTAACCATTCTAGTTGCACGTCTGATCGCTTCGTCCATGTCTCGCCATGGATCTTGAACGCTATCCAATCTAAACAATTCACAAATATATCCTAATCTCTTGGAAAAAAAATAATATACTCGAATCGTCGCTTTGTCAATAAGTCTCGTAATGCTCTCCAACGTTGTTCGACGCTTTGTACTGTACGGGTTATTGAATCTGCATGTTGTGCATGAATATCGGGATCTTGTAATAAGTTATGGCCAAGTGTGAGAAGATTAGTCACAGCTGGACCGTTGTTTTCGATATCCGATTCGATTGACTAAAGATTCGCTATCAATTGCCGATCTCTTTTGAGAAAAGAATGACTTACAGCAAGGAATTGTTGATAAGCAGGTAAATCATTCGTCAATTGTTGTTTTTGTAGATTTCCTTCGACTAAATCTAACCAAGAGCGAATATTTTCTGTACCGTGCTCGAAATCGTTGAACATTTTCAATGTCATTTCATTCTTCTTAATTCTACACAACAACAAAACGCATTTTCCAGTTACTAATCAAAACGCAACAATACAAACTTCTTCTCGACATATTGTTCCGTTGTGTTCATAATCTGTTCTAATTGATCGATCTTGCTTTTAAATATTTGATCGGATGATTGAGATTGTAACAATCGTGCTTGAACTAGAAGGTCATTTGTTAGTCGTCGTTTCTCGCCGAGAAGATTTCGAATATCATTTTTAAGAACATCAACTGTGACTTGAAGTGTTAATCCATTCAATCGTTCATTCAATTCACTGCTACGAAAATGTTCGTACCACTGAATCAAGCGTAGGGACTTCTGTTCGAAATCTTGGTATTCCGAACGGCGTTTTGTTAGACTGTCGATCAATGCGATCAGGATACGCTCAGCATCACCCCATTGTATTTCCAATAGACTAAAATAGAGTTGTTACTGGAATGTATGGATTTGCACAGAATCTACTTTAGTTTTTGGATCAACTGTCGAGTATCTTCGGAGTGTAGTTCCGGAGAGATCTGAAAAGGTAACTAGTGAAATGTGATGAAAGATTAGGAGATAAACTACTTCAGAAATGGCTTGTCGCGCACGGTATAATTCAGGCCGACGTTGTGTCAGTTCGTGATTTTTATTCTAAATAAAATTCTAGGGTTTCTCTATTTCTGTCAAATATGAAACTTACGTGACAACGTTGAAGAAATTGCGTTAAATCATCGGTCGGCTGCTGTTGAATTGTTCGAACAGATTTAACTAAATTCGTCAGTTCATCTAACGTTCGATCGAGTTCACTGAATCGAAGGAGTGACTAAACACACATATTCAATCATAAATCCTTAGAAAACATCAAGTGGACTAGAGTCTATCGAAGAATGAGACAAGCAGAAAAGCAAAAAGCGAAACGGAAAGGAGTAAAATCAATAAACATGCATAAATATTGATGATCTGTCTAAAAAAAATTGTACATAGTCTATGCATGCGAATGGTATTCTAGCGCTATCAATTACCTTCTCCTTCTGAGAACTAGTTCGGTGCTATAAGAAGAGAAGATTGACTTCTCTCGGGGAAGGAACTTCGAATCTTACTTGAACTAAAGTTTCACATTTCTGTTTGATATTCATCTGAATTTCATGCAGAGATTTTTGCAAATCATTCCATTCTTTTTCCAGAACAGCTTGAGTTTTAACATCGGAATGTTTGATCAGACGTCGATTGGCTTCATAGATCTTGTCCAGCAACGCTTTCAACTCATCATTGTCAATCGTCGTTACATATGAACCTTGTTTTATCTGGGCTATTTTACTGATGTTTGCAGTCTGTAATTCTTGCTGTTGTTTTTCACATTTATTTCTCAATAAACGGTAATAATCTACGCGGAGAAGGCCTTTTGACGAATTTCTGACGATGAGTCAAAATCTTACTTTCTAAATGTGTTTGATAAGCTAACCAAAGCCTGATCAATTCTTTGATTTCTTCATGCTGTTTCGTAACAGCTCTCATGACATTTTGCCAACGTTGTTCGAGTTTGATGAAATTACTTGGGTTTTCTACCAACTGTTTGCCTTCATTGATCAATTGAATCAGTTCTTGCTGCCGTTGACTGAAGTCAGTTGCGATATTCGAAAGATTCTTGTCGATTTCGATGAGACCATGGTAATTCGTGGGAAGATTTTCTTGAACCACGGTCAGTTTCTTTTCAATCGCTTGGATATATTCATGCCATTTTTGACAACGTTTGTCAAAGTTTAATCTGCCATATTCGTTAGCTTCGATTTGTCGAATGCGATTTTTGACCGATTCCACACACTGGGAATATTCGATCATCAATTCATGCAATTGTCTAGCACGTTTGATGTAAAGAATAAATTCATTGGAGTTCAAACGTTCGATGAGATCGTGTTTCGATTGTAGGAGCTGGTCAAGTTCGCGGAGTTGTTTTAGATTATGAAGATCATTTTCTCCGTTTAGCTGTTGAGATTTGAGGACAGCTTGTGTTTGATTGATGGCATGAGTGAGTTCGTTTAAGTAATCTAAGTAGATCTTTTCACGATGTTTGAGTTCGTTACAATCAGTGAGAAGTTTATTTTGAAAATTCTGTAATTCGGAGTACTGATTGTGAATGACTGCGTATTGTGTATCGATTTTCTTTGCGGCAATCGGACACAGATGACTACTGAGTTTCTTTGCACGTTCGTGAAGTTTGAGCACTTCAGTATCGAGTTGTTGCAGACTTTGTTGAAAATCCTTCAATCCGAAAACAACTCTAAACAATGGATCGTTTCCAAGGAGAAAACTTACTCGAGCTTTGTCAAGAAGTGAATCAATATCCGAAGTGAATTTCTCCTTTTGAATTGTATACCATCGTGCTTCGAGTTCACCGAGTCGGTCAAGTAAATGCAAATACGAAGTGTTAAACTGTCTCCAGTTATCCACAACTTCTCGTGACGGTTTGAGAATATCCTGTAAGTGCTGTTTCACACTGGTCCATTGTTGTTGAATACGATGAGTTAACTCGTTGATTCGTGTCGATGTTTGTTTATCACACTGATCTGATAATTGGTGCGTATGGGTTTTGATTTGATCGAAGTCGTGTCGATGAGCGTCCATCGCTTGTAGATAATCCTAAATGAGGAATCAATGAGCAGCGAGCTGCGGTGAGAAAGATGGCTCCTACTTGTGCTTTTCGAGTGCTCATTTCATAAGTTTCAACATTCATTGCACTGGTTTCTATTCGATCAATTTCCGCTTCGGCTTCTTGAAGAATCTTTTCCATTTTGAGTAGAACACGATTGTATTCCTGCCAATCGTTGAGAATCGATTTCGATTTGAGTTTCAGTTGTTCAATCGACGGAGAGAGATTGTCAAGTGTATAACGAACACTTTGAATGGTACCGTCTTGATCTATGATGCGAAATGTGGATGAAGACGATGCCATTCGACTGCTGGATGTTTTCAACGAAGACAGGATTTGCTGTTTGGTTATCAATTGATTTTCCATTTCCTAGAGAACATCATAGAATCAGAAGGATGATAATCAAAACGAATGAACTACATTGCATTTTTTTATGTTATGTTTCACTCCTGCTTCCAATGTTCTCGTACGCATGAACTCCAAATCTGATGTTTGTTCCTGAACCCAGTCGGATAATGTACGAATAGTATGATCAAAATCATTGAATTGATCGTTGAGTTGTTCTAAGGTGTCAATTCGAGCCGATATCAAAGACTTAATCTTCGTCCAGTCGATGTTAATTTGTTTGATATTTTCCATATAATCAATCGTTGTCTCATCAACATTTGCTTCTTGCTGAAATGATTCGTTCAGGTAATCGATCGTTCGTTGATGATTCAACACATCCACACGCATATCCTATGCAAAAAAAGTCTCATTCAATTAATTCGTACACACATATCTAATTACTCGATAGCGTTTGAGTAGCTTTTGTAATGTTTCTTTGTTGTTGATTGGCGCACCATGATCATCATCCAACAAGCGTTTGATCGTATCAATAAAGATCACCATTTCCTTACGAGCTTGTCGAGTCGGTAAACTATTGATAATATTCTGATGAAGAATGTTCTCATGTCGTAAAATATCCGTCTAGAAGAGAACTTCATTAATTTATATCATACAAAAACCAGCTTTGCCATCGTACCTTGATTGCGGTCCATTTTTGGTGTAGACATTCGAGATGACTTTCAGTGGACTTAAGATCGTAGAGATTGTAGGTAGATAATCGTTTGACTAAGGATAATGTATGAGAATAAACATCAGCAACATTATCAAGACGTTTTTCCACGTCCTAGACAACCGAAAAAGTAAAGATTGACGAAAGAAGTATGCTTACCATCATTCGTTCTAATTGTACACGAAGTTCGCTGAGATTTCCATCATAGTGTGCAGTTGATTCACTAGCACATTGTCCCAATGTGTCTTCAAGAATGGCTAGGTTTCGTTTGATATCAGTTGAAAATACGGTTCCGGTTTTATGACTGAAATCGGACAAAGAACTTTCAAAGTTTATCGAAGAACGCCTCGCTTACTTTTCGTATTTTTCTTGGATATCGTTGGCAATTCGACTAAAGTTTTGAGTGACATTTTGAATCTCGGTTTGCAATGAGAGAATATTCAATTCACTACAGAGCATCTGAATTTCATCGTTCAGATGTAAAACTTCGGGTTCAAGTATCAGAATTCGCTGGTTTAACTCCTAATTACAAAAATAAACACTTCTGCATTTCGTACCGAGAAGCTTTTCTTACTTTGTACAGAGCAAAAGTCGATTGAATTTGTTGAAATGGAAATAGTCGTTTATTTAATGGGATTTGTTTCTCAATCTGATCCAATTGGTAACAGATGTCATTGAGTCGTATTTGATATTCTTTCCAGATTCGTAATAGATATTCTCCATGAATATTTCGTTGAGTAATTTTATCTTGGAGATCATTCGAACGTTTTTCCAAGTCAAAATGTTGCTTTGAATAACGTGCACGTGTTTCACGATCAAGTTTATCGTAGAAAATATTTAGTTGTCGCCGTTTTTCATCCATCTGTTGGCTTAAACTCTTTTGTTCATTCAGTTGACGAGCATAGTCTTCATTTGTACATGTCAACGACACCGGACGACTCAAACGTTCCATCGTGGTATTATAAACACCTTCGTACAGTTTACATTCGTTCAGATAAACATCACGACAATGTTCGGCATCGGTCAAAGCTTGAAGGCGATGATCGAACTACATAAAAAACAAAGGTTTCAAGGAAAATTCAAGAAAACTTTTTCGGAACCTGTTGTTTGAGAGAAGAGATCGTTGATTGTATGAGTTGAATTTCGGCTGGTAATGGAATGGGATTACCATCTTCGAAACACATAGTCTGACCTTGTTTTTTCAAATTGATCAGTTCTTGTTGGTAATGATCAAGTTCTTGATTTTGACTCTAGAAGAACACAGAACGAGTTCGAAGAAGTCGATTTATCAAAAGAAAATCTACGCGTATAAAGTGTAATTGTTCTTCAATCGAATTTTGTGGATTCAATTTTCGCTGTTTTAATGTATTCAGTTTCTCTTCTAATAAACTGATTTCATCCATATATAATTGCCATTCTTGTTTACGCTGACGTTTGCGTCGTTCGCGTTCTTCGTTTTCACATTCGAGTTTTATCATTTGTTCTTCCAAAGTTTTCAATGAATCTTCCACAGACTAAAAATTCGTCATTCCAAGATTAGCGGTAGGTAGCGTACTGAAACTTACTCGACCAGGTGCTAGTGTATCATGCTCTACGAGTGATGAAAGCTTATTTAGTGAGTCTTGATAAAGACGTTGTCTACGCTGATGCTCTTCAACGTCCTATTTGGAAAATGGCGATTTACATGCATTTGTGTGAGAGTGAATCGATTGGAAGTGTATTGTCGGATGGAGATTTGACTTACTCGAATTTTCTTTTTGATCAACGACGATCGGTTCTCAAGTTCTTTTATCAGTTCGATTAAACGTTCTTTCAAATGGTCGATCTCTTGGCGTAGTTTTTGTAAAGAATCATTTGGTAATTTCGAACTAAAAATAAAGAACGAATATTTTCTATAGAAAACCATACGTTTTCATCTAACTTGTTAATATTCCGTGAGAGTATGTCGATCTCTTTCAATTTCTCTTGTATCGCCTGTTGTTTTTGGTTCAGCTGTGCATTCTCTTGTTGAAGTGTATCTAAATCCTGTTGACCACTTAAAGATTCATGACGTTGAGTTTGCTTAATCCATTCAAAGATCGATTCGATTCGATCACGAAATTCTTTCTGTTGTCGATTTTGTTGCTCATATTCCTTCGAAGTCGAAACAGAACATATTCAGCGATTTATTGTCAACGTTTTACTTTACCTCTTGCTTCCGTGCGACGTTTGCCTTCATTCGGTCAATGGTTTCGATCAAATTCTGTATAGCTACCGCAACAATTTGCTCAATTTGGGGATAATCATGTGTAAGATTCATAAGAATTTGTTTTCGTTTATCTAATTCCATTTGTATGTCTTGTAGACGTTGTAGTTTCTCATCGATTGTCAATGGTTGTTCCAGAATCGATTCGATTGTTCGATGAATATTCGTTATCCATTGTTCATAGAAGATGTACTGTTTATTGAATTCATTCAATTGATAATGAATCTTTTGGCTCAGTTCCAGACGTTGCTCGAGGTTTTCGTGATGAGTGGATAAATCTTTCAATAGCCGATCGAGATCGGTTAACTACAAAGAAACTTGTGAAATGCTTTATCTTTCAGACAATCTATATCGGTACCTTTTGCGTTGCTTCGGCAGATTTACTCGTTTGTAGAAGTCGATTAAGACGATTTCGTAATCGTTGTATGTGATCGACAGCTGATTGATAATCCATGAGAATTGTCTTAGCTTTCGGAATGAATTGATTGAATATTTCAATGTTTTTCGAATTGCCTAGTTCATGAATGACATCTTTCGTTTGTTTGATCCAACGTTCACACATCGTATTTGTTTCGGCATATTGTTGATTGATATGATTCATTTCATTCATATCTTCTTGTTTACTGAGTAAGTCTTGTTCAAGTTCCGTCCATCGACGTGCGATTTCACTCACACGACGACGAACACGTTCACGTTCATCAGAATCAGTCAATTGTGGAATTAATGTTGTGGATAACAACTGAACACGATCGACCAAAGTACGTTGACTATGCATTTCACTAGTTAACTCCTAAACACGGAAGGAAATCGACATTTCTTCGCGTTGAAGGTATGTTACTTTTAATAAGTTAGCATTGAGTTTTGCATTTGCTTGACGAGTCTTTGTGTCGATATTTTTGCTGATGGTATCCATCGTTTTTTCATAATCGTTTCGTATGTTGTTAAAGTCATGTAATTCAGCATATTTGTCATTCATACGAACTTTCATATCCTCCATATCTTCGTAAACTCGACTGATTGTTTTGTCTAAGTCATCGGAAAGATTTCCGAATTCGTTTTTATAATCGACAATGCCTTGCTCGAACAGATCGAAATGGTGAACCAGCTCTTCATCGATTTTCTAAATCAAACGAAATAAGAATCTTCCGAGAACGGCAAGAACGATAAATGTACTTTTAGCTTTTGATCAGCTTCGTTAGTCAAAGTCGGATGGATTTCAATCAATTGAACTTTAATACGTTGAATGATTGCCGATATCGATCGAGCGTTTTGTCTCAGTTTTTCTTGTTCTTGAACTTGTTGATCGAGATGTTCGACGGTTTTTGTTGTCTCAATTTTCAAACTTTAAACCAATCACTGTATATGACCAATCTTTACAAAACGATTGACTTACTTTTGGTAATCTTGTAAAGCATCTTGATGTTTCTTTTCTAAACTTCGAACGATCTGTTGATCGTATCTCTTTTCGAATAGTGCAGTGATCATATCGTCCACTTCGGATAACAGCGAACTTTCTAAGTCAATATCTTTCATAAAACTTTTGATTTCCACGGATCGTCGAGTTAAATCGACGCTTCCATAGCCACTATCGAAACTTTGGTGCAGTTCCTGTCGTTTACGATTAGTAAATGATTTGATTTTACTCAAGGTACGTTCAATACGTTCGCGAAGTGATTCGTTCTCCTGAATAGAAACAACGTTTGCTTTCGATGAAAACTCTCCTAGGTTTCAATTACTTCTTGAGCCTTTTTGCCCCGATCGAGACTTTCGCGGATTGTTTCTACTGAAGTTGCTAATTCTTTCAATTCGCGATCGATGTCTGTTGAACTGTTTACATCCAGTGACTTTTTCAAATCGCGACCAAGATAATGTAGAGCAGAAAAGGCTGAATCCATTTCTGTGATCAAATTTTCTGCGGACTAGAAATTGAAAAGCTCATTGAAAATCAAGTTTCGATCCTATTCTTAGTCTTACATCAGGTGATTTCTCAATCATTTGTAAAATACGATCGGCATCAGAGTGTAAACTGGCAACACTCGAATTGAATCGATTGGATTTTTGACGAATATCATCGAGTTCTTTTCGACGTTGATGAATACGAGATTCTAAAAGCAAGATGACGACTCTATTTATTCAAAAATCACCTTCCTCTTACCGAGATCTTCGATAGTTTGATGAAAGTTTCTCAATTGACTATCACATAAATCTTTCGCATTGTTTCGTAAATGTAATCGAAATGCTTCGGTTAACTTATGAGCATCGGCTAACCGATAGTTCTGCTCCGCACATATCTCTTCCAGATACTACAAGATATCAATAGCTTATCGAAGAGATAATCGAAATATACAGACGTTAAGTTGTTTTTCNTTTCGCATTGTTTCGTAAATGTAATCGAAATGCTTCGGTTAACTTACGAGCATCGGCTAACCGATAGTTCTGCTCCGCACATATCTCTTCCAGATACTACAAGATATCAATAGCTTATCGAAGAGATAATCGAAATATACAGACGTTAAGTTGTTTTTCATGTTCATCGAGTCGATGACGATCGTATCCATCGAAGAACGATGCTAATTTAAGATCGCTATCACTACAAAAGAAGAATTCAAGAAGTGTCACAGACCATCGTCAAAATTCTCTCGTACGCAAGCGCTGCTTTCGCTTCCGTAGTTAGTTTCAAGTAGTGAGTCATATGTCGGTGAACATCATCGACAACATTTATTTGTTTGTTGAGCAAATTCTAGAATTAAAAAGTGAACAGATCTTTGCGTAATCGGAGAGTGCTTACTTTCACTTGATGTTTCAACTCTTCGACTGTTTCTAGTCGTTCTCGAATTTCTCCATCGCCTGCATTGATAAGATTTGGTTCTTCATCTAGAGTTTGTTCAATTCGTGCCATACGTTGATCAATCGATGGTCCAATTTGCTAGAAAAAACCAAAACAAATGCTTTCATCTTTCCAGTAACTAAATTTACTTTGAGCGATTGTTGAAAATCGACAACATTGTTCAACGAAAGATTCAATTCTAGCGGTTGCTGTAAATCGTGAAGAATTCGTCGAAACCAATCGATCGTTGATAACAAATCTTCATTCAGTTTATGCTGAGTTTTCATCAGATGTTCGTATTCGCCTCGAACTTGTTGGCAACTAGTGAATAAATCTTGTAGACGCTCTCGACGACGTTCGTTCGTACGTTTGATTTGTTCAAATTGTGAATGAGGAAGATCATTCGCTAGCCGTTCACTCATATGAATCAGTCGATTCAAATCTTGTTCAGCTTGGTGTAGCCGATCCAAAACAGACTGAAATGATGAATGTGCAATGAACATTTAGAGAACAGAGCGAAATCCAACCTGATAAATGATTCCTTTGTCTTGTTGATTCTGAGAAGATTTGAGTTGATCAGTACACATCTGTAAAGATGCGTCTAACTCGTTTTCCAAAAGATGGAATTCATTTTCCGTTTGAATAAGCCGTTCAATACGTTCAATCTCATTATGGATCGATTCATCGAAGTTTTTCAGATTTGTATTCAATTCATTGCCAAGACGAAAATCGATTCGATGTCCCTTACTCGTTAGTAAACGCTGAATACGTGTTAATTCCTTAAAGCTATTGTTTGTCTCATCGAGATGTCTCAATAATTGTTTGTAATTTTCAGCACGCCGGTCACTGGGAGGACAGTTACCATCAATAGGTGATTGGTGTTTGAGACGATTGAATTCAGTCTGTAATTGTTGATAAAGTTCTTGCACATGTTCAAGCTGCTGGCTGAATTCATTTCGTTCGTCTAAAAAGCGAAGGAATCAAGAAGATAATGTAACTTCTTTACTACTTACGGCTCGCTTCGTCGAGAAGAGCGAGACGTTGAGTTAAATTATCCAATAAACGATTGTATTTGTCCTTCAGAACCGTATATTTTTCATCGAAGGTAATAGAATCGGTTTCATTCAACGTGGACGCAACAGTTGTATGAAGACGTGCTAGATCTTCGAACTCATGCCGGCGATCTCGTGTTAATTGTAGCAATGACTAAATAAGACAGTCGACTTCCCTTCACTACCTCGATCGAACTTACCTGAACAGTTTTCGATTTGTCTTTCAATGCACCAATCGATTGTTGTAAATCATTCGAAAACGGCTCTTTTACTTGCTGTTCAGTACTCTTAATCCAGTCAGCTAGTTTATTGGTCAAACGATCGTAGTCACGACGTTGTTCATTAGTTGCATGTAATTGTCGATTACGTTCATTCAATGCTTCTTCTAAATCTCTCAGTTGATGAACTAGTTCTAAATTTGTCAATGATATGAACACAAGGAGAAGTATTTCGATGAAGGCAAACCATCCGTGTGTTGATCGCAATCGTGTTCATCTTCGTGAGCGTAGCCTTGCTTGATGGCATCGTTCAATCGAGTGATTTGATCGAGAGTGGTTCGTTGTTGTTTGATTTCGTTCAATGCATCCTATGACAAGAAAATCATTCAGGTTTATAGGAAGGAATTCAATTTTCGTACATTGTATCGATTTTGTAAACGTTCAATTTCATTTGGTTTCAATGGAACGGTTGTGTCTGAGGTAATCAAAGGTTGTTTATCGTCATACCAAACAATAAGACGATTAGAAATTTGTTCCAATTCTTGACGCTGTTGAATTAATGTCGCTAAACGATCTTTTCGTTTATCAATTTGTTCTTGTAATTGAACTAAGTCAATCTATGAACATACAAACATGATTTCAGTGGGTCTCAATCGAACAAACGACGAAGGATTGTACTTCAATTTTACGCAAGACTGATTCTGCTTGTTGCCGTTCTTGCTGCGACAAATCCGATGAAATTGTTTTGTACTTATTACGCAAAGCGGTGAGATGTACATCTTCGCCTTGAACTTCCCGTTGCAGAGTCTAAATTCAGGAAATTTTACAGATGAAATCATCTTCAATCTTATATCGAGCACGTAATCGCATGTATTCAAACGATTACTCTTCATTCATCGATTAGATATATGCGTATAAGCCTTGTGATTAGTATTTATATATATGAATATTTCAGTATAATTTCAAAATCAAGCATAAGCCATCTAAGATCTTATATTGTATTAGTTGCTAAAATAGAAAAATAGATGATGAAAAAGAAACTTCGCTTGACTCTAAAATACATCATTCCAAAAGCTTACGCTGTGTACAGTACCATTGAAATGTGTAGCAGTAACGTTGCCTATTGTGATCATGCCCTGATTTCTATTAGTAATATGAAGCAAAGTTAAAAGGAGAAGATGAGGAGCGCATAACAAGGAGATGAGCATAGAAAGCAGTTCTGTAAGCGTAGATGATCATAATAGTGCGAAATACCTTAATGACAACCATTAGATCCTCGATGTCACGTATGGAATATCCAGCAAGATGTGCTGAACGGTGATTGTTGCCGATCGCATTGATGCGCTGAAGTAAATTCGTATGAGTTTGATTGAAATCTGCAACTAATCGATCTAACTCTTGGGCTTGTATTCGACGTTGAGTGAGCTGCAAACAAAAGAGTCATTCATCTTCGTCCAAATGATTCGTCGATCGTACTTTATTCTCGATTGCGTCAACTAGATTTTGGATCGCTCGACATTCGACGACGAAAAATATATTACGATTGGTGGAAGAGTCTGTAATTGTTGCATTACTTTCTTCCATTAAACAATCAAGCGCCGTGCTATCTGCTTGAATCGTACGTAGATCATCTGCGTAACGTTCAAGTTGCGCTTTAATCGTATCGATGTTTTCCACTTTCATCTGAGGGTTCTGTTGAAGTTCGTCATTGATTTGCTGTAACTTGTGACGAATATCTAACGAGTATTTCATATGTTCGTCATAGTGTTTCAAAAGGTCGAGTCGTTTTTGTAGGACAATTTCATATCTGAAAGGTTTTCGTGGGATAGAACAAAGTTTCTCGTCTTCAGAGCATTTCTTACGTGTTCAATCGTTGTCGATTTGCATCGAATGCGCTTTTAATTGTTTGTAAATCAACTTTTGACAAGCCAGCATGTTCGAAATCAGTTAATTCTTCGCTGATGGTTGCCACTAGTGGCTGCAGTGATTGTAGTTGTTTGAGAAGTTGTTGTAAACGCTGATAGGTTTGATTCCATGTTGCTGTTTGAATTTGAGCATTGTTATCGATTTGTTCGGTGATGTCACGAACATTTCGTTCGAACACTTCGAAACGATTCAGAAAAGATTTACGAGATTCGTACAAACGTTCAGTTTCACGAAGCTAAATACAAATTCGATGTAGGTTTTTTCGGCTAGTACTGAGAACTGCTTACTTTATCAGTGATCAATCGAGTGAGTTGATGCCATCTTGTTTCGATGGACATTTGCTCCTCGTGAAGAATGCGTTGACCTTCAGGAGAAGTGAACTGTCTTAAATCATTCAATTGTTTATGAAGACGATTATAACTCGATGTATGATGATGAATATTTTCATCTAAGGCCTGAAATTCAAAGGTTATTCGTTATACAAATTTACCTTTGTGTACTCATTACTCGAAGTTCGTTGAGTAAAATGTTGATTTTATTCAGATCGAATAACTTGTTCACATCAGTGGAGATAATCGAGTTGACACGTTGTTCAAGTTCGGAGAGTATCTGATCACGAAAGGAATTCAGTTCCGATTCGAACAACAACCATGCGGAATATTGCTTATCGTATCTCGGAGTCAGCTCATCCGAACGTCGAACGATTTCATTCCAACGATTGGATAACGCCTTAATAAAAGATTTTAATTCATACTGATCGGTAATGGTATGTTCTTCGTTGATTAAATTGTTATGAATGAGTAGCATTCGACGACGTTCTTCAAGTAACTCCTGAATAAGAACGAAAACAGTTAGAAAATGAATAAAAGAAAACTGTGTTTTTTTGTACTTTATGTTTATCATGCAATTGTTTCGCTTCTGTGAGATTTAGAGCACCGGATTTATCTAGACGCTTTGTGAGATAGTCTTCCGCTTGTTCAATCCACGGTTCTAATTGTTGTATGTAACGTTCAGATGCTTGAACGTGTGATCGACATTCGGCTAGTTGTTCTTCTTCACGATTAACCTTTTCTGATGTGGACTCAGCTAATGTACGTAATCGTGTCAAGCGATTCAAAGCTTGTGGTAAATCTTTCGGACGGGAATGTAGAGATTGAAGATTTGAACCTTCAGAATGTAATGCTGATAGTGAATGTAGATGTTCGCCAAGTTCAGAACGAATACGCTAGAAAATAAGGAGAGAATTACACGGAAGGCATTGGCTTGATTGTTACTTCGAGAATTTGTTGTTTTTCTTCCAATGGTCGTTCACCGAACATGCGCGCATCGAACATTGAGCCGATTTCTCGGAAGAGTGTTTCTAAACGCTTCAATTCCTCATTGAAATGTGTCCATTTGTCATTGTCTTGTGTTAAATCTCGTAGTAATTCATTTACAATTCGTGCTTTCTCTACTAGTTCTTCCACCATATGATCATACTCTGTCTTAAGCTTTTGGAAATTTTCGTAAGGCAATAAACTTTTCGATGAAATTGCCTGAAGATGATCGGCACTATCGTCAAGAATTGTTTTCATTTCTGTGTAAGAAGTTTGGAGGTGCTGAAACAGAACATAACAATTTTCCATGATCTGTGCAAAGAATGGATGAATGTTTACTTTGCAAGTCTCGATTTCATGTTGATACGATTGTACGGAATTTAGATTTGATCGCGAACGAGATAATTCACTATTGAAACGTTCCATCTGTTGTTGATAACGACGTTTGTTCGCATCAAAGCGTTCCCAAAGTTCGAGCAAAAGCTAAAAGAACAATACAACGAGAACATATTGAGTGCGACTTTGACCTACTTGAAGTTTCTCTAACAACTCATGTGCAGATTGACGTTTTTCTTCGTATAGCTTCTGTATATTTTGTATATCTTGTTGAACGTATCTCGGTGCTGTATCTTGTTTCATCAATTCATCAGCTCGCGAGCTCAGTTCGTTGACTTGATGAGAGAAACTTTCTAGAACATCGCAAACTTTCTTCTGGCCTTGAACGGCCGTGCGAACATCAGCTAGATCTCGAAAATTCAATGGCGCATTCGAGATATTCGATAGAGTCGTATGCAATTGTTGAGTATTCTCATGAATCATTTTCGCCGGTACAATAACAGTGCAGCGTTGTGATGTTTCATCGACTGAAACGAGTGTTTGTTTGTAACGTGAGAGAAGTGCGTCGAGTCGCTGTCGATAACGAGCGGGATCTTCTGTACTGTGTTCTTCGATGAGTTCATTCATCAGTGCAGAAAGTGCTTCGACATCGCGAGCAATCATTTCGACTTGTTCCATGGCATTCTAAAGCATCGAATCGAACGGTGTCTAATATGGTTTCAGAAGGCTTTCTACCTTGAATTTGTTCACAGTGGCTTTGTATTGTTCAAAGGAAACTTCGACGTTTTGTGTTTCGTTCATCAATCGTTCGATCGCTTCTATCCACGCTTCTACCACACGGAATCTAAATAGAGTATTTATTAGATAACCTGTTTTTTTTCATTCAGAATGTTCGTTCTACTTTTCTTCAAATTCCTGTCGTTGTTTCGGTAGTATCTGAAGTTTTCTTTTAACGTTATCAATCTTCGTCTGCGTGCGTGCCCAATAATCATTCAATTGGGTTGTTCGTTCGTCCATCTGATCATTTTCTTGACTGGATGTTGAACTTGTATCATGACTACGAATATCATTGGCATAGGCATGCAAGTTTCTCAAATGCGTTTCCATTGTCGGTTGAAAATTATTCAACTGAAAGCGTTCGTTATGACGTCGAAGGATATCCGATGTGTCCATGTGTCTTTCCATTTGTTTTAACTCTTCGTTTAATTCGTCTTCGGCTTGTTTCAACTCCTTAACAATGATACTTTCTAAGCGCTCATATTGTAAACGCAATAAACGTATTGGGGCGTGACAAACAATGCTGTTCCATCGTGATTCCAATGTGTCCATAAGAAACTGAATCTCCTTCTGTTCACTTTCATCTCGAATGTGTAATAATTCACGGCCGGACTTGATAAATCCGTGGAGGATTTCATCATCAATGATCTGAAAGAAATTCTTATGTTTTTGTATGAGATATGCGTAGTCTTCATGTTTTTCCAGGACAATCGTTTGAGCTTGTTCGATCCATTGTTCGAGATGTCGCAAACGTTGATTGAAATCTTTCCATAACTGTGAATGTTGATTAAATTCCTTCTCCCAATACGAAGCTTGCTGACGAATTTGCTATGTAAAGAAGCAAAGAGACTTTTTAGTACAAACTAATAGCCAACTCACTTCGAATGTATCTGCTAATTGTTTGTATTGTTCATCCAGTGGAGCGAAATTTAACGGGACTGAATTTTCCGTTGATTTCTTCATCGTTACAATTAATTTCGCTTTGGTATCGAGTAAAGATTGATAGTAATCAAAGTCAGCAAAGAAGTTCTAGAGGAAAGTATACACAAAACAAAGATTCGTCGAGAATAGAGAAAACCCACTCGATGTTTTTCGAGAGAATCTTCGATCCGTTTGACCGAAACTTGAATTGAATATCGACTGAACAATTGTTTCGCGTCGTTGAACCATTGTTGACATTTCTGTAAGCCATCATCGAACTTTTGTAAATGTCCTAACATAACTTTATTTCGTTTCAGAATATTCGGTAATTGTTCTTGAACGTGACGTAGTTTATCGAAACATATTTGTAATAGTGAGTTCATTTCGGTTGAACCATTCGATTCTCCGCTTTCACGTGCGATCGTTTGGCTTAATTTTGAAAGAACTTGAACTGTTTGATTGAACATTTCCAATTCTGCTTGAGCATCCTAGATGAAAAAGAAATGGAATAGTTGCTCGAACAGCAAGATATGTGTTTAGTATACATAGAGACGATTTTCTTGTGATTTCAATGCTTTAGCTGTACATGGCAGACATTCTTGCATTTCACGGTCGATTTTATCTAATGTGTCTAGTAATTTCGCTCGACCAGAATAGAAATCATCACGTTTCTTCTTGATCGACTCGTCATGTCGGAATTGATGAACAGATTCAGTCACTTCTTTCCATCGTCGATTGATAAATAACAATTTATCCCGAAGCATTCGAGCGTATTCATCATTACAAAAAGATATTAATCGATCAATTGCAGCATGCACTTTTTTGTGAATCTCTGACCAATAGTCGATATTAGCGAAATAGTTCTAAGAGCAAATGAAGGAAAATAAAGGCAAACCTCAGCACAAATTTTTACATTTTTCTCTTCGGACGTCTGTCCAAGCATATGTTCGCCCTTGCTTAACCAATCTTCCAACGAATCGTACAGTTCATGGTAGATTCGCCAACTGCTGATCGTCTCTTCTAATAAATGCTGTTTCGATTCCAGGTCGGTACTAACAGTTTTTGCTGTGCGACGAATCTTATCACAATACATCTGGTATTCTCTTGCTCTCTCGTCATCTGAATTCATAAACAAACATATGCAATAATAGATGGACTCAATTCAAACCTTTCTTGATCAATTGATTGTAATTTTGTGCGCGGCGAAGTAATTCAGGTAGAAGACTTTCAAGATTTGACAGCAATTTCTCGTCATATATATGACGCTGCAAATAGAACACACAAAGTAATCGAATGTGAGTCTCGATTTTTCGTCGAGCATACTTTGTATTCACTGTATAATGATTCCGTTTGATTTAAATCGCCTTGTTTTTTATTCAATATCGTTGCTAAGATTTCTAATTGACTGAAGTATGATTGAACTTTCCAACGTACTTCTTCAAAATCTAAGAATCGTCCATATTCTTCATGAGTGCGAATGATGGAGTCGAGACGTTCAGTTAAATGCGTTAAGTGTTCGTGCGAAATTTGTTTGTTGACTACGGTTGGATCACGTTTGATGCGCTGGAAACTCGACACCATTCGTTCTTTATCGTTGAAAATCGCAGTATACTCTTCGTTGAGTTGATTGAAACGGTCGATGTTTTCTTCGGGTGATGATTTCATTGGATCGAAATTGATCTCTCGTGTTAAAACTTCTTCTGCAGTATTGATCCAATCAGCTATTTGTCCTAATTCACCTGGAAGATTTGTATCTAGTTTAAATCTCCATCGGTCCATTCTGCAATGAGAGAACGCGCGAGTTTTGAAGGTTAAAATGAATCGATTGTGTCTTACCGGAGGGCGATGTCATCAAAATAATCTTTCATTTCTCTTAATTTGTCACCGGGAAAAGTCGATGATTTCGATTCTTTACGTTCGAATATCTTCCATTGTCTTTGTTTGTCGCCAAATTCATGCAATTCTCGGCAGTAATCCTACATAGCGAGAGAATTATTTTTCGTATCTTGTGACTTTTTCCTTCGATTAAAATATAAACAGAACATGCTCGTTGTTACCTTGTACTCAGCTTGAATGTCAATGATCGGGGCATCGATAACAACGGTTAAACGTTCGCGAGTGTCAGCGATATAGCGAAGAAGTTCACCATGTTCTTTATTGATTGAACCGAACGGCTAAACAGAGCTCAAGTTAATACGAGTTGGGAAATGTCGAAAATCGTACTAGATCAGGAAATCGACGGGAAAATTGTCCGACGTAAGTCATAATCGATTTTTCGTCAGGTTTATTTACATCCACATCTACAAATGAAATAAATAATCGACCAACTTCTTCGAAGAATCAGCAAACCTTCAGCATCGATTAAACGTGGCACACCGAGATGTTCTTCTGCAACATTAAATGCATTTTCCAATCGATCTCGAACATCCATTTCTTTCACATCATGTAAATCGACCAGATCCGGTCGAATTCCGTGCACTAAGGCATTGAAAGCCAATCCATCTCGCCAACTCGTGGTAAAATCTCGGACATCCAATTCATCACCTTGTCTATTCGAAAAAAAAACCAGAAAATCAGTATGAACACCGACAAGCTACAGATGAACCAAGAGAGGCTCATGCAGATATATCTCACCGACGATGTCCGGGTAATGAATAAAATCTAGATTTGATTAGTAGGAAGACATGTTTATACACTCGTGAAAACAACTCATACCCAGTTTTCTTGCGAACCCATTCGAGTAGATGATCCTTCGGTTTGCCACGATTTTCTTTTGAATCATCATCGCACATGTTCGTATCTTCAATCTAAACAAATTTCTTTTCAGTTCGAATTACGAAAAAGTTCGTCCTTAAGACAATATCTAATAAAATAATATTAAGAGTTGCGAGCGAAAAGAAAACGAAGACAAATTTGCCTTGAGGTTCATTCACACACACATACACACTTCGAAAATAACAGAATCCGATGCAAATCAACACCTCGAAGGACTTTCATTATGCGGTCCCAATAAAAGAAAATTGCGTACGTGCTCTGTTCACCTTCACTTCAAGAAGCAAACGGATGTCAAAATGAATCTCGCCGATATCGTCATGTTCATTGTAATACAAAACTTCTTTTGTCTTGAACGTAAACGAAATTCTATTCTACGTCGCTCTTATTTGTTTAGGAGTTTTACATTTCAATCAATAAGACATTTGTTATACAAACACTCCGATCAAGTATCTCAGAGCGGTTAAATTTAGACGCAAAATATCTTAATGAAGTATGCGACTAAACGACATGTCCGTACCTGATAGTGAAGAATTAACATCCAAACTAAACCCAATATCATCGTCGGTTTGCCATCAACGATGTCGATTGGACGAATATTGACTAGTTTGATCTTTGGAAATAAATTATAAAAAGATGCAATTTGTTCATTTCACTTGATTTACCTTTCGACTCTCAAGATACTTTAACACGTTGTTTACATTACTGAGGTGGTGAGCTCTTTTGTTACCTCGTTCCACAGGCTAAAATGCGAATCGTATCGAACGAGTTGATTCGGTTAACTAGACTTACTAATGGCTGCCCGGAAAGAGTCTCAACTAACGCAATCAGCTTTGTTCCATCGTTGAAGTCCTCGAATAAATCGTTGATGTGAAATGGTGGTTCGTGCTCCGATAGATAAATATTAACCCATTTCGTGAAAGTTTTCTTCTGGACACGTTCTTGTTCGTCTAATTAAATAAAAAACAAAAAAAGAGATGACTTGTTTCTTCTTCTTCGTTCCTATTGAACCTGTTGACGGAAATGAAGTGGAGACGATACTTCCACTTAATGATGTTTGTCTCTGAAGGCAATGCCATGATCCGGGTTGAATCTTATAGGATTTCTTGAGTTTTTTTTTCAACATCTTATACTCAAACGAATGAAAGGAGAAAGATGAAAGAGGAAGAAGAGTACAGATTGATTGCAAGGTCTTTTCTAGTTTTACATCGAACAAATGTGCACGCGTCTGTCGAGTATATCTCTAATCAAACCGCAACTTTCGCAACGAGTAACATTTGATATATCTTACTTTGAAGTGTAGTGATACTTTCTTCCAATTGATTTCGCGCAGATGTTGGTCGAGAAGTGCTGCCTGTCGTAGCGGGAAGATAAGGTGTTAGACGAGAAGCAGTTGGCGAGAGACTTGATTGAATCGGACTGCTCATATCTTGGCAGAAATCTTCAATCTAACGAGAAATACAAATTGTGTAGATATTTATGATCATGTCGAAGATTTGTCTGCAAAGAACAAAGGAGCTGTTGTTTAACCACAAATGTCTTTGTTTGTAACGAGCTTTTTCTATTCAAGGTGTATTGCTGCAAAATGAACAACTTTCTCCCTCATCAGTTCGTTTCTTTCTGTTATGTCTGATTTTTTTACAACATAAGTGGTTAAAGAAGAAAAAAAAAAGTTTCAATCATCGACTTTCAAGATGGTGACTGTACAATCGAGTGAAATACTTAAGATTAAAATAGCCTAAGCGATCGCTCAATCAACTAGTCCTCAGTATCGATGAGATCGACATCGAAAACTGCGGTTTATGTGGGGAATACACATACGTTACTTTTCCCCGATACTGAAATTTCGATCTTTTTTTTTGTAGGTAGTCAAAGTAAAACACTTAACAGTTCAAGTATACGCATGTGAATTTTTTGTGATGTTTTATCTTTCTTTCTATTATTCCGCAGTCGGGCATGATCATCTAAGAAGAAAAACAACTTCGTTGATCGAGTAAACGAATAGTCTAGTTAAAAGCATCCATATAAATATTTTTCTTCTATTCTTTACAAAACTGATTGAAACCGAATAGAATTGATTATTAATTTTTCTTCCAGTCAAACATGAAGTTTCGTTTTCTTTTTTTTCCGTCGTCTTATTTCGAGATTTGATTTAACATCAAAGCAACAGAAACCGTGTCTCTCGAGCAACAAATGAAATTACCCCGATGAAAACTATCAACTTCGATCTGACCTTGAGAAGAAAAGAATTCCTTTGATTTGACTCATCGGATTTATAAAACAAAATTCTCTACCAGCTGTCAACTTCATATGAATTCTCTGTTCTAATAATTAAACATATAATTACTCACACTTTGTTCTTTCAATTGATGTATTTAATAAATATGAAAAAGATTCTTGAGTATTCTGATCTATTTAGTAATGATCACAATCACGAACTGTTCTCTGTAGATGCAGTGAACACTGGTATTGATGAAAACACCTGTTTTTATTCATCTGATTCAATTCAACTTCTGTCTTTTCGTCTAGACCTACTAGATGCACATGAAACTGTACGTAGTGCAGTTAACAGAACGAACTAAATGTTATGAATTATCAGTGAACAGGGATGTGATTCTCCCAAAGCGAATAGGATTTCGCTATGATAAACATACAAATTTTTCTGACAATATCAATCAGTTTATTTGCAAAACAACAGAATGTGAAGTCGTAAATAATACTGATAAGATGACTTTATGGTGATAGAACAACTGTAAAATCGCGAGAAAAGGGGGTGCATTATATAAGAGTTTCTATTTCATCACAAGAGTTTATTAGAAATAAAAACAAGTTTTTTATGTAGACGACGAAGTTGAGTTGCGTACAATATCGATACATTTGCAATAACGATGAGTTTACTTATTATTATTATATATTGTTTATACTGAAATTCTGAAAGTTGAGCTATGTTAAGTTTGTGAGTGCAGTGAGTATAGGGAATAAAATGCCATACGAAAGGAGAATCTTATAATCTAAAATCAGTACATTTTGCACGCAAAATGACCTAGAAGTTCTATTTTGGGGGTGTAGAATCTCGATCAGCACCCCCCGTCATGAATTGCTGAAACCTTAGTTAACATTACTGACGTGGAAGGGGTGCCGTTTCGACTAGTTGAGTATATATGTAAATCTTTGCAGATCACATTTCAATGTTTTTCACATATCATTCCTAATGTCGTCTTCGAAACATGAACACTCGCATGATCACCATCACGAACATCACGGTCAACGACGATTATTCTGTCGAACGAAGACATTTCGCTTGTTGGTCATGCTTACATTGACATTCGGATTCTTCATTGTCGAATTGATTGTTGGTAATCTAACCAAGTCGGTTGCACTTGTTGCCGATGCGTTTCATATGCTGTCGGATGTAATATCATTAGTGATTGGTATTGTTGCTGTGCGAATTGTCAAACGTCGTTCCAATGCGAATACGTACGGTTGGGTACGTGCGGAGGTTGTCGGTGCCAATGTGAATACAGTGTTTCTTTTGGCTCTTTGTTTGACGATTATCTTCGACGCGGTAAAACGGTTTATCGAGCCTGAACCAATCGAAAATGTGAATCTATTGTTGATTGTCGGTTCGATTGGTTTAGGAATCAACGTTATTGGCCTATTTCTGTTTCAAGGCTTCCACGGACATTCACACGGAGGTCATTCACATGGACACAGTAAAGTCGAACATAATGGAAATAACCTTGCAGATGAACATAGTAATAGTGCGAATAGATTTGAACGACACAGTACACGAGCTTTACAGGAAGTAAGTTTTAGAAAAATGACTCCTCGCCTTTCTGATTATTGTCTTAATTATTTGCTAAATGTAGGTTATTGCCGATAGTGTAACTCAGGCTGATCAGAACCCATCTGATGTTGTTATAGACATTCAAGAGAAACAGACATCAAAGAAGAAAGCATCTATGAATATGCACGGTGTATTTTTACATGTCCTAGCTGATGCACTTGGTTCAGTCGTTGTTATTATTAGTGCACTAATTATCAAATTTGTGCCTCACGATAAGACCGATAACAAGCACTGGACCGTTTACATCGATCCGAGTTTATCTGTGATCATTGTTATTATCATCACAATCTCGACGATTCCACTCTTTCGTGACACATCTTCCATACTACTTCAGACAGTTCCTAAACATCTTGAAGTGCAGCGAATTAAAAGCGAACTGTTAGAAGCCGTTCCGGAAATCAGTAGTGTTCATGAACTGCATATCTGGCGATTAACGGACGAAAAGATCATTGCTAGTGCACATTTGCACCGGAAAACTCTAGCGAATTATATGTCAGTCGCTGATAAGGTGAAGAAGTTTTTTCATTTGATCGGAATCCATTCTGTGACAATGCAATATGAATGCGATGATGATTATCATCAAACGCCAACGTTACATCGAACTAGTTTCAGTGAAACAAAAATCGCAGGTGATTGTCTGTTGCGCTGCGACGATAATGCTTGTGATACACAAACCTGCTGTACAATAGTATCGGCTCGGTCCAATACGTTATTGAGCAATCAAGATGCCGATTTTGTTGAAAATCCGGTTCAATTTTCTTCTATTAGTCGGACATTTGAGAATAGGAAACCTGTAGAGGATCAAACTAGCTCGAATAAATCATTTGTAAATGAAAAGTTTTGAAAATATTTTATCTTTGTGTAATAAAATTTTCTAAGATAAATTAAAATGTTCGTTTATTGATTAGGAACGTATTAAAACTTTAAAGAGCAATGAGGCCCAGCACTAATGTGAGAAAAGATAATATAAGCGATGCTTTGGGTTTAAGAAGTGCTACAGAATTTGTCAAAGTGTTGTCTATTGACACTGGTCCAGCAGAAAAATTCCAGCATGTTTTGCGCCAAACAAACCATCGGGAGTATTCCTGCGGACGATTCTTAGGCGATAGAGTGCTGGTGTATAGTTGCACAGCAACTTCCGAGCCTTTATCATATAGATCGTGCCAATTAGCAATATCCGTCATGGCGTATCCAGTACAGTTAACGTCTGAATTGCATTGTTTGATTGCATCCGACCATGGAAGAACACAGTAACCAGATGCTAGTGTGTTACTCGGACATTGGTAACTTTTCTCATCGTAAAAAACATTGCCCGTTGGATCCAATTCATAAGTATACCAATTACAGCTTTTACTAAACAAACCGTACGAAAAAACATGCAAGAATTCGTCGATAGTTACATAAAACTTACTCTAATCTTATCATTGAACGACCTTTTAAGTCGAGTTCATCACTATCACGCATTACTTCAAATAAACTGCGTTTTTCTCTTGCAACGATCGACGGAATAACAATAGCTGCCAAGATGAAAACTACGTGCATCAGACGCATGATTGTTAGTTTCTTGCTTTCGATATACTTCACTACCTATGTAAGGTGGACGTGAATGACTGCAACAAGTGACGATTCTACCTTTGCACATGTGCTTTTTTCATAACTTTACTTTGGAAAAAGTTATTCAAGCATGAAGAAAGATAAATAAACGAGAAAAAAATACAAATCAGATGGTGGGTGTCTTTCGTTTAATACCATATCGCTAAAACAATAATAATAATGTTACAAATGCTGTGCTAGTTAAGTTGTATTAACATCTCATACAAAAAGCTTTCGCTGTGCACAGATAATCACGGAGGAGGAATTCGTGTCCTTGGGCACGTGTGCTGCGCATCTTATAGAAGCACAATATTTCTACCTGGAGCATATCTAGAGTATGATGTTTATTTAGTTCCAAAAAGAAACTTATTTTCGAATCACAATCTATTATAGAACCCGCCACTAGTATGAACTCCACATTTCATACTTTTCCGGAGGCCCAAAACGAAGTCTTCCACCTGGCTCTTGCCACATCTCATAGGACTGAGGAGGACCAAATCGAAACTGTCCAGTTCCATCTCGCCACATTTCGTACGATTGTGGAGGTCCAAAACGTAACCTTGTCATTCCATGAGAATCCCACGTCGATCGTTTCTGTCTATCGATAGGCGCTGTAAAACAACAATAGACTTGTAAAATGACGACAACAGCAATTAAGAAATATTTTGACATCATTGTATCAATTGTTTTTCGTAGTTCCAGCAATAGATGAAAACGACTGCAGTTCTATCAAATATTTATACCCATCTCACTTCCTTTACAGTGCTATCTAGATGACCTTTAACCAAAAAAATCAACTTTGATTCACTTCCCAATTCTCTAATAGTTCCTCTCAAGAAAGTTGTAGAAGCAATTCACATTCATAGCAATACCATTCTCGAAAAATCGTTATTTCTCAATGGAAACATTTCGATTGTACCAATCTACAAAACAAGATGATCTGCTTGATACTGTTGAGGACGCAGAAAACAGTTACATCTATTTTTTATTGTGGAATTTAACAAATAAAACTGTAGTCAATATCCACAAGCTGATGTATTTAGGACATAACAAAAGGTTGAGTATGAAATATAAAAAACTTTTCACTGATTGCAAAGTTCTTGTTGCACTAACTTGATCCAATAGGCGACACCATATGGAATAGCATCATCATTGAAATTATATGTTGGAGAATGTAAGTTTCTGCTTTCTCCTTTATTGTTGATTCCGAGAAAAATGAATGAACCAGGTCGTTCAGCTAGAAAGAAAGCAAAATCTTCACCAGCCATCGACGGCTCTCTATTTTTATGGACGTTCGCTTCGCCAACAACGGCCTCAGCTGCTTTAATTGCTCGTTTCGTTTGTTCTTCATGATTCACAAGAGCAATCCCAAGACGAACGTATTCAACTTCTGCTCGACAACCGTAACTAGCAGCTAAACCATCAGCTAATTCTTTCATGCGTCTTTCGACTGTATCACGCACCGACTGTTTCAAACTTCGAGCAGTCCCGCCAATACGTATCTTCGATGGCATCACATTCACCGAGTCAAATGATCCGCTTTCGATAGCACCAACACTGATCACAGCAGTGTCGAGTGCGTTGACATTGCGACTAACAATCGTTTGCAAAGCTAGAAGAAACTGTGCTTGTAAAACTGCAACATCAGTAGCGTGATGTGCACCTGCCCCACCATGACCACCCGTGCCGTAAAACGTAACAAACCAACGATCGGCTGCAGCCATAAATGGGCCTGATCGGATAGCAAATTGTCCAAGTGCTTCTCCAGAATTGTGTAAACCGTAAATAGCGTCCATTGGAAATCGTTCGAATAGTTTATCATTGATCATTGCTATTGCACCCTTTTGTCCTTCTTCAGCAGGCTGAAATATGAAATGAACAGTTCCACAGAACGAATCTCGATGTTCGGCCAGATGTTTAGCCGCACCGAGCAACATCACTGTATGTCCATCGTGTCCACAAGCATGCATAGTACCAGGCTTCAGGGAGCAGTATGAAACGTTGGTTTGTTCAGTTAACTGAAGAGCATCCATATCAGCACGGAGACCAATAGTTCGATCACCTGGTTTCACACTTGTCAACGTGCCAATAACGCCAGTTTTACCTACACCGTCCGTGACTGTTATACCCCATTCTTTTAGTTTCGCGATGATCAATGCTGACGTTCGTACCTCTTCCATGGCCATTTCAGGGTGTGCATGAATATCGTGTCGAATTGTTGTTAATTCTGCTTGCATTTCACGTACTTTATGAAGAAGTGCGGTCGTCATTATTCCTGTCTGCGTAACCGAACTGTTTTATTCAAAGTGAATGTGTCTATAGCGCGTCTACCTCGACTCAACGAACAACACCGATAATAAGAGTAAGCAAACATACAACGAATCAAAAGATAAGAACAGTTAAAATAGAATGATAAAAAAACAGAGGGAACAATCGCCGATTGATTATGGTGTTTTCACACGGTGACATTGTGAATGAGGTTATAAGGTTGGCGACATACAAAAGTGGAGCAAATTTTTTTTGTTGATTTTTTTTATTTGATATGATGCAGTTTGATGGGCCGAATCCGATTATGTATAATTTAGTTCTCTTTCTCGTAGGGAAGAGTCTTAGAAACATAAATTGTTTGCTTGCTAGCTTCCGTGTATGTCCGCAGGGTCAAAAAAACATTGAAAATCGATTCTTCCGAAAAGACATTTCCAGATGTATTTCGATGTGGAGACTTCGAATCTGATGTTATTTTTTTGAGAATGGAAAAAAATTTTTTCAAACCAAGGATACCAATTTTCAGAAAAACATTTATAACTTGTTTACGAGTTCGACCCTTTCTTGCTAAAGACGCTGAACAGAATCGTCTAGATGAACTTGGCAAAAAAAGAAAACGAGAATGTACCTCTTCCGCTTTTTGAACGTGTATAAATCGATACACTGTTAAGATTTTAGTCTTATTACAAGCATATAAAATGTATTATCACTTTTCAAATTATCTTAAAATAATTATTCGTATATGTTCATTTTTTTACCTCTTTGTTTGCATTTATCTTAATTATTGTAATAATCGCTTCTTTTCTCTCATTGTGGCAGATATTTCCTATCGTGTTTTCTTATTTTCTTTTTTCATGTAATAACTCATAATCTACTTAATTGTATTGACACTTATTTAGAATGTCTGATTCTCAATTTGATATTCGGTATAAATATCTATTACTACTTTCGTGAAAATATCTAATCTACACTAAAAATAAATTAATGTACACAATAATAGCTTTAAAGTGTAATATCTGAAAGCACGATTTCTACGAGAAAGAGCTGAGCGAGTCGCTAGACGAGCGTTACTTGTGACATAGAAAGTCGTCTTCGAGGAGAAATCTTCAAAATACTACAAAAAAGCGAGGTTTTCGAAAAATCGGGATTTTCAATCGAAATTTGACAGTAGGGTTTTCAAAAAATATGTTATACCTTTGGAAGTTTCTGCTCCTGATTCAGCATCAAAAACTGATTCTAGGACACTACTTTTTAGCAGTTCGACTCATGTCGTTGTCATTGAGAAAAATCAGTTTTGTTAATATGAGAACAAATTGAGTGCCTCTCATTAAAAATGCATCAACTCATTTTCTAGTAAAGATATACATTTTTTTTCTTTCATCATTCGACTTCCTAGATGCCCTAGATATAATCTACGTATTGTTTTTCCTTCATCCACTTTCATTCCCAAGATTTCATCGTTTTCTCCACGCGTTCTATCGGATCTGTTTTTCTTTGATTTTTAACACTATTTTCGCTTTTATTTCTTCTTTTTGAGCATCTTCTATGTTTATAATGATAAAGATCTTTCTAATGACTATTTCTTTCGAATACTTATTGACATATCCTTAGGGTGAACTGACACGGTAAATGTAGAGCGTCTACGTACATTTAACACGCGTCTCTATGACGCATTTGTTTTTCGCTCGTGCACACATATCTGTCCGAGTGTTTTCGTTGTTCTCTCTCTGTCTCGTAGAGTGTGTTTCACAACCAAGATAGACAGAACGTTCTTCTTCTCTTTTGATTGTTAGCGTTTCGTTTTCCGTATGTTTTGTTTTCATCAATAAACAACAACAAAGTTGAAACGCGTTTTCCTTCAAGCAAATCTGCATAGATTTACAGTAAACAATAAAATCAGCCATCTAGCCTGGCATTAGTGACTTGACGATGTGAAATCACGTTAGCTTTGCATATGGAACTGAAATACATTTTCAGTACATCTTCATATGAGGCACTACGTTCATATGCGATCAAAGTACGCCAAAATCTTCTGATATGTTTAAGAGAAACATTTTTCTCAATAAAATTCGTTCTGGATTTTTTAACTAACTTGAGCATTGCAGGAAAGGTTTGATCCGTTCGACGTCTGATATACTGCTTCAAATGCGCCCATAGTCCTTCTGTTGGATTCAACTCGCTTTTGCCTGTCGCCAACCTTACATCTATAAGAGAGAGAGAGAGAGAGAGAGAGAGATGTAGATGGAAGAACGCTTCCATCCTTCACTAGTGTGCGCCTTTACGAAGAGGCTCTATTCACACTCTTACATTTCGTCGTTCTGTCCTTATTACCATGTGTGTTAATCGTCATTCCAACCAGTACTTTCTCTGCTCCTTATTTCCGTCCTCTATTTAAATCAACAACATTGTTTGTGCTGAACATCAATGACAGATACAAAACCGAATGTTATATTCGTCATCGGCGCGCCCGGATCTGGTATGTATCGTATTCACTGGACGATGAATTTAATCTTTTTCCTCTTCTAGGTAAAGGTACACAATGTAAACGAATTGTCAAAGTAAATCTAATGGTGACATGTCTTGATTAGGATCATTTCCTCTTACTCGCTGTAGAACTTTGATTACGTTCATCTATCAGTTGGTGATCTTCTCCGAAAAGAAGCCGAGAAATCTGATACCAATTTGGGCAAACAACTGCTAGATCACATGAAAAATGGTTCTCTCGCTTCGACAGAACTTGTTTGCAAATTATTGGATGAAGTATGTCTATATACGTACATGATTATGTTCAACCTCTCACTGGTCTCTTTGTTAAACAAAGACAATGAAGAAGGAAAACAAAAGAAACTATCTAATTGATGGATTTCCAAGGGATAAGCAGAACGTGGATGGATGGGACAAGGCAATGAATGATAAAATAAATCTTCAGTGTGTGTTAGTTTTTGATTGTGATGAAAAGGTACGAAGAAAAAATGTTTGCGATGCTATTTGTTCTTTTGATGTGCCTATTATCGATATCTAGACTAGTACCACTCGATGTCTCGAACGTGGTAAGAGCAGCGGACGGGCAGATGACAATGAAGAAAGTTTGAAAAAACGGTGATTTTTATGAAAAGATGGTGAAGTTCTCTTATTCTTAAAATATTTTAGCCTAGTCACCTACAATGAATCGACTCGGCCAATAATTGAATTGTATGAAAAAGAAAATTTAGCCCATAAGATTGATGCTTCGAAAGATGTCGATCAGGTTTGGAAGATGAAATTTTCTCTTCTATTACATAAACCAAATATTTCCTTATCTAGATCTTTGAAGATGTTCAAAACATAATGAAGAATCTCAAATGAACAGTTCCATTATCATAATTTGGTTTTCGTTTTAGTGGTGAATGCTTTTATATGCATTATTATATTTATCATCGTAATCTAGCAGTTGTTCTTATTTGTAAATCATTAACTAAATAATTATCTCTTTATCGTCGAAACACAGTCTATCCTATTATTTCATGTCAACAGAAAACATAGAAGATACATGTTATCTTCATAAATAAAAGACAAGTCATCTGAGTGAAATAAACTGCAAAGATAGGATACACGTGCAATGTTGTCGATCATCTTCGTTTATATTTACTTCCTCACGTTTCTTTCTTCCACTGTCCAACACCGCTGTCTTGAGTTTTGCGACGTATACCTAAGCTTTAACGAAACACTCGATGTCATCTCGTCTGCTTGCGATAAAACATTTGAATCTGGCGAGTGTTTCACTGAACTTAGCTTTGATTACGTATCAAAATTGATACACATCAAATTCGGGGAGCAAAGTGTTGTTAGTGCAAATGCAACATCGGACGATTATTATCTATCCCATGAGACGGAACTGTGGCATGAAACATTCAATGTGCAATGGACTATATTCAAACATAAATGTTACAATGAAGACACCTGTGATTTAAAATACGTTAATACGAAAATACTCGAAATGCGCAAATTAACTTGGAATTTTGCTGAATTTCAACAGAAACTATATTCGGCATTGTTCACACCTGACTCAACTTTGGACACCATTCGGTGTGCGTCAACAGATGGTCAACCAGCAACGTGTTCTGACGGAATCAAGTCCTGCAGTCTAAACATGGACAATCTTCGTTTCAATAACACACAAAGAGGTTGTTCGTCGCACAGCGATGATCACACACGAAAACAATTGGGAATCAAAGAGGAAACAGCGTACTTTCTCAATGGTAAAGAAGATGCTCGACAAAGTCTAGTTGAATATGTTTGTAATCATGATTTATGTAACGAACGAGATCCATATCATATTGTCATGAAACTATTGATCGAATACAATCTATTACGTCCAGATACACCAATAGAACCTCCGTTTTCGATGTCCAGTTTGAATCAACCAGTGAAGAAAACATTATTTTTCTCTCTTTTTCTCGTTCTATTTTATATTTCATAAGAAGATTTTCATAACAAAAAGAACATACTGAAATTCACTCTCATATCGAGTATCACCATGTCGTCACTATTTGTCTAGTGGTATTGCACCACTGACAATGGAAAAAGCCTTGCTGGCGAGTATAAAAACAGGCAATTTTTTCATTCAAACTTGATCATCTACCGACGTGCGATGCCTTTCGAATCTCTTCCAGACGAATTATTACTAATCATCTTTAGTCATCTCCACCAGATCGATGTGATCCGAACATTTACAAATCTCAATCAAAGATTTCAGCGAATGATCATCCCATTTGCATCTGCCATTGATCTGACATATCGAAATATGCCATCCTATCGACTCTATCAATCATTTTGTCAAGACGTTCTTCCATTGCATGGATCAAATATTCGATCACTCAGACTAGCTGGAAATCAACAACTGTATTTCATTCAACCGCAACTGCATCGGTTAACGAATCTACAGTCTCTAACACTGATTGGAGAAAGATCGTATGATATCAATCAGTTCGTCATAGAAAAACAATTTCTCATTGATATTCTGTCAACTTCGTCTTGTCTATCAGAGTTAATAATCTTTCCAGCAAAACAAAACGTATTACATACAATTGCATCTCACCCATCACCTAATTTATCCACATTGACTTTACTATTTTATAACGATATACCAAACTTTACACTTACTGCATCATTATTAGTTATCAAACGACTGTATATTAATCTTTGGTCACTCAAAGCAGTTAAACAACTATTGAGAATACTGCCCAGTATTGAACAATTGTATTTATCACTACTTCGTTTCAAAGACTCCACAAATTGTCATCTCATTGAAGTTCCACCAAAACTAACAAAATTACATCTCGAAATCAACGGATTTTTCTATTCGCGATATGGACCACGATCTGACTACATCCATCAATTCCTAAATGCTTTCAAAGACTGCATATATTCATTAGATCTCATATTCATCAACGCACTTCGCGAATTTTCGATCTATAATCGATTTCAAAGTCTGACAAAAGACTTCGTTAGACTTCAATCATTTCAATATTATTTACAAACTCAGTACCAACCGCATTTTCCCCATTTGTTTTCAAATGTTGAGCAATTACAAAATTCGACGTATATTCTTTATACTCTNTTCCTAAATGCTTTCAAAGACTGCATATATTCATTAGATCTCATATTCATCAACGCACTTCGCGAATTTTCGATCTATAATCGATTTCAAAGTCTGACAAAAGACTTCGTTAGACTTCAATCATTTCAATATTATTTACAAACTCAGTACCAACCGCATTTTCCCCATTTGTTTTCAAATGTTGAGCAATTACAAAATTCGACGTATATTCTTTATACTCTTCCACGACTTCAACCATTCGATACTGTATCTAATCGAACATCAGTGTATCATGACATGGATTATAACCCGAATCAGACGTTCGTGTATAATAATAAATGTCCTCTCGTAAGTCATTATTTTGGCGATGGTTCTTTATTGACACCGACGTTAGATGAACAGTTTGAACTTGTTAATGTGCACCAGATAAAAATCTGGGGTGTCAGAAATATACGAAGTAGTCTGTCTGAGTTGTTCACGAGAGTAATCATGAAGTCGTCGAGCCTGACGGATATGCACATCGGCGAACCGGCAAATGTTTGCATTCAAATCCTTCACAACGTCTCAGTCAGGCAGAGAAAGCAAATTATCTATCTAGATTTGTATTACTATAGCTACTTTGATTGGCGCAAGTCAGTTTCTGTTTTATCAGACATGTTACCAAATTTGAAGATACTTGGACTTACGCTACGATCACACCGCATTCACCTTAAGCGCTTCCACGTCGCTAGTATTATTGAAGACCTTCGAATGTATTGTCGTACACTGTCGGTGCTTATGCTGGAACTACGGAAATCGGATGAAGAGTTTAAATCGAACTTCAAGCGCATCAAAACAGAACTGTATGAACTGAGCGTACGAACAATGGAAACTCGACCGTTGTGTTACACAAAAAACGACGACAGTGACAGTCTCTTGATATGGCTTTGATGATCGAGTACGAACTGTTTAATTTGTTTATTCTAATTGTTAAAGTTATCAATGTTGAATCATGTTCGAAAAATAATTACATGAAAACTATTGCTGATTGATTTATCTCTGATTTGATGAAATTGATTGATCAGGAAATCTATAGGTGTGAATGAACTGAACCCTTTCTTAGTAAAAGAATGTCAAGGACTTTTACAATAATAATAGAAAAGTACAGATCGCAAATGAGCGTATGCTGAGGGACGTAATATCCATCTCGGTGTTACGATTGTATATACCAGTAGTATATATGAGCGAAAGCTCGATTGCATTTACTCCATTAGTGAACGAATGTTGTATACGATCGTAATGTACCAAATACAGGTATATATGATCGTTTTGTATGTCATCGCCGCCTACACATATGTTCACTTGAGTAATCGATCACGACAAACATGGTGACATTCAATTCAGAATTAATTGTTAACCTAGTTCTGTTTTTATCGCAAATTCATTTGGTAATAGCGACTTTCGATATCAATTCTAGCTTCTCACGACAAAACAATGATCAGCTATATACTTGCCTTTCGTCATCACTATCAACCTTCGTGCGTTGTATTTATCCATGTAGAACTCCTAGCAATCAAAACAGTCACTTATATTCATGTGAAAACTTTGATGTTCATAACCTAGCAAGTATGCACGGATCTCGGATTTTACATTCGCCAGCTGTTGTTGTTTATGCTATGACAACTTGGGACGTACAAAACATTGTCAAATGTGCAACAAAATTGAATTACGTGGTAAATCCATTGAGTGGAGGACATAGCTATGAAGGGTACAGTTTAGGTTCAGTACCAAATAATATCATCATCAACTTCGGAAAACTCAATCATATTCATGTTAATGTGCATGATAAAATTGTGAAGATTGGGCCAGGTGCAAGACTTGGACCGATATACTATAAATTATATCAGCATGAGAAGCATACAATCCCAGGTGGATCTTGTCCATGGGTCGGAATTGGTGGTCTAGCTCTCNGAGGACATAGCTATGAAGGGTACAGTTTAGGTTCAGTACCAAATAATATCATCATCAACTTCGGAAAACTCAATCATATTCATGTTAATGTGCATGATAAAATTGTGAAGATTGGGCCAGGTGCAAGACTTGGACCGATATACTATAAATTATATCAGCATGAGAAGCATACAATCCCAGGTGGATCTTGTCCATGGGTCGGAATTGGTGGTCTAGCTCTCGGAGGTGGTTATGGACTACTTGCTCGATTGCACGGATTATTAGTTGATCACGTTTTAGAGATGAAAGTAGTCAATGCTCAAGGTAAGGATAAATATTATACATCATTAGAATCGATAGAGGATTTTGTTTTCGAGGTGATCTATTGGCAATTAGTGCTAGCCATGAATCAGACTTATTTTGGGCTCTACGCGGTGCTGGCGGAGGTTCCTTTGCCATTGTTACTGAATTCACGCTTCGATTAGTTCGAGCCCCATTATTAGTGACAAGATTAAAGGCTGTCTGGCATCCGAATGCAACCAAAGCTGTCATGAAGCGTTATCAACTATTGATGTTTAACACCAGTCTATCAAATTTCAGTAATAACATTTTCTTACAGATGTCGGTCATGAAAGAACAGATTACAATATCGATTACTCATTACGGTCCTGCAATTCGCGAGTTTAACAGAACTGTTTCATTGATGCTAGCAACATTACCAACGCCAAAGACTACTAACACCTATCAACAAGATTGGCTAAGTTTCGTTTATGATCTGTCAGATATTGCCGATGCTGATCATAATTATCGAAAACTATTGTTGGAAAATGCAACACTTCCAACATATGAATTTAAATCAAAACATCTGTATTTCGATAAACCGATCAGTGATCATAGTATCGATCAATTAACACGTCATCTTTCTCTGGGTAGCGGTCGACTCTGTCTGGAATTCAATCCTTGGGATGGATATATCAATACAATTCCAATCGATGCGACAGCATTTCGTCATCGTCAGTATAAATTTGGTATCCAATTCACGGATTATTGGAACCATACATATGATGAGCAACGACAGATAAATTGGCTCGAACGGATCTATACATCTGTTCACAATGATTCAACGAAACATTCCTATGTAAACTATATCGACAGAGATGTTCCTAACTGGATGAACGTCTATTACGGTTCGCATAAACAACGCTTAAGAAAAATTAAACAGATATATGACAAAGATAATCGATTTTATTTTGAAAGATCAGTGTTATAAAGTGAAATAAATCTTCCAATTATTTTGGGAACCATTGACTAGAAATGATACTGCATGAGAACATAGAGCATAGTGAAGTTATGCTCTATATGCGATATGAAAGCGTGAAGAACTACAATGAATGATGGGATATCATTCACTATTCGTCTGGATTTGTGTGTAAGATATGGATGATTGCATTTACGTTGTGCGTATATTGGTATAGATATGCTCTCTTTCCTTCATATAGACACACATACACGTTATTTACCGCGTAACGTACGTTGTGTTGTGTTGTTGCTTTTCGTACATAACGGTGATCAAATGAGTTTCGATGGGAAATCAAGTCTTTTGAACGGAGAAGAGCTGCACGTTGGCGAACGATTGACATCACCGGATGAGAAAATCTACCTGATATTGCAAACCGACGGTCATCTAGCGATTTTCCGTAAAGATGATCCCAATCAAGCACTGTGGAAATCGACAATCGATTCAAAACTATCGAACATTCAAGGACCATTTGTATTGAAAATGCAAGAAAATAATGACGCTGTTGTTTATGATGGAAAAGGTCAAACAATTTGGCATACTGCCACTCGCTGTCCCGATTTTCCTGGTCTGTTTCACTTAGAAATCGACGACGACGAAGGTTGTTATGTTCGCGGCCGAAAAAACGAAATTGTTTGGACATCCTATACAGGTATTCGTTGTTTTCAAGAAGGAAAAGAAGGCATGTCTGTACTTGACAAAGGACAAGATTTATATACAAATCAATGTCTCGTATCACCAAACGAAAAGGTTGCTCTCATGGTAGAATTAGACGGTCGTATTGCATTGTATAAAAGAGATAACTATGGTGAACCAACATGGCAATCGACAATTACTCCGACAGTATCGAGTATAGAAGAGCCTTTTGTATTCAAAATCACTGATGATAATAATATCGCTGTCTACGATATAAAAGGGCAACTTATTTGGAAAACGAACGTGTCATGTCTCGATGGTGATAGTCGTTTAGTTCTCGAGGATGATGGTCGTTTGCTATTACACGCGAAAGATGATGCAAATATACACATTTGGTCAATGAAAGATGGTAGTATAGTACACTACAAATCAGTTTAGGAATGATTTTATCAGCTAGATGTGTGCTAATCGAAACTAAACTTTTGTTTTCATAGTGTTTTCTGTATATGCTATCAAATCTGATGAATTGTATAATAAAAAGATATCTTCCGATAAAAAAAACGGATTGTAGTTAGTGATCGGGATTGCCGAAATGTGAACATCGATGATAATTGAGCCAGAAATGAAGTGAATATTCTCTTTCTAAATGACTGAAATCTCGCCCGCTGTTGCTTAACCACTCGATCATTTCATCCGTGATAATCTTTCGATCATGCGGGTAATTGAATGATACACTGGATAAATGATCCAAATTTTTAATTAAAAGAATCATATGTTCTAATTTTTCGATTTTTAGAGTCAAGTGTTCGACGGATAGTGGGACAATAGAAGAAAGATTTGCCATATCTACATGATATTGTCCATTAATATCTAATGGTAGGACACTGAGAGAGCGTAGATGAGAAATTCGTTGAATAAATTTCGTTAAACTATCGACAACATTTGCGGCTGTCTTTTGGTTAAAATCGCTTTGAAAAGATAAATCCTGAAGTTGTGAAACATTGATTAACATCGAAATAAAATGTGTCGAGTCAGTGGGCCATTCTCCACGAATGCTCAGTTTTAATTCAGTAACATTAGCGAAAAAGAAATCTTCTTTTCTTAGGTTCTAAAGACGAAAAATCCTTTACAGACATGATGTTGAGTACCACAACATACCAGTTTTGTTTTTATTTCCGATAAATTTATCGAGAGACATCGAACATGTTTCATGATAGTTGAATGATTGAATTTTCTCGGAGTGGTCGATAAGAGAATCGGATCGGGATCACAATTGTATTCGTATGAGGTGGAAGGAAACGGTACAGTAAAGAGTTTGACTTTGTGCAAACTTTTGATCGATTGACATTTAACAAACCATTGTTTATCTTCCAGCCAAAATGATGAACGGAATGGTTGAATCAAGACTTCAACATCAGCATCACATTGATAGATACGGAGATGTACCTGGTAGAATACAAAGTGAAACAAACGAAGTGATAGAAGTTTTGCTTTGATCAACATTTTCCATTTTGATCCATCGATCAAGGAATTCGGCGTTGATAGAGAATTGATGATCTTTAGTTCAATAATTGATGGTGACAGTGACAGAAAATGTTCGAGCTGTTCAATGGATCGATTGGTGTCTTGTAGTGTCAGCGATGTCAATTGTCGATAGGATTTAGTAGGAAAACATCGATCTGTATCACTTATCCAACAATCATCTATTCTTAATGTTCGCAATTGCGGACAATATCGAAGGATAATTTGATATTCATTGAATGTGATAGTTCCAACTGTGAGATGAGTGAGAGAAGATTCAGTAATATTCTTGAATATTCCTTCGATTTGATGCGCATATGTATTGAGTGAGAACGATTGCAGATTAGATTGATTGAGTCGTTGTGAGAGAAGGCAAAGCGTTGACTTGCTTTGTTTACCTTGTGAATGGATAGAAAACGAAATCAATGAACAGGGAAATATATCGGTGAGAATACCATGAAGATCGGTCCAATCGATAGAACGGAATGTTAATGAGCGAAGATGAGGAAAATAATGAATTCGAAAGCGAGTAAGAAATAGATCGATCTGGCCTGGCGTTGTATCTTCATCCGAGAGAATGATGGAAACGACGTTCTCGGGATAGATCAGACGACATATGATATCGAAATTTCTTTTGGATAGAGCACTAAAATCGATATGATAATGATTGAAACTGTTGGAAATCAAGTAGAATGTTTTCGCCACATAGCGGACAGAGAGAAGAATTGTTTCTGTGTCCAAATAAATGAGTATTCGGTATAGAATTTCAACAGGCAGTGTTGAGAGAGCTGGAGCACTTTGTGGCAACGGCATTAGAATTTTATTCAAATCATGCGATCAGTATGGTTGTCACATGCTTTCACTTTCGTTTCTTTATTTCTCTGGCTGCCTACGTTGATTTTGTTTGCTTAGAAGAAAGACTCACGTCAAAATGAATAATAGGGTAAACAGTATCACATCAGCAACAATTTCTCTTACGAACTGAGTTCATATTAAAATAAAGTACAAGGCCGAGGAAGACAAAAAATCGTTTAGTTGCACACTCTCAGTAACAACGAAAGTTCGAGCTGGTCAAGACATTGACGATAGCGCTGCCACATTCGCATGAGTTTACGGTTCACTTCCACGAGAAGGAAGGAAAAACATATCCATGGGAATATATCTCTTCGCTTATCATTGGACTATTGATGAGTTGAATTATTTCCACTAACTCCATTGGTCATCTGAGAAAGAAAATGTATTAGAACACATTCATTCCGTCGTCGCCATTTAACAGTAAAACAATTGTCGAATGTCGTCTTCAGCATTTAAACAGTTCTTAGTACACGAAGGACGCGGAAGGAATACACCGTGCGTTGTTGCGATCATTACAATAACATGTGGACTATCTGTGTTAACTTTCATCTTTGGATTTCACGAATTATGGCAATTGAATGAAGTTATCGAAGCGCAATGTCAAGTCAATTCTTCAGATGTGGGATTTTCTGGCGGAAGTCTATGGAGAGCGTTTTGGAAAGTACAAATTTTAAATGATCAGAACAAACAAATAGAAGAACGTGAAGTTACGATTAAATCGTACAGTTCATACTTCACTGAATCAGGAGCACGCGATGCTGCTCAAAAGAGAAAAGTAAATAGGCTATTGATTTCCTATACATAAACTAGTTTCTTCTTTTCTAAATAAAACTAGGCCAATGAAATTTATCCGTGCTATAAATATCGAGATCATCCGCTGGGATCCATGTGGTCTTGGCGTTGGAAGAAACCATCGAAATTGAAAGCATTTCTTATCCTATCTAGTGGCCTAGTTTTGCTGATCTCGGGGTGTGTATTGTACATACTTCGAAGAGTTTACAAAGCACAAGCGACAGGACAAACAGAAATAGGAATAACAGAGCGTCTTGATGTAGAAACGTGAAATTCTTTTCTTCTTGCTACAAAAAAAACATCAACTGAATTTGTATTACCATTTGTGAATATCGAAAAGTTCTTTTTTACGTCTATGTTTTAAAATAAAACATTCACTTAGATTAGAAGAAAAAGCATAAATTAATACGTCTATTTTAATGTCCAAAAACTTCGACGATTAAGTTTGGTACGACGAATATAAGCAGGATATTGTTCTCTGAATTCTCGTATTAGACGGTAGGGTGCGTATTGGCAAATGTAACCATGAGTATGCCATTGTAACGGAATCTTTTTATTACGTAAAAACTCCACCTACAACGTCAGAACGATTTGGAGAAGGCATGTGTCTGCTTTGACTTACTACATCTAAGGTGGCATCGATATCGTCGACATCGCTTAAATGAATTATCAACGGTCCAGAATTTAGATTACAATTGTCCCATGAAAGCATGTGTACGAATTAAGGAGACTCTAAATATAAATGTGCGATAATTTCATTAACTCCTATAGAATTTGGTGATTTAATTTTTGTCAAGGTAATGGCAGTAGCAACGAGAAAGGTAAAACACTCAACTTTCGTTGTTAATATGAGAACGCGACGACTGTTTTACTTTCTGCATGTGATTGTCCTCGACAAAAGTCTAGCGAAAGCACCCAATTTCAATGAATTCTTTTTATTAATTTCATGTTCGACTAGTTACTCTGCTATTTTTCTTTTCAAGCATAAGATTGAAAAACAGAACGACAAATGAAAAGAGTCACATGTTTTTTTCTCTTTCATATCGTTTCAGATGATGTGCGAGTGTTAGAAGAATTACTTTTTTTTATTTCATGGCTGATCATAGCTCAATGATGAAACAATGGCAATTCACTCGATCTGGAAAGCCTCGAAATATATTGACCATAACTGAAATACCTATTCCAACAACATGTCCGGACGACGAACTACTCATCAAAATTAGTTACGTCTCCTTGAATTCGGCAATAGTACATCGACTTATGGCATACCGTGGTGTTCTTGACCCTGTTGGTGCATTCAGAACTCGACCTAGTGTGCCTGAAAAGGATTTCAGTGGAATTGTTTGTGATTTAAGAGGTGCAAATGTGAAAGGATTTAACACAGGTCAGATCGGTTGAGATTAATTATACGTTGTTATCATCGTATTCTATGTGTTTAGGTGATCGAGTATTCGGAATGGGCCCAACAGCATTCCGAGAAATCGGACGAGGCGTTCTATGTGAATATGCTCTTATTAAACAAGATTCTCTAGTTAAAGTACCTGATGATATTTCAATGAAAGATGCTGCATGCTTTCCTGTCGCTGGTAGTACTATAAAACTTATGTTAACATCCTAAATCTTTTCTGATACGTATTTGAACTTTAAGGCATTACTGCATACTGTTTTTTGATGGAAAAAGCTCAGTTGAAGAAAGGAGACAAAGTATTTATCAACGGTGGATCGGGTGCAGTTGGTGTTATGGTAATTCAACTAGCACGCACCATTGTTGGACCTACCGGTCTAGTAGTGGCGACATGCACTGCAGCCAAGAGCGATGCTATTCGAAATCTAGGTGCAGATGAGGTATGCTTCTCAAGCTTCTATTAACGAAGAAGTATATTTGTTTCTTTCAAAGATTATAGATTATACAGCACATGATTTACCAGCTTTTCTTCGAGAACACTATAGTTCACGTCCGTTTGATGCTATCTTCGATACTGTGGGATCCGATCATGTACTCTATTCGAGTTCACCTGCATATTTGACTCCTGAAGGTCTTTTCTGTGCTATTGGATTGGTTGATTTTGGTAAGGTGTTGTAAGTAATAAACCTAATCTGAACTTTCACTTTTAGGCTCCACAGTGTGGGCAGGCACGAAGAGAATTTTACAATTGCTGAGTGCAATGATGGTACCTGTCTACCTTGGAGGTGTGCCTCGTAGATATATCTTCGAGCCTTTGAAAGTATCTCATGCACGAATGGTTGCTATGGCAAAATTGGTGGAAGACAAGGCTTTCAAAGCTGTAATTGACTCGACATACAAATTTGATGGTGTACTCGATGCTTACGATCGATTGGTGTCTCGGCAAGTGATTGGGAAAGTGGTTGTTGAGGTGAACGCTGATCACGACTGAATTTCACTAAAAAATTCTAATCTTTATTTCCTGAGTCATACAAAATTTGACCTATTGTCATTGTCATTAAAAACTCGTCAGAACACGTAGATGAACGAGATTTAGCTACGGGTTGCAGTACTGTGGCGTGTTCTGTTGTTTCAGAAAGAAGATCGTTAACTCTACTCCAATTATCATGGAATTCTAGTACAAAAATATACTTTCTGGAAAGATTGAATGCTTTCTCATGATGTTCATACGATTTTCGATAATTTCCATAGTCGAATTCAAGCAAACCTAGGTTATTATGTACTATTGCTTTTTCCAGTGGATGTCCATGTTCTTCTAACGATTGTTCAAACGAACTACGAGCATTTCTACAATCACCGTTCTTGTAATGCAATAAACCTAAACTGTTCCAGATACGTAAACGCGTGGGTCGTATATTATGATGGTATATTAGATCATTCAGGGTTTTCGAATTCACATCTTTTTCTGATTCACTGGAAATAAGTTCTTCTGCTAATCTAAAGCTTTTCAGCGCATCACGGTATCTACCCTGTTCAGCTGCTAACGTTCCAATGTTATAATATGTATGTCCACGAATTTCGCGTGAAAGATCGGGTGTATCGAGCATACGATAGTAATAATTCTCAGCATTGATTTTATCGCCCAGTTCTCGTAACACGTTTCCTAGTGACAGAAATGTGGGACCATTCGTCAGGCGTTGGTGGATCTCTTCGAGTTCAATGTCGATCTGATCGCAGAAGGTAAGTTTGACTTCCCAAACGAGACCATCTATGACCTCATCAATTTTCCACACAGAACCAACAGAAAAAAGAATTTCTCTTTCCTGTGGATGTTTACTTTCATTTGTAATATCGGCATATTTCATCTTTGTCTTTGTCGTACTGTCAATTGTCATCGTAAACATAACACTTTCATATCCAGAAATGTCCGTATCTGCACCAGTATAATTCGCACTGACTACACAGCTTTTCGACGTCGAAAGGAAGCCATTAATGGATATTAAACTCCCACGGCTATCATTCAGTTGCTGCAGTACAGCAGTCGGTAGTTTTTTGCCATGAAAAACCAACTTTTCCGTCAACGAAGTATTTGAATTCTCCACATATGTAGTCAACCGTTGGTCCAGATGAGATATGTAATAACGGCATGTGAAAATTCGATTAAAATCTTCAGATCGAAGTGCCTGGTTGATCAGAGAATAGAGAAATTGATGTTCGGTGTAATATTTCACCGTGTGACTGACATCGTAGTTTGCTTTGAACTTATCGATCGATTTTAATTGGCTGGGATTTGACTTGTATTCGTTCCGAAAGTAACTGCACATTTCGTCCAGAGCGGACGCATCATGTTCCATCTCAAAGAGAATTTGATAAATTAAACGAAAGAGAACGAATCTCAGACAGTTTTTGTTTAAAAACTGACACCAGACTTGTTTATTAGTTAAATTAAATAGTTCAAATGCAGGAAACAGATCAGGTATGGTATCAGCAGCATCGCTCGGTACTTGATAACCAGGATCCATGTTTTTGAGTGCTTTCGTTAAATCCGTGTGAACATTTTTACATAAATCACCTATATTACTGCATACTGTCCAACCTTCTGAGCCATTACTGGGTACATCATCAATGTCTAACTTTAATTCGTAGATGTAACTGTCTTTGAATCGCTGTTGTGCTGTTACAAATCTACATAAATTCTCAGCGTCTTCGCCGGAACTGATAAAGAAAATTTTTTTTAGACTTGTGTGACATAGAAACTCTGTTACTTCGTCCCTTGCCGTGGAAGTCTGCAGACGAAGAAATATTTCGTTCAGATTAAACTGTAAATCATCACGTATGTCTTTCGAAATACTATCATTATAAAACCATACACACTGGCACTGCTGATTTTTCAGCGGCACTCTCGGTTGTGATTTGATACTGAAAGTAGATGAGATGATGTTCGTACAAAAAAAATTGAATGAAAAATACTTGGCAAACGATTGAAATGTAGACATCGCTTCATGAAGTTGTCGGCCGTGAGTGCGTCCTTCTTGCGGTAACATGTAGAAGTTTTGACTATCTGAAGAAGATAAACTGATGAAATTTTACAGATCAATGTATTAGTTTACTGTTGTTAGGTTTGTAAATCAATTTTTATATATTTCGAAAAAAAACACATTGGATTACTCATTAGTTTTGAGTTCATCGAGCACCTTCCAGTAGTCCTCGATCGTTGAAATGTCCAGATGTTTACGAGTCTCGAAATAAAGTTGATCTTTGAAAGGTTTTATATTGTGATTATTATATTCGATTTTGATGTGCCAGATAAGATCACATGTTTGCTTAATTGAATTCAATCGGAATATAGTGCCGAGAGGAAAAATAAAAACATCTGGATGTGATAGACTTTGCGTGACTGTTGTTCCTTTAGTTAGCTGTATTTCCCATAGGACCGCAACGAGGCCGTTGTCAACTGCTCTGCGACATAGTTGGACTGCAGATGAATAAGATCTTGATGCTGTAAGATAAGCGTAAAATTGTAGAAAGCAATTATAATTTTTACGAATCATATCCATATTCCTTTTAGATGTGAGTTGAGCAACATAAACTGTAATCGACGAACGTATTTGATTTGATGACAAAGATTCAAAGGCGTTGGAAGTGTATGATAGCTCAGATTTCAACTTGTGAAAATAGTTGATTCTTTGAGTGAGTTCGGTGTTAATAAATTCAGGCACCGTTGGATTTGTATTTGTCGAAGGTAATAAACTGGATAATATATCAAGGACCAGCTGAGAACGAATAAATTCTTTGTCACTTGGAATCAGATGCGCGAGAACTTCTGAATCAGCTCGAAGTGTATCCATTTTCACAGTATCGGCAAGAGTTTGACGATAGAAACAGATATCATTCGTAAGTTGTGCGAGAAGCTCCTTATGTGAAACAAATACTCCACTTACTTTCGAGCTTTCATACAATGAGCCAATGTTCTGCATGTCTCGCCATTGCCCACAAGCAAAGATGTATGTAGCATGTATCGACTGATGATTGATCAGTTGTAGGAGATGCGTTAAATCCGTAGTACAGTCAATACATATAACTAAGGAAACTGACGATATATTATATCCATCAACAAATTCGAAACATTGTTGAACATTGTTAAATACGGGAAATTGTGCGTTCTCATGGGAAAAATGGAATTTTTCGTGATCGTGACTGTTACAGTATAGCGTAACAATGTTGGGGATGTTATAACATTTTTCATCTTGACCGACCAGAAATGACGTACTGTGATAGGATAGAGTTTGCGACCTTAAGTTGCTTAGCAAGTTCGGCGATCTTGTCCATCGCGAGCATTTGGTCATAAGATGCTCTATATCTTGTTCTAACTGTTGTTGAATTTCATCTATAGACGACCAAGAACCGACAATTTTACTGTAACTGTCCATCCAAAGCGAATTTCGACTGACGTTTTGAGCGTCATGTATATAAATACGTTCGATATTCACACAGGAATGAACTAATGGCAGAATGATTCTTCCCCTACTAGCAGATACAACAAAATAGATCAGTTTCTTTTCTTCGGTATTTTTGTTGATTGATAGTAATCGCGAAGTACATTCCAGGTCGTCGGTAAGCAGTTCGATGTCAATATACGCATGTTTGATCGGTTGTTTAGATGAGAAACTTACATCTCGACAGATAACGGATATATCTATATTTCGTTTTAACTTGATAGTTTCTTCACTTGTAACTAAAGAGTCAATGATGATAATAATCATGATTAATTAGAATCTTACTTGAGTCGGTGATAGGTTGTGCGTCATTGACAAGTGTAAGACCAGTAAGATCGGCGCAGTAAGAGCATACTGAATGAACTGAGATTCTATTGGTATGACACTCATCCTAGAACGTGCGGAACAGCGTACAAAACTGATGTAGCGTCGTTTTGTATACATTACTTTCAGCACCTGAATGTGTTCTGTCGGCGAAAATGATGATATGCCGTGTTCCATATAATCATTGGTCGATGCTTCGACAGTGTAGCTCTAAAGAATAAATTATTCATAGTTATAAAAGATAACATTACATTTACTTCGATAGATTGTAGTAGTTGCGGTATTTCTGAGGTGTCCGAAGTTGATTCCTAAAGACACACATCTCGCAAGATCATCAAAGATGTCGCAATCAAAAAGAAAACATACCATACTTGAATACGTGTTGTATTGAATGTTATTCGTTGTTGGAGCGTTTATAGTACCTGAAAATATGTCATCAATTAAGACAAGAAAGAGAAGCAATGGGCGACTATCAAAAGAAGACGCTGGCAGTGTAAAGTTATGACTTATCCTCATATGATTATACGTACTTCTTCTATTATTTAGTGAATAACATTGTCGTTTGTTTGATTCAGATAGCAACACGAAAAATATAAGCGACGAAAAAATCATGGTAGGTCCAGCCATGAGTATTGTTATGATTACAGAGTTAATCCATAATTTTGCATTTCTGTCATACGAATTTGATGGATAATTTGTTACAAACCATTTGTTTTTCAATCCATCAATTATATCTGATTTCTTCAAAGATGCTAGAGTGACACTTAGATCTTGTTCGTATAGCCATCCTTTTGGATAAACAATACCAAATGCACTGTGATCAAAAGCTGGCCCAGCGAGTGTCAGATTACGATAGAGCGTGTTTGTTGAGTATTCTAAAACTCCCGAATCCATAATAGCCGCATCGATTGTATTGTTCAATAACTTGTTATACATATCGTCCTTTGATTGCAGTGGATAAAAATTATGATTTCCTCCGGAAATTTCTCGTAAATAGTAGTCTTCGATCGATGAATTGGCAATAATACCCACGCGATTCGATGAAATTTTACCCTTTTTGATGTCATCTATGCCAGAAATCAGAACTTCAGATTTTGGAGCGGTCAACTCAACTATTAATCTGGCAGCGAAGCATGCAAACGAAATAATACTTAACATTTGAAGGAAACAAGTGAGTAAGCAACCAACAGATCTCGCAATAGGTTCGTAACGGATATTGATTTTCAATGGAGAATCAACGTATAGGAAAATCCAGCCTTTTCCCTCAAAAACGTTCAATAGCACAGTAGTCAATATCAATAGTCCAACGTAGCATAATGTTATTTGTGCCCACGTGAGTACTGACGTATTTGAAGAAGAATGTAAATAACTACTCGATGAGTTTCTGATAATGACACGTAACGAGCCATCGTATATTGAACTCGAAAACGCGATTCTCTTCTGTCGTGTTGCGAGAATGGTAACATCACCCACGATCATATCATACGTATTATTCGCCACCGCTTCTATCAGCTCATCGTAAGTTCGATTGGACGATAGCACAGTAGTATTCGATTTAAATTTCATTCGTTTCTGCAAATGGTCAATAAGATCGGGTGCATAGCCACTTAATTTAGTCTTCTTTCCTCCGTGTTCATCTTTTGTTTCTTCAATAATTGTCAAAGGAGGTATTTCAATGACAGCAATTCGCAGAGTTGCATTGGTCGCAAGCGCATAACCTATAGGAGCAACCAGCGACCTTCCTGGCCATATTATTGTGTTTAATTCTGTATGCGAGACCCAATTATTCGTCTCCGACCAAACCAATACCGGCACATAGTTCAAACCGTTCGAAAAACTTTGAATATTTTTCGCAATGTAGTAGCTACCATTGACCCGATCGGTTAGATTAGCCTTGAATCCTACAGGGCCAGATACTCCAAGAAAAGTAGTGTTATCTATGATGTCAAACAACAAATCTGCACTGAGGAAACGTCGATGGAAGCATAAAGGAGTTTCCAAGAATGACGTACATGATGCATTTTTTAGACAAAGTTCTCTCAACGACAGAATCAGCGACCAAGTTGCGTCGAATGAAAACAGTGCGTAATAATTTACATTACCTGGTCCGGGAAACGTTTCAGGTTCGTATTGCTGCCAAATGGCATACGCTTCGCGTAATAATGTCGCATTAAATGGAGCATTGATAACATTCCCTACAACCGGTTCTATCGTAAACATTCCAGCTAATCGATCGTAAACTGATGAATTGAAAATATTCAATGGGATATTGGAGCCCAGAATCCATGTAAAGCGTGGACCTAGAACATCACAATCAAGCGCTTGTTGTAAAACCAAAGCTGCATAGTTTTCCTCAACCCACAAGATGACAATTCGCGCTGATCTGCTGTTTAGAAGAGTTTTCAAATCGTCGCGGATCGTTCGAGTGACAATATCAAAGATGATCATTCCAGTGACGTTTAGACCATGCTTGTCAAATGTTTCACTTATCGACTTCGCTCCACCGGATCCGAATGCGTCGTTCTGATAGATAATTGTGCATGAAGTCCAATTGTATTTGAGAAACAATTTTGTAATCGCTAAGGCAGCTGCATTATCCGAAGGAACCGTGCGATAGAAACTTCGATATATCTGTCGATCCGACAGATCAGGATCAGTAGCAGCATGAGATATCATGGGAATATCGAGTTTTTCAGCGAAAGGAGCAATATAATGTGACTCGCGGGAAAACGTTGGTCCGACAATTCCGATAATATTCGACGAAGATGTTAGTAAACATGTTTTGCTCAGAGTATTTGCAACATTCTCTTCGCTGTCCATCACTTGCCAGCCCAAGAATTGTCCGCCGATCGTTATGTTATATTGATGAGAAAGTAAGATTGCTGATATGAACATGGCACGAGACTGAAGAGATCGTAGGATTAGTTCTGTTGTGTCCACCTTACTACAGAATGTGCCAAGTATTTGCACTTTAGAAGAATTCATCGAAGGCCAAATGGCGGCGATGTACACCGCATGGAAACTCCCGACGAAGACGTATATCCAGAACCTTGTAAACATCCGCGTTGACGTTTTAAATGTTTATTCGTCTTCAATTGATGAATAATCTAAAAATAACAAAATCAATATGGATCCACACATATCACCAGGCTCACAACACGCTAAATATTGAACGTTCGATGCTCATTAACAGGAATTTCAAAATACTATATCGATGCTCGCTTGTTGTATATACCCTTCTATTTTTTCAATTCATATATTAATGAATACATTCATACCTGATTAAAGTCTATTAATGGTGCATAGAGTCATAGGTAGTAATAGATGCAGAAACGAAAAAGTAGTTACTATTAAGGTACATTATGCGTCTCATTTTTGTCTCCTCTGTGCGAAATTGCCTAACCAACAAAAAAGAAAACTACTCATTCTTCTCTTCCTCTTTTCATGATGAAAATTTGACTCTGATGATAGTTAGATATTTTTTTCTACCTGTATCTTGGTTTTTTTAAATTTCCTTGTTGATCAATAGCGGATATCCAAAGTGTATTCCGTATGAGATAAATCAAACAAATATGACGACCAACACATAGTTTGGCTCTCTCATTGAAAATAACAAAATCTTTATCAAGGGAATTGATTCGCGTTTTGTATTGTGTTTCACACTTCAGTTGACAGCTGAGGGAACTCGGATATAACTGCGAACGAAATTCTCAACTGTTTTTGTACAGTATTGACTATTTGCGAGAACGTTGTTTTTACTTAGATTAGCTGAAGGAGTCGTATATCTTCAATTCATGCATTTCTCATTCAAATGTATTTATTTTAATCTCGATATGGTAAATACGTCATAAGATCAACCATGCATTTCCTATCCATAATCACTGCAATATTTTCATGGATAGGTGAGACAGGTTATAATTTCCAATCGTCATAAAAAAAAGCACGTATTAGCTAAGAAAAATAAGCGTACAATATACGAGTATTGTATATTTCTTCTAATCGTCCGTTTCATCCATATAGTGCTCAATAGAGGAAAACGTTAAAATATCGATGGAGAACATAAATAATGTAGTTTCTGTGGCAACTGATGAGAATTTGGAAACATTTTCTCTCGCCTGGCTCGATGAAGAAGTCGATTCAACAGAAGAGAATAAACAAACTCAGCAACAGCTTCGACAAATCATCAATCACCTCAAAACGTTTCATGACAAACAGCAATGTCATGACTATGTCACTTCACTTTCTTCACAAGATCGACTTGTTCTCATTGTCAGTGGTCGGTGTGGTCAAGAACTAGTTCCTCAAATTCATTCGCTTCGACAAGTCTCTGCAATTTACGTTTATTCCAAAGATGAACAGGCAAACGAGCAATGGACAAAGTGCTTTATCAAGGTACAACACACATCTCGTTTACTTGCCAAAACTATTTTTGTCTGGCATTTTCTAGGTGCAAAAAGTGGCTACACAAGCCAAAGATTTAATTGATCACATCAAAACGAATCAGAACAACCAAACAAAAGCAGACGAACCACTCTCAATCAACATCTTCAATTCGAATGGTGCGTCCGATCAGTCCACAACTGAACTCAATGGTAATTTCCTTCACTCACTTCTTCTCATCGATGTTCTTCTTCGATTGAAACCGAATGACAAAGATAAAGATCAGTTCATCACACTTTGCAAACAGCACTTCCATGACAACCACAGTGAACTCGCTTTTGTAGATGAATTTAAGCGAGAATATTCAAGTGACAAGGCAGTGTGGTGGTATAGTCGTCCGTCGTTTGTGTACAAAATGCTGAACAAGGCACTGCGAGTACAAAACATTGAGATTCTGTTTTTATTTCGTTTTGTGATCAACGACATTTATCGGCAACTGAAGCAGCATCAATGTGCATCACCATCACCTGTTCGTGTTTATCGAGGTCAGGTGATGTCAAGTGATGAATTAGAAATCTTACGACGATCGATTGGTGAACTTATATCGATCAATTCCTTTTTCTCAACTAGTCTTAAGCGAGAGAAAGCATCGGCATTTCTACCTAGGTCAACTGTGTCGGGTGATTTACATTGCGTGCTGTTTGATATTCATGCTGATCCAGCTGTATTGGTGTCAAAACCATTTGCTAAAATTAAAGAATTAAGTATTTCTAGGTACGAAGAAGAAGTATTGTTCATGACCGGATGCATCTTTCGTCTCAATAAGATTTGGCCAGATGACAACAAAAACATGTGGGTGATTGAAATGCAACTATGTGATGACAATGAACATGATTTGAAGACGCTGTTTGATCATATGAAGGAAGATCATGCAGACGGTGATGATGAAACAGATTTTCGCACTTTTGGTCGTATACTGCGTAGAATGGGAAAGTTTGAGTTAGCAGAGAAGATGCTGCAGCGTCATCTGAATGAACTTCCACCGAATGATCCATTGCTTCGACGTGTATACTGGTCACTTGGTATGGTCACTCGAGATAAGGGTGATTATGATGCTAGTCTGAAGTGGTTCGAGAAATCATTGGAGATCTATATGAAAACTAAGTCATCTGATTATGTCACCATAGGAAATTTGTATAATTGTATTGGTGAGAGTCACAGGAGAAAGAATGATAATGAAAAAGCATTGGAATATTTCAAGAAAGCAATCGCACTGTTTGAGGAAGCACACGCTGAGGATCATCCAGATATGGCTCATATCTACAACAACATTGGTCTAATCTATGAGAATCAGAAGAAGTATTCGGAAGCTCTTGCTTACTATGAGAAGTCATTGGATATCCGAAAGAAACATCTACCAGCTGATCATCCAGACATAGCCATGTCATATAATAATATGGGATGTATATATGGTGCACTCGAACGATATGACCTTGCGATGGAACATTATACTCGAGCACTCAAGATTCGACTGAAATCCTTACCAGCTGATCATCCAAAAATAGGCACTTCAAATTATGATATTGGACGTATGTATTATCGCCTCAGACAATATGACCTTGCGATGAAGCATCATACTCTAGCACTCGAGATTCGACTGAAATCCCTACCAGCTGATCATCCAAAAATAGGCACTTCAAATTATAATATTGGATGTATATATGATGCCCTCGAACGATATGACCTTGCGATGGAACATTATACTCGAGCACTCGAGATTCGACTGAAATCCCTACCTCGTGAACATCTAGATATCGCCAAGAGCTACAGCAGCATCGGTGTAATACATAAGAAGAAGGGTGAATGGCGAGAAGCATTGGCGAACTATGAAACAGCTGCCAAAATCTATCGTAGTTCGTTACCACTTCTACATCGATACGTAATGGCAATCAACAACGACATTGCACGTGTGGCATCAAAACTAAAATATCATAGTATTGACGATACGCTTAAATTTTAGTAGTGAAGTCGAAAGGACAAGATTAGCTATTCGAACTAGTTTAAATATGCATTCAAACTAAGAACCGCGGTGCAAAAACACTTGATTGATTTCGTGTTTTTTTTCTTGAATAGAAGCAAATAAAATGATGACGAATGTGCAATATCAAAAAAGTAATCTTTCACTTGCGATTGATTCGAAGGCGGTTATTTTAGAAAAGCCTTTAATAACGATTCAACACGATTTCCAAATGATGTCTGACAGTGTAATTGCAAAATTTTCTCGAAGATAAATTAGTCGATTTCTTTTTTTATATGATATTGTGATAGTTCAAAACAAAATACTGATGAAAAGCTAATTTCTTATACAGTCGAGCGATGTCAGACTCAAACAAATGTCAATGGCAGCGGGAAGATTATGGTCGATTAGTGTTGCTTTGTCCTCGACGCAGCTGATGATTGAGGCTTTACATTAGATGTAAGAGTGAGTGGTGCAAATACGCCGTTTTTCACTAAACTTGCTTTTCCTAACCAACAATAATCGGTTCCATTTGGACCATGTATTTGAACACCCGTAAATAAAGCGTATTGACGATCTTTAAAATGCGTAGCGTCGTGTCGAACATGATTTTCTAAATCCCAAGTAATGGTTTGATAAGCAGCCATAGTCACTGCCAGCAAATCTGGCACCTTCTTCGGATCAGCCAGCAGGTCCGTTTGCTTAGCAATATGTTTTTTTAACATGCTCATTTCGATATCAGCTTCATCGAAATGCAAATTCAACTTATTTGAAGCAATTTCACTCGCAAACGCAGCAAGAGCACCGCATGCTGTGGTCTTCTCATTCATACCGCTACGTGTTCTGTAAACCGCACCAATATTTCCTTCGTGATCGATAGCAATATGTGTAAAACAATAGTAAATAAAACGACCATCGTCGGGTGCATGATGATGTGCAGCTGCAAAGCCCGTTTTTCCACAGAACAACATACCACCCAACGAACCGCAGATGAATCCTTGTCCCCACATTGACTCAACTTCTTCTTCGAATGGACTAGTAATTTCATCGCGACATAATCCAATACAAACCAATGTATTAACATGAGGATAAAAACCTTTGGGTACCAGAGTTTGCTTCGTTTCAAAGACAAATTCTTCTAATCCATAAGCGTTTGGAAAGTATTTCTGTAATGTAGTTTGGAAACGATCTTCAGTACGACTTCGACTTGTCTTCAAACTTTGATGACATTGAGAACAGATACCATTCGTAGACGATTGATCTGTTACAGGAATCAGTGGACGACCATTTCGAGCAGAAGTCATCACATGATGGTCGTTCTGTTTTTGTGAAGAATGGGAACTCATCTTGTGTTGAATTCTATGACGTTCGTTGGTTAATTTACCAGCTTGAGCAGAACTGAATATTGCCGCCTAAAAAGAAGCGAACATTTATATGTCATCATGACACAAGATAAACATGCAAAAATACTTTTCTCTTAATTTTTACTCCATCCTGTAACAGCGGTTGTCATAACAGGGCGATCACCGGAAAAAAGAGAAAGGCCGTGGTTGCGTTTGTGTTAACTACCGATCAGTCAAAAATATTCGAACAACAAGCGGAGCAAAGAGAGAAAATTGAAAAAATGTCGCCGAATAAATGTGTGCTGGTAAATACAGTTTGCCGATTAGGCACATACAAAGCGTGTCTAACATGCAAATCGAAGTGCAGAAAGTATGTACAAAATTTCATGCAAATTCAGCACATCAATTTTCTCGTTGTGTCTGGAAAAAAACTGAGTACTTTCATTCACCCGATAGTTAAAAATGCGTTACTATGCCGTTACGCATAGCAAATGAATCAAAGAAATGCATTTCGGTCGAGCTTTTCTTCTCTGTTTATGCGTTTACCTATGAATTTCATGAAAGGAATTTAACGTGGGTGATCACGTCGCAATCTTTTCAATCAAACCGTGCGAGTTATTTCAGAAGAAAAACACATACGCATAACATCAAACAAATGAACGAAAGAATTGCAAGCGAATTCTGAAGTGGTTCTGTGCGTTGTCCACCTGCGAAAAGACTCTATACCAACTAAGGATTACACATTCATATACAATTACGATCTCTCTCGATACACTCGAAAATATTCATGAAAGTTAAAATGTTGTTCAAATAACCATTTTTAGTCGTGTCGAACTTTAATGTATATGCTCCGTACATTTTGGAAGAAAATCAATCTCGGTGTTTTTCAAATACCATTGACAGATTTCAGATGTAGATAAGAAGACATGACTGCGACATTCAAAAAGATTACATTCATTAAAAAGACTTCTAAGATGTTCGTCGATTTTTAATAGTACATTCTCATCATAAACATAATATGAGTCTGCTTTCACTGCAAGATTAGTTCTTTCTTCTTAATTAAAATTCACATGACAGAACTCATCTTCGCGACAAATAATCTCTCGTTGACATTTTTCACTGCAAACAAAAACACGTACATCCTATCAGACCAATGGACTCATCGTTATTAACTACAGTAGCTATTCTTAATAATATTCGTCTATGTATATTCTACATTTATTTTTTCGCTATTGTGTTCGGAATCATTGGTCATATTATCAATATTCTTGTTCTCACTCAATTGAAACTATTTCGTGATAACCGATGGGCTTTTTATTTAATCATCGAATCGGTTGTCGATATTCTCTATAATTTAGTCATGTTTACTAGTAATTTATTACAAATTATTTATGCAATCGATCCTCAAAGTACTGTTCTTGTCTGGTGTCGATCACGACTGATTTTATTTCAAACGTGTACACTTGTATCCTCATTTACGGTATGTTATGCTGCATGCGATCAGTTTTTCTCAACAAGTTACCGACTGAATTTACGACGAATGTTTACATTTAAACTTGCTCGATATGTGCTTTTAATTAGCTCTTGTATATGGCTTTTACATAGTATTATGTTCGGCCTTTTTTTTAATATAAATTCATCGCTCGGATGTGTTATAACAAATCCAGTATTTCTACATTATTCAACATGGTTCTTTTATCCAGTTTTGTATGGTCCTCTACAAATTGCCATTGCGGCATTATCAAGTTTATCAGCTTTTCAAAATGTTCGTCGAATTGTTCGTCAACAAGTGCCAATCATTCGTCGACGACTTGATCAACAAATGACAGCGATGATTTTAGTACGAGCTTTATTTTACATTATATGCTCCTTACCTTATTCGATCTACCGTATGATTATTATCAATAAGGCTAATCCACAAACAGATGTCTTACAGTACGCAACTCGACAATTACTTTTTGCCATATTTACCTGTTGGACGGGTCTCAATTTTACGGTACAGTTTCATATTCAATGCTAAACTTCATTTGCCTACTTTAGATCAGTTTCTATATCTTTTTCGTCACTTCCGCACGATATCGCAGTCAAGTCAAGCATCTTCTAGTGAAAAAATACTGGCGACGAGTAAAACATTTGTGTTCGAGCAATCGAAATCAAGTTGTTCCGAATAATGCACCATCGAGTAATTCGAGCATGGAACTCGAGTGAAACCTATCTATTAGTTCATATTTTAATAAATGTTTAACAAATCATTAGCCGTTGTTCTCATGAAGCATGTTCAGATTAAATCTGTGAACATTTGAAACGTGTAATCTGATATCAAAAGAAGAAGATTATCATGGAAAATATATGCGTAATTATAATTGAAAACTGAAAAACAACGTTTTAGCCTGTCATGTTTTGAGAACTGTGTATTTCATTCACAATGGAATTGATCTCTTGCTCGACACAGATCAAGTTTGAAATAGGACATAGAAAATAGATTGAAAGAGTAGAATCCTAGTTAGACTTTTTAATAGTCAAACTGGCATAGGAAGATACAGTGCGATTTTCATTCCATTTGATCGATGGATCATTTTTTGCTATGTTACTAATGATATCTTTGGAAACAGCATCCAACGCATGAATCCTTACATCAACATGAGCAACTGCGACAGATTCTAATAGTTTCGCCCAACGTGCTCGATCGAAATAATCCAGATAATCTTCATAATGATTTGTGAAAACATAAACAGAATAATCCACATCTAAATGACAAAGACAGCCATCCGTAGCATTACAAATCAGCTCCAGTCGTTGAAATGTCAAATTACAAATAGATAGTTTCAATCGCGACAATGCAGGAAGAGACAAAGATTGAATTGGATAAGACATATCTGTTTGATCAAAAATATATCCTTGTGTTTGATATTGGACGCCGAGAGATTGTAATCCACGAAAATATGGAATAATATCAAAGAGAATCCTCCGCTCAATATTATCGATTCGGAGATTTCGTATCGAGTGATTTAATGGTAAATCAAGAACATATTGTCGGTCGAAAGTGGTTTCCTGTAAATTCCAAAGACTCAGTGAGCAATTGCGTAAGTTTCGATGTTGCAGAATAGTTGTGAATAACTCACCGATAGAGTTACTAAGTGATTTGTCTATAAAATTTCTTTTACAATTCAGATTGAGAACTTCCAATCTATGTAATTGAGGTAATGCTTTGCAAAGGCGAAAAAGCTTCGACTCTGCATGCTTTGCACGAATATAAACATTCAAGACACGCATATTGATCAGACGCGATGCGTAATTTTGAAGAAATGGTATGATGCAACCACTTCTCTTAGTTTCATACGTGTCCAATGCTTGAATCCATTCTATCTTCAGCGCACTGGACTTTTCAAAATTCTGGGCGGAAGGACATGCAGGAGCAAAGCCTATTCGTACTCGAATGATCGTTGGAAGTTGAGGAGAACTCAGAATAGAATCGAAGAACGAATTCAGTCTACCAAATGCCAAAGCTATATGTTTACATGTGAGATATCGGAAGATTTCAAGCCATAATTCCACGGGAAATATTTCAATGCACGTGTACATTTTCGTCATGTTTATGCTGATTGGTCGTGAATATTCCGCTATATATGCGTATGATTTCAATGATGTAATCATCTTTCCTAATAAAAAACGCGATTGCGTCATTCAGTGATAGGCTGGATTTTTCATTTATATCTCCGGACATGAAACTAAAACAATTGGCGACAGTATCTAAATTTGTTGATTTACATGTGACACGTTCTCCTCATCGGCAAATACCTGTCCTTCGATGACTCATGTCTGTTTTCATACGTGTCATTTCACATTACACAACTTTGAAATGTCGACAACGTGGTTTGATCGTTTACCAGCAGAAATTATTTTCCAAATATTTCGTTATTTGTCAACGAATGATATTGTTTATACATTCACTCATGTCAATGAACGGTTCCATCGTCTCCTGATCTCAAATTCGCAGGATTATCTCAAAATCTGCTTACCGAAACACAATTTTCAAGAATGAGCTGCGATTTGCTCAGATATCGGTTCATATGTCGACTCACTAACAATCGATACATCTGAGATTCCCTTTCCGCTATCATACTTTTCCCATTTGAAGCGTCTATCCATATCCTGCACATTATCGAATGATCAATGGAAGTTAATTATTGATAATCAACAGTTCAAACAGCTTAAATCATTCAAACTAATCAAACCACGATTCATTGACTACGATAATGAACGAGATATGGAAATAAATCATGACTACGTGCTTTCACAACTGTGGAATGGTGAAAACTCGTTGGAGGTTATTGACTATTCACCAGTTATTCTTCAGTTTCCGTTATTGATTAGATATCAATTTCGAACGAATGAAAGTTTACATTCCTTAAGAATAGTACTAAACAATTTCGCTGATATATTCACATTATTACCATTTACACCGAATTTAACCTGCTTAAACCTTCAAACATATCCACCGATCCAATTTAATACGAATGCAGGAGGATTAAAACTGAAATTGAAAGAATTTCATCTAAAATTCTACAATGAACCAGGTCGAGTAATTTGTTTCGATCGTCTACTCGATGTGATAAACCAAATATCTTCGACATTAGTTTGCTTATCATTAAATTTAAGTGAATCATTTCTTGACAGTGGAACTGACTCCGTACCATTTGATCATCTGAAATTAAAGCAATATATGGAAACAATGAATAAATTGAGCGAATTCCATCTGTATGCTAAGTTACAACCTAACCAAACCAAACAAAATCAACGAATCCTTCTCGATTTGAAAAAACAACAACTGTTGTCGGACCGAAATGTATTCTTTGGAGTATACAATAATTATTTCTATACATTACCATTCTATTTTGATTATCTTCATGAGATTGATTCGAATATTCATGAAAATCTGAAAGATCCTGGTGAATCATGGCACAATGTACGATACGTTCATTTAAATTTCACATTGCACTATGATGAGCATATTATAAGCGTCTTAAAGTCTAAAATGCCGAAATTAATGGTCATTCTGTGGAGAAAGGAGTCCCAATCAAATCGAACATATGAAGAGATAAGAAATATCATGGCCAATTATATTCGAATATTTCATTCTAATCGCCAAGATTTTTCGAGTGACTCAAAGAAAGATTGGTATGCGTTCAGATTAAATACTCCTTTACACTTGTATCTACAAAATGAAGAGGTGACTCTTGCTATTAAGAAAGCAATGACACAGTGCAGTTGTGTCACACATAATGGACTTGTGAGGTTAAGCAAAATCAATCGGTTTCATTTGTCATCTTTTTCTCATGTGGACTTTTCTGTGGATAGACACGGCGCATCGCTAGAGTGGTATGCCGATATCCTTACTAAGATAGTGCAAACTTTTCAACATCTAGAGACGATTAAAGTATTCGTGGATGATCAATCGAGCGCTAATGAGCTGATTGAAAATTTGCATATGAATCGTGGAAGTTTTCGAAACTTTGTGCTTAAGCGTTACTCGGAATCTTTTTTATTGAAGAAAATAAATTAACATGCATGCTGAAGCTATAAGGTGTATACTATCTTGTTTTGTTTGCTTGCGAACACTAGTGATAAAGTTTTTATCTATATTCTCTAGCTGTCATATCATAATTTAAGGTTTTACAATGACCAGCCTTCCTCTGTGTCTATTAATATTTCACATCGTACTATTAGCAAAGAACCTTCAAGGATTGTCGGTATGCGCTTCACCGCGACCGCAGCATATTCGCATTGATCACCACGATGTTGACACACATCCTGATCTTATTGTTGAAACACCCATCTTTTCATGGACTATCGATGATGAAGAACATCTTTGCAATGGTACATTGATACGTGGGATTTATCAAACTGCATATCAGATTACTATAACTCAATTAAATAGTTTCTATTTACCCGAAGAAGGCTCTCAACTAGTCTATGATTCAGATCGTGTCAGTTCGAACGTAACCATTAACATTCTTTGCACTAATCTACCTTTAACATCAGACACCCGCTATAGATACTCTATTCAGTACTGGTCGTCGACGGGTTCAGTTAGTCAACTTATAACTGGACAATTTCGAACGCCATTGTTCAATCCGAAATATGAATTCACGGCCAACTGGATTGGTTCGCGTCAAATTAATATGAATGAATTGCGACGGGAGTTTTACATTTCACAAGATATACTTTCGGCCACTGTATTTATGAGTGGTATGGGTTACGGCGTTTTGCACGTTAATGGTATCAACGTAGATCCGTCACGTCGATTTGATCCTGGTTGGACGACATATACACAGCGCGTCCTTTATGTTTCTTATGACATAACTAAATTTCTTCAAAGTCGAGCCCTCAATTGCGTTGGTGTACAATTAGGGCTTGGGTTCTACACCCACGAACAATGGGGTGGTGGAGTACCTGCCCCGGCACCGGAAGTATTTGGTCCACCGGCACGATTACTTATACAATTGAATCTGATGTTCACTGATCATTCGACAATGAATATCAGTAGTGATACAACATGGCTTGGCCGAGAAGGTGCACACCGTAAAGATAGCATCTACATGGGAACATTCTATGATAGCCGTGCTGAACGTTATAATTGGTCTACACCTGGTTTTGTTGATCCCTATAGTTTATGGTTGAATGCCTCTCTCATCGAATCACCATTATCATCAGCATCCGGACAGTTGACATATCAATCGATGGATCCGATACGAATTAGCCCATATGCACTACACATTGCTACATCCGCGGCTCGAACAAGTTACAAATCAATGCCACCAGGTGTCATTGGAGGCAATATCGTAGATGGTGGTGTCTTCAATGCAACAGCAATTCCAAATCAACAAGTACCAACGTATGATGTTTCACAGAATATTGCCGGCTACTGTACGCTAACTATTAGTGGAAGAAACGGAATGTCTGTATCTACACGACATGCCGAACTATTGAATGCGCCTGGCACAAATGGTATTCAATATCAAGGACTCAATCAAGCTAACTATCAAATCATTACTGCTTCGGATGATTTTATTATCCAGGGCACACCACACGAAGTGTTAACACCGCTTTTTACGTACCACGGTTTTCGTTACATCTCGATATTTGCTAATTATATCACTATCGAATCAGTCGTATGCGCAGCAATTCATAGTGAAACGAAACTGATCGGTAACTTTACTTCATCATCACTGACACTCAATCAGATTCAACATAATATACTCTGGTCACAAATGAGTAACATTATGTCGATCGTTACCGACTGTAGTCAAAGACAAGAACGACGAGGATGGTTAGGCGATGCAGCATTATCAGTCGACGTTGCACTATTTAACTTTGATTTATATGGATTGTACGTAAATACTTTGCAGAATATCGCTGATGTCCAACACGATGACGGATCTATTCCAGATACTGCACCATACTCCGTTGGCGGATACGTGGCAGATCCATCATGGGCGCATGCTTATCCAGAAATTGCTTGGCGTCTGTATCAACATTACAATGATACTGTTGTTGTTAAAAAACATTACCTTGGAATTCAAAGATGGATAGATTATTTAACGAATCGAGCACAAAAAAGTGGCCTAGGCAATATGTACTTTGCATACGGAGATTGGGAAACGCCGGTTCATTATCCAGTGACAAATAGTTCTTTGGTGTCAGCATTTTCCTATCTAAGTGATGTACAAACAATGATTGCGCTGTCCAAAATTCTCAATAATCAAACTAATATCGACAAGTACAGTAAACTATATGATCAACTAGCACTGGACTTTCATTCTGCCTTCTACAATCCTCAAGTCAATGGCTATGCTGAAGGACATCAAACAGCCAATGTTTTAGCATTACGATTACCTAATGTTGTCCCTACTAATCTTCGTGCGTCAGTTACCAAAGCCCTAGTGGATAATATCGTTCAAAATGGTAATCATTCCACTACGGGTATTGTTGGTACAGCTGCTCTTTATCCAGTTTTAACGGATGCCGGTTATCACGATTTAGCTGTTGCGATAGCTACTCAAACGACGTATCCATCTTTTGGATATATGTTCAATAACAATGTACAAAATGCGACAACAAACTGGGAAACGTACCATGCTTTGATTGAAGGCCAAGGTGGTACAGACAGTCTCAATCATCATATGTTTAACAGTATCGGTGCTTGGTTTTATCGATATCTGGCTGGTATACAATTGGATGGGTTCAGCAACGATCTCATTATTCATCCCCGTCTCACCAATGTTCTCGTCACTGTCGAAGCTGAAGTTCATACAGTAAAGGGACCTATTCTTGTCTCATGGGAACGAGACATCAATAACAAGATAGTCAGCTATAATATCACAATACCACACTCATGTCATGCTATGTTGACATTTGAACCTATTGAATCGAGCACTCGATGTGTTTCGATTGAAGAAAATGGGATACTGACTTGGCAACGATCTACCTCGTTACTAGACACGAAAGTCAATGGTATTGTATGGATACGTCGTGATACAAAGATCAAAGGTGCAATGCTTGCACGTGTACAAAGTGGTTCTTATCAGTGGAAAGTACGCTGGGACTAATTGCAGTATAAACCGTGATTTTCATGTATTTTGTTTTTCGCTTCGTTTTTCAGTTTCTCATGACTTGTCACCCTCGATTTGACTCCAAATAATATAGAAATGTAAAAATACAAAAAACATATAGTACAGAACGAAGAAAAGTAAAAATACATTGCACGTGTATACATATGACGACACAACGTTAACAAGACCATGAACTCAGTGACGCAGCCGAAAAGAGTATTCTTTTACTCTTATCTTGATTTCTTTTCGATTCACTCAATGTGTTCTACTATAAGTACATATCTTCTTCATTCATTTCTTTCACTTTCGAATTATTCATCGCTCGAAGCAGATAGCGTTTGTTCGGGTTCTCATTGGTTCACATACCACCTCCAATGTAATAATACTGTACTCGTTGACATACTCGTCGAAACATATATGTACGCACTCGTAATATTAACTGGCTAGTTTTGATTTGACGTAGATTTGAATCATCAACAGTTGATCTTTGATCATATGCTTTGCTACCTTTTCTCATCATCGTTCATTCTCTATTTTTAGATGTCTTTAACATTATTTGAACGCACTTGGAGAGAGATACGCGATCGTATATTTCGACGATATCTCGGAAGATTGATCAAAAGATTATTCGGACTTTACATATCTTTGTTATTTGTATATATTCCATCGTTGGTCTACTATGCTTTAACATTAGGAAAACCAAATGAAACATATCAGAAGCAAAAACGACTTCGAGCAAAACAAGTCGATGAATCAGACCCGTCATCACCTTATCGTGCTATCGAATCGCTCGAAAAACTTCATGAACAGCCGGAGCAAGGAATTGAAACATTAGCTGACATTCCCTACGTCTGTCTTGAACGTTACGGAGACAAAGAAACGATGGGTGTTCGTGATGTCACAAATGTCGAAGAAGAAAAACAGCCAAATGGAAAAATATTCAAAAAAGTTTGTTGTTTTGTAAATACGAAATTCAATACGAATCAAATCTTTAGTTTGCATTCGGTGAATATCGATTTACAACTTATCGACAAGCATGTGCTCGTATCGATGCCATCGGTCGTGGTCTACTTGCATTAAACATTAAACCCGGTGATAAAATCTTGATCTTTTCCGAAACACGTCCGGAGTGGCTGCTGACTGCATTTGCTGCTTTTCGACATAGTCTAACTGTAGTTACACTCTTACCAACATTGGATGATGAAGGTGTTAAACACGGTATCAACGAATCGGGAATATTCACGATTATAACATCGCAGGATCTTCTATCCAAACTTCACGTACGAAAAAAAGATTTTCTCGAAAGAAAGAATAAGATGTCCTTGTTTTAGAAAATACTGAACGACACAGAAAAAGTTCGTCATGTCATTTATTTTCCTGCACGCACTACCAGTGAACGTTCCAAAGCACCAAAGGAGGTGAAGAACATCGAGTTTACTTCCATCGAAAAACTCGAAGAACAAGGAAAAAACGCAACTATCGGTAGGATTTCATCATGTTGGAACTGTTCTTTTGCACTTTATTGTTCGATCTAGATGAACAAATTTTGAAAAAACGACCGAAGAGAGAAGATATTGCTGTTATCATGTATACCAGTGGCAGCACTGGACCACCCAAAGGTAATTTAAACAATTAATGAAACTTCCATTGAAGATTGATTCTTTTCCTTTTCAAGGGGCATCCATTCGTCATGAAAATGTCATTGCTGCCATAACTGGTCAGAAGGAACGTGTTTTTCCCATAGTAAACATTGACGAGGACATTTTTTTGGCTTATCTACCATTGGGTCACATATTTGAACTTTGTTGTGGTTTGTTCCTTTTATTGAAATGAACTAAGTCAAACGAATACCTTTATATTCGTGTAGAGATCTTGGTTTTCTATGCTGGTGTCAAGTCCGGTTATGGATCTCCTCAAACTCTAACCGATCAATCGACCATGGTGCAAAAAGGTCAAAAAGGTGATCTACAAGCTCTTCGACCGTATATAATAAACTGTGTTCCTGTAAGTCCATTTGAATTAAACAATGAAGATTCGTCAATTTCTTTTGATCAGACAATTCTCGAACGTATTCAGCAAACAGTCTATAGTAAAATCAAACAATCAAATTTTTTCCTACGACAATTCTTTAATCTTGCATATACAATCAAAGTAAAACGCTTAGAAGCAGGTCTACAAACTCCAATTCTTGACTAGTAAATTATCTATCTGCTGTCTTGTAAAAAGAACTTGAGTCTCTTTAGTTTGATCTTCTCACGTTTCAATAAAATGGTACTTGGCGGACGTACAAAAGCAGCGCTATCCGGTGGTGCTATTCTATCTGACGAAACCCAACGTTTTGTTGAGTGTGTTCTATGCGTTCGTGTTTTTCAAGGTTACGGTCTAACAGAGACATGTGCGGGTGGATGTATCGCTGACGGTAAGCGTCTTTTGACTGTTGATGGGTAATTGGTTAAAATTGGCTGCTTTCAGAATATGATGTTAGTGTTGGTCGTACGGGATATCCCATTGTCTCCAGTGAATTCCGGTTAATTGATTGGGAAGAAGGAAAGTATAGAACGAGCGATAAGCCCAATCCACGAGGAGAAGTGCTTATTGGTGGAAAAGTCGTTGTCGATTCGTATTTTGGTGATGCAGCCAAGGAAAACGACAGTTTCAAGGAAATCGATGGAACGAAGTATTTCTTTACCGGTGATATCGGAGAAGTTTTTCCTGATGGAACATTGAAAATCATTGGTAAGTTGATTTGACTATTCGAAGACGTTGTTTATTTGGAAATATCTTTGATTTAGATCGAAAGAAAGATGTGGTGAAATTACAAAACGGAGAATTTGTTTCGTTAGCGAAGATTGAAATGGCGATCAAGAAATTATTACTTGTTGATAATTGTTGTGCATGTGCATCATCGTCCGCTGAGTATACGATTGCTCTAGTTTGTCCAAATCCAAAAGAAATCGCGGTACGTTCAGTCGACATTTCTCGAAAATACTCGATGTTCGACTCTTTATTGTAGATTTATGCCGAAAAGCATTTCAATGAAAAAGATTGGAAGAAGATCGCCGATGATGAGGATTTCAACGACGAAATTCTGCGAAAAGTACAAGATATATGTCGAAAAGATGGATGTCAAAGTTTTGAGATACCGAAACGTATCAAAGTTGTCCAAGAAAATTGGTCACCGGAAAGCGGTTTGGTAAACGATGCGCTGAAGTTGAAACGAAAAGCGATTGGAGAAAAATATAAAGATGACATTAAACAAATGTATAGAGAGAAACCCGGTGAGAGAAAGAAATCGAGAAAAGATGACAATAAGAAACAGGATTAGTCAGCAAGTTAGTTTGTATTTTATACATTTATTTTCGCGTTTAACATTTGTAAGTTTATTTTCTGAGATTAAATATATAACACGTCGTTGTCAACTATATTTTACAGATATGAATGCAATTCTATACTGCATATGCTTTGCAGAGAACAGATGCCACTAATAAAAACCATGTGAATCTTGATACGATTATGTTCGTGGCATGTCCTCCTGCTACTGTTGTTCTAGTTGTTGTTGTGGAAATTGTTGTCAACGTCGGTGAGCATTGACCTGTCTCAGAATGAGCGGATGCCACTGCAGCATTCATGTCCAAATAATAACCATTAGACATGACATTTCGTATACATCCAGTGAATGTACTGACTTGTGTGAGACTTGGATAGAGGCCAGATACTAACGAGCCTGTAACTGGTAGGCCACCAAGAAATAGTTGAACATTCGACAGATCGTAGCTATTCAATGTCTTGTTAAAACCCGATGATACATATTGACAATCGTTAACTGTGACGAGAATCAATGAATCAACGTACTGAAAAAGAGAGAGAGAGTGAAAAGTTCGAAGCAATCTCGACGAAAATGAAAGAAGAACATACTTGAAATTCTACATGGTACCATGTTGATGCGTTGATGACTGTATTTGTTGCATCGAGTATTTGATCTCGGAAACGAAGTCTCAATTTTGAATTAAAGATTTCAGCCGAAGTCCAGAAAAAGCCGTTGACATCTGTTGTGTTCTTTCCATATAACAAAATCAATCCGTCGACCACAGGTGATCGCAAAGCAAAATCAAATGAAAAACGTGTTGGAGCTTGATTTGAGAAATACATTCCATCGAAAACAGCGTATCCACCACCGTTTTCACGGAATGTTCTTCCTAGCACTTGACAATAAGGACCAAGTGGAGCGTAAGCTTGTAACGACGTGCAAGGGCAATAAGCGAAATTATTGAATGAATATGTCGTACAGCCAGATTGAGTATTGGTAAAATTTGGTGAATAAGTACTATTGACACAATCAGCTGAATCTACAACATTAATGCCAACGAAAGATGTTTGATTTGAATCAATAACGTAAGGTAATGGTTGAATGGTTCGTGTTGGACGACAGATTGTACCAGATGAACAAACATAATTCGAACATGGATTTGGTCCACTAGCACTCACTATGATGCCATAGAGTGAGGCAAATCGAGCAATGTTGGTATTGACTGAGTTTTCAATATCGCTCTTGGCTAACGATGGTATGTAGAAAACAACATCGGTTAACGCTTGTTGTTTGGCTTGATCGAATGGTAAAGGTGGATAGTATGGACTACGATATTGAAACACAGGCCGAATAGCAAGAATTGTGATAGAATCAGCAGTAACAAATAAGATGGATGCCAAAGCATTGCGAAGAACGTTGAGACGATTGCCGAGTGTTGGATCGATTAATGTTTCAGGATATTCACCTTGAATGCGAATCGTAGCTGCTTGTCGAACCCATTCCGGATCGACACTTTGGACTCCAACTTCCATTGTACCAACAGCTGATGATGGCACATTTGATTTGGTGACATCAACAAGAACTGTCGCTGATCCTGGATAGAGTGGACTCGACGTTACTAGATAACCTTGGTCAACTGTAAATGTTTGTCCATTACCAGCAGATCTGACCGAATATGATCGACTACCTATATACCAATCGTCTGGATCATTGATATAAACGGAACCAAGTGGAACATTGATTAATGAATTTATATAACCATTAACATAGATGACAGTCACAGTTTTATAACCATTTGAAATGGGATAACTATTTAAAACATCACCAACAATAATTGGAATGCTTGATATCGCTGAGAAGCCTTTGTTATCATTAGCATTGAATGTTACAGTGAGATTCTTCGTGACGGTGCGATTCAAAACACCATTGTATGTCAATCGATATGTACCGTTGTAATTCAACGTTGGACCAGATAAGGAAAATGTTGATGGAGAGACGATCTGTATTTGAAAAGGTACAGTATTGTTCTGTGCTGGATCATCGTAATCAGTAAATTTCACGGCTGTACTTGGATTCACCACGCCTTCTATCAATATCCATGGTGAATTCTAAATCAAAGAGATTTTCAGTGAAAAGGAGCGAAGTTTCTCTTCAGCGCAACTTCTTACCGTTGGTATTGGTGCCTTATTATTCGTATCAATGACCGTAATAATGACGAGCGCATAACTGGACACACCTAGTCCACCTTGATCGGTGGCTTGGATAGTAAAATTGTATATACGACTACCAAATGGCAAATCACGCGAAAGACCCGGTGCGGCAATTCCAATTGTGGTTTGATTATTTGTTTGATTGAGATATATATTATTGATGTTCCATTGTATATTATTGGTGACAATACTATAAACAAGCGATGTTGGTGGAATATCAGGATCAGTTGCGCTGATCTAAATAGAAAAGAAAATTGAAAAGGATACCTTGATTACTATATGGAACGAATGCTTATTGCGTTCACCAGAAATGACATTAATGTTTCTCACTCAATTAATATACACGCGAACGCACAGACAAGCAACTTACGACTGGTCCGTTGAGAACTGACACGGCAGATCCTTCTAATACAGAATATTGATAAGAACTGAAACCGGGCATCAAATTAAAAATAGGTGCTCGTGTGTTCTGTGGGAGCAAAATAACGTTGACTGTAATCGTTGCTAAGTTTTGAGTATCGAATGCGAATAATACTAGCGTATAGTTATGCGTAACTTCATAACTTAAAGGTCCAACGACATAAAGTTGTCCTATAGCTTGATACTGTGTACGTGTTGAATCAGCAGTATTATCTGATAATAGTCGAAAAACAAATGCGTTTTTGGTGTTTCCACTCAATATGCCAAAGTCAAGGATAGTATCGAAATCTGTATCAGTGATGGTTAAGTTCAGGATACCAGTACCAATTGCTGTTGTTTCATTGATATATATAGTCAGCGAGGTTGAATTGGCAAAAACTAGTGAAAAGAAATCCATACCCTTTAGAATTTCAGAACAAATCAATCGATCTACCTGGTGGAACATCGTTGACATCGATAACTTGAACATCAAATTGAAAATCTTGAGTATTTGGTCCCAACGAATTCCAAGCCGGTGCGCCGTCGTAAGCAGTGATAAAGATACGATAGAGTGTTTTATTACTTTCACGATCGAATATTGCATTTGTCCAGATTGTTCCATTTGCAGCGACAAAAAAGTTTCCGATTGCTCCGGAATCACTCAATACTTCATTCAAACGATATTGAACGAAGCTGTATATAGGATTAACATCACGATCGTACGCTTGAATTTGAGCAATAACCCGACTTCCGCCCTCATTCTCAACGATATTTAAACGAATAGAATTAATACTAAATGTAGGGATTTGATCATTTTGATCGATTAGCGTCACCGTTGTTGAGCCAACTAATGGTGGAGTGGCAAGAACACGAATATATATTAGATAAGTGCTCTGAATTTCCGCATGAAGACCACTGCAAGAGAGAAGCAAATTAATCAGAACAACAATAACTACGAAATTATCTTCTCTCTACCTGGTAACAACAATGCCACTACTAGAAACATTTCCAGATTTTGATACAAATACATCACTAAATGGTATGTACGTATTTGGAAATGGGCTACTAACTGTCATAATGGATGATATTGTCGATGTTAATATATAACTGATAGTTCCATTAAATCCATAGGATGGATTAAATATCGGCCGATCTCCATAGGTTTCATAATATTTTTCAATAATTGGAAAGTTCAATTCTTCATAAGCTGGATCGACCCATCGTGCAGGTGGTGGATCATTGCCATTATTATAATAGATTGTAACTGTGGCATTGGTCTCACTAGTACGTGGAGGTGTACCGCTATCTTGTGCATACACTTGAAATGTAATTGGAAAGAGACTAACACTTAAATTGTAAATTCCAGGAACACTGCTACGAAGGATCACTGTTCCTGTCGTCTGATTAATTGTAAAATACGGAACACCAACCGTTCCTATATAGTAATTAATCTGTCCATTGACGCCTGAATCAGCATCTGACGCGATAATACGTAAGAAACGAGCACTATTGGAATTGCCAGCGGTAGAACGATAGATTGTATAATTCCAATTTGTCATAATAAATACTAAACGAAATCAATCTCACATGAACATGAAAGTAAGAATCCTCCATCTCACCTGGTGAATTATCGTTCACATCCAATAGGTTAATACGTAAACTGCAGAAAGCTAAACACAATTTGAAATAGAAATGCGTTGAACTATGAAATCGGGCACTTACATTGTCGTTGAGGTGTGCCATTATCAGTAGCTAATATAAATAAATACCAAACTCGTTGTATGCCTAAATAATCAAACAGCCATTCATTTCAAACGTATGGATAGCACTACCTGGTGCATCGTAATCGAAGGAAATATTCGTTCGTAACAATGCTGTACGAGTCGAGTTTATTTGTGTTGACTGTTGAATGTAAAATTGTGAATAGGCTGGAAAGCACGATAATCAAGAGAATGCATGAACCTGACTAAAATCTACCTGTTGCCTGAGTTGATGTAGATGGAAATACTATTGTTACTTGTCCATTCGCTCCTCGATCACCATCGTAAACTGACATCATAGTAATATTCGCTCCAATTGCATTGTTTTCGTAAAATGAAACTGTCGAGCCACAAATATTGTTCAGAAAGATTGGCGATTGTTTGTTGACAGCTGTTATATTGATGGTAATGGTTGTTGTGGTCGAAAATCTTGGACAGACTGGAAGTGCTGGTAAACACGATGAACCATCATCACTCGCAGTGACAGTAACGAAATATTGTGATGCCGCGTATGATGGCAACGATTGTTGTAACCGCAAAGAACCCGTTGTTGCATCGATAGAAAACAGAGCACTAGTCGTCGAGTAGACAATGCCATCGCCATCAGGATCAGTGGCATAGACCGTGCCGAAGAGTGACCCGACAGTTGCCGTTTCACTAATGAAAAATGTCTGATTGGCTGGTATAAACACTGGTGGATTGACATTATAATTTTGAAGATTAATCACAACGAGTGCAGTGGAACTAACCGATGGTCGAGTAGAATATGTTTGAGTTGCAATTAAATAAAATAAATAACGATAATAAGGTACAAAGTAACTTAGTGGGCTAGATGAAAAGCATCGAATTATATTCTCTTTTAACTAATCTTGATGACTTACTAAGTATTACTGACAAGGGCATAGGAACCATTTGATAAAGTAGTAACAGTAAAATTCGGGTTGCTCGACGTCACTGTTATAACACCCTGTGTGAGATTAAGTGCTCGACCAGTAACAGATGTCGAAACAAAACTTGGTCGAGTAAAATCTGTTTGTGGTTGAACATTGAAGGTAAAGACTGTCGTGCCATTGGGCGATGTACCAGAAAAATTGAATGCATTTACCGTATAAACAGATTGATCAAAGAGTGGACCAGCAGAATTCACATTATAAAAGAAATCTGGGATATCATTTTGGCAAATTTGCCCAATGGCAAGATTCAATTGAATTGTAAGATAAACGATCAATACATGATTACATTTAGTTGAAAGCAACATTGCAGGCATCTAAAATTATTAAACGAGATCTAGATCGTTCTGTATTTATATGAAACGAATTGTTTTTTAACCTTGAATTTCATTACTAGAACCGAGTATATTACTTATTTTTATTTCTTCCTCTTCCCTCAGTCAAATATAGCTGACGTAAATCGGCTGTATCGTCAGTTTTGTGAGAGATTTTATCGCCTGCCTAGTGTAGGTGCTCACGATAAAATCGTCGGTAAAGACGAAAATAACGAAATTTAATGGCATAAGCTTGTGGACATTATTATTAGTGCATCAACGGTTTTTCTTTTAATGTAATTCAATATTTATACATTTTTATATATGTCGCAGTCGATTAGAGGATTTAGTTGAGATTCCAATGTACATAGATGTCAAAATACTATATAAGTCTATATTCTTTACGTTAGAAAGAGAAATAGATAGAAGCTATACTTGTGTACGAAAATATTTTGAAATTTCGAAAGATCGTTCAGAGTTCTATAAAATGGTAAAGAAAAGTTTTAACGATTGATTACATGTTGTTGTTACGATGAAAGATTGAAAATCATAAAGAAAATGTTGATTTATTTAAATAGCTTATGCTGACTCTGTTTTCTTTCCAGGGCGGCGATATACGGGACATTGAAAACTTATTCGAGCAGCGAATCATGGGGATATAGAAACTGTAGAGAAAGAAAAACGGAAGTAATTTTACTTTTGTGAAACGAATAGATCTTTTTCGAGCAACGAAACATGGGGATATAGAAACTGTAGAGAAAGAAAAACGGAAGTAATTTTGCTTTTGTGGAACGAATAGATCTTTTTTTGACATAGAAACTGTAGAGAAAGAAAAACGGAAGTAATTTTACTTTTGTGGAACGAATAGATCTTTTTCGAGCAGCGGGAGATTGAAAAATTACGAAAAAAAAGACGATCTTATTTTTCAATCGAAAGAATTATGACGCGGGACATGGGTTATACAAACTGTAAATCAGAAAAAATCGATAATTTTTTTTTGTATTCTATTTTCTCTTCTATTATTTTTTTTCGCGCATTCCAAACTCAACTAGATTCTCATGTCAACTGTGCCATATGTCTTGATCAAAATAAAGAAGAAATACATTTTGTTCAAATACGCACGTCTAGTTTCCAATCCGATGTTATCAGTCTAAGCTGTACTCATAAGAAAGGATGGACAACATCTATAGAATCATCATGTGATTTTCGTCGAAATGTCACTAACGTTCATTATAATCAGCATAATTAAAAGTTTCTCAAAACATTTTGATCGTATTCGTGTCGAGAGATGACCAAGACGAGCGAAAGGGAGAAAACACTCTGCAGTAGCTTTGATGATCAGATTTCTGGCGACAATGGGTTCAACTTCGTTCTAGTGTCTGCAGCATTACACTCGCTTAGTACATTGTATTGCAGAAATAATCTTTATTGAAATGAATCTTTTGTTTGCTTTTTGCATTTTAAAATGATTCATTGAACGAAATTATTCAATATACGTCAAATCAAATAATAAATCAGGTAGATATTCTTATGGAATAATTTATTTCGTTTTTCTTTGATCATTTCATTTATTCAAAACATCAAAATAGTTTTAGCAGAAAAGTTGGCTTTCTTGGAATGTTTGTTCGTAAAAAATCAGAAATTTGCTGATTTGTGTTTGAATAAATAAAAGAGATTTCCATACAGAGCTGTTGTTGTGAGAAAATCATTTTGAAATCGCTCACAAATGTTGGCGAAAGTGAGAAGTTCTTTTTTTCATCATTTTGTTCGTTGTCAACAAAGTTTCAGGTAAAGTTTCGTTGAAAGATTTGCTTTGACTTGATAGAGTGTTGAATTGAGGTTACTCATAGAATCGACTAAGTCTTTCATCCAATTCTCAATGGAATCCAAATGGAAAAAATCTCGTTGGTTTATTTATTGATGAAAACAATACAATATACATATCAAATGAACAAATTTTGATTTTTGTTCAAGGAAATGTGAGTTTGGTTGGAAATGTTTCGATGAACTGGAAGAATACTTCAAGTTTATTCGTGACAAACGAAGAGAAGATCTATGTTGCTACATTTCATTCATCAAATGTGAATGAAATCGAAGTGAATTCATCATCATCGATAGTCAATTCGATTTCACGAATGAAATTTTGTGAACAATGTTTTGATATTTTTGTGAGTGAAGATCAAACTCTATTTTGTTCCTTGTCTCACAACAACATCAGATCATTTCCAAGTCATTACTCCATCAATGGGACTATCCGTCAACTGTAGCAGGAACAGGAAGTGAAGGATCAACATCAATAACGCTCCGGAATCCTCGCGGAATATTTCTTGATGAAAACAATGCAGATTTATTTGTTGTTGATTGTGGAAACAATCGAATACAGAAATTCCATTTGGGTTCATTTGAAGGCGAAACAATTATTTCGAATCAAACATTTCCATTGAACTGTCCAAGTGAAATCACATTGGATAATCAAGGTTTTGTATTTGTTGTTGATTCCAGCAATAACTGAATTCTTGGACAGAATCCCAATGGTTCTCAGTGTTTCATCGGCTGTAATCAATCAGCTGGATCAAATCCAAATCAATTAAATTCTCCACCAAATCTTCAATTTGATTCATTTGGAATTCTTTTTGTGGTTGATCAACAAAACCATCGAATTCAAAGATTTGATTGAATTCTCTGTTCAGGACGTAAGTTCAAATGAAAAATTAAAGAAACAAGTCGTTTTCAATTGGAAATTCCTTGAACTACTTCGTTTGGAAAGTTTTTCAAGAAATTCCTTTTTTTCTATCAAAGAAAACTTCGTTTTTGTAGTTTGATTTGGATTTCGAAGTTGTCGAGAAAGAAAAGGAGTTTTGAGTTTGTCTTTGTTTTGTTTAGAACGGACAACAACTGGAAATATGAGTGTTGCACGATGATTACACACAGCATTGATTTTATCCAATAAGGCAATATTAGTGACAGGTGAATGTTTTCCTCTCAACAGTGCCGAATTGTATTGATCAAAAAAGACGTTGAACTGGAAATTTTTTCTTCTTTTTGAAACAAAAGAAAAACGAAAAGTTTGTAAAAACAAAGATTTTCATTGCAACTTCGTGAAAAATGAAAAATTATTGTTGAACTGACAAAAGATGAAATACAGTTGAAGGGAAAATCAGATTCTATTGGGTTTTTCTGAATACATGTTTGTCAAACGAAGAGAAAAAATAAATTCGATAAAAGAAAGAAGAAAATCGTTGAAAAGATTTAGTTTTGTTTTTGTCGCGCGACAATAGAAGCTGTGATGATTTAATGAGAAATATTCGAATCGATGAAGATTTCATATGAAATGGGAGAGTTGTTTTTTGCAAAGATTTTCAATTTTTCATGTGAAAAGACAAAAAAGACTTTGCTTTTCTCTTGTTGACGAAAAGAATTTCAGAAAAATTGTGTTGAAATGTATTTATATTTGAATTCGATGGCCAATTTTGATCATTTGAAAGCAAATTTATTGACGATTGTCATCGAGAGAAAGAATTTTCCTCTGACGAATATAGAAGATTAATGGTAATAGTTCAAATGTAAGTGTATTTTGTAATATTAATATTGGATGGTTTTCTTCTCAAATAGTTTGGAATGTTGGTTATTCTCCATGTTTGCTGACTTTTTATAATCTTAACAATAATATAAAAAAAAGATTTTATTGTTCCAAGTATGATTACAGTTCTTCGACAAAATTAGTGTTTTGTGTTCGAAGCTCTGCATCAGACACTTGATTCTTCTTTTCTCCTTCGCATACATTCTGACGATGTTAAATAAGATTTTTCTATCGAGAACCGAGAAGAAAATGATGTAGAAAAATATCACAACCAAAAAAATGCCAAGACATTCATTCATATCTCGTTTAGTCGAAATAAATAAATCTAACAAAAGAATTCTAACACGGACTTTTCAATGGAATAGATTTGGTAAAGATGATCATATGAATTGCTATGCATGTTGTTGTGACACTGAACTACGTTACTGATCAAAAAATAAAACTCAAGTCAACGCGATCAACTTCGAAAGGCGAAAATCAAAAGACTAGCATTGAAACGATTTTACCTCTATTAAGTTTACCATAAATACATATGATATCATATAATCGTCAAATGTAAGTGCAGTACCTTAGTAAAAAAAAGTGATATTCTATGAGATTTTCAAATGATACCAATTTCCTTTCATATTATGTCATACTCTCAAATATTGTTTGCTCTTTTGTCTGTGATTCCAATATTTATTTCATAGAATGAAGATAATTCTTTTTAAAATAAAGATAAAACATTTTCGTCTTTGATAAATTGAATTAAATCTAATTGTTTCGTAGAAAGTTGCCTGCCGACACAAACTTGCAATTTAATCAAAACACAATTCAATACTTTCCATTTGAATCTTTGTCAATAATTAAAATGAGATAAACTCGTTCTTAGAACTCCTCCATGCGTTGAAAATAGTACCGCACTGCTCAGATCAGATGAATGGGAGATAATCAATGAATAAATTGCCTGGCAAATTCTTCGATAAACATCCGAATAACTTTCGGTATGTGCATCCGATTTAAAAGATAAATATTCTTCTTTCGTTAATTGACCGAGATCGAATGTTTGTTTTAAATGCGACTGAAGTTCTTCAATTGATGTTCCTTCCCACTGACCAAACGATTTTTGTCCAAGTAGAATTGATTTGAATTGTAAATTTGTTCAGCAGTTAAAGGAGCTCGTTGCAAATCCGATGAGATGATTTTGGAAAAATTGATTCCATTTAGTTTGCCTTTAAGTTTGTCGCTTTGTAAAATTTCGCTTTGATTCGATAGAATATCCAAATGTCCTTGAAGTTTCTTTTCAATATTTCAATCAGTTTCACCATGTCGAATTAAAATTTTCCGTGAAGATTTTTAATTTGAAATTTTCATAAATACTTTTCAATTTGTCGATTTTTTCAAATGCCATTGGAGAAGTAATCTCACATTGTCGACGTAACGGTATAACAAATGAATTTAAAAGACTTCAGCAGGAATGTAAACATGAAGGAGTAAGACTATCTTTTCGTAAATTGATTGAATTAGATGTGAAATCAAGTGTTGTTCCTGATAGGAGTTCCAGTATAGAATTGGCTGATCTATATGCTCGCTTCTTTTACAATCAGTCATTGATAGAGTATGCTAGTGATCATTATTTGTGTAATGGCACAACATCAACAACCTTCGGAAAATACTGTCAATATCTCGAGAAACAAAATGACGATTCTTAGGACACGTTATCATGTGATAAGGTCGTATTTGTCTTGACTGGCGAGAGATCTGTGATAGTGTTCAAAGATGTGCAGGTAACACCGATGAAGAGAGTTGAGATTTATCGGAATTCAATGAATGTGAAAATGATGAATTTCGATGTACAAACAGAATGTGTATTCTCGAACATTTCTGGCTTGATAGTATGTATTTTATGGGTAAAATCTCATGAAAGTCATACTTTAAATCGTCTGTTTAGGTGGCTATGATTGTATATGGACTGGAGCGACGAGTCGGCTTTCAAAATTATTGTGTAATATTTACTTGTCAAAAGAATATGATCAAGATAAAGGTGAAATGAATTTAACAAAAATTCAAAATGAAAATATTTTCGTTGCTGACGACGAAGAAAGTTTGGGTGATTTTATTGGATTGAAATAAAAAGTATTTTCAAATGAACATAGTTTGTCTTATCCACAGTTTCCTGTGATTGCGTCGTAGTTGTGCGACAACGATCATTATCTTCCGCAACTACATGCAATATTTCACATCATACTGTCCTATGATTGCTTTCTGAGAACAGGATAATATTCAACACATTTTATCACAACATTCAATGAAAACGACTGAATTGATACGATGTAATATAAAGCTGAAAAAAGTGTAGGGATTTCAACGAGATTATTGAGCTGTACGAAATTTTTTTAGGAGCTGTTCGACGACGGCATCTAGTTCTGCTTTGTATATCTTTGATGGTAAAACAAAAACAATAAATATCGACATTGATGGTGCAAACGAAAGGAAATAACCGATTAGAAGTAACCATGGTTTTTGTGTTGATCTCATACAAGTGCGTATGAATGAAATGATCAAACGAGGCAATGTTAATAATATTAAAATAAATGGCGAATATAAAATATGTCGATGTTGTTGAATTTGGTATCTGAGATGATCTTTCAATGTTTCTCCACGTTGAACTCTACGTCGTCTGTATGCTAATTTTATAATGATCCAAAGAGAAGATATAACATTAATGGTAAAAGGTATAAGGAAATGAAAAAGAGTTATAACTGAATTGTATTTTTCAATCAAAGATGAATATCGAACGAAACACCAAATTCTATGTTCATCAATATCGAAATCATCGATCAACTCGCGACGAAGTGGTTCATGCATATGTGTCGACGTGACCAAGATGATTATAATTATGATGACCCGTTTTGAATATCGAACACTTGTCGTTCTTCGGAACCGAACACCCATAATAACACTGAACACTCTTTCAATTGCTACACAGCAATTCAACCATTCACTTAACGCGAGAAATATTCGAATAAGAATATCTACTATCAAGCAATTCCAATGAAGTAATGTTCGATTGATAATGAAAGACGTTTGAGACATAAGTAAAAACCAAAACTTATATGTTAAAAGAAGTATCGTTAATATTGAAACAATTGATGAAGATAGAAGATAATAACCACTTCCTACTCTTTTGACTTTACTTCGACGGAATGTGACAAATGCTAATAAACCATTGCAAAATCCAAGAAGGAAAAGAGTCGAACTGATAAAAATACTTATTTTGATGAGTAGTGATTGCCGACCAATGGAAACTTTTGGTTGAATATGATACGCAAGAATTGTATCAAGTGATAATATAAAACCGCTCGTCGAAAATTGACATTTGTTACCATAAAAACAATCCTGGCAGATACAAGTCCATTTGCTTGGACAGGTCGCATTATTTCGAAGACATCGACCTTGATTTTCACAGTAATTATAATCTGAACAATCATGATTGATTGTATGGTTAAATAGAAAACAATTGGCAAATCGATCTTGATCACACAAGCACATATGTTCGGGATCGTAAAAGCATTTTAAGTCGAGATTTTGTCGGCATAGTAATGGATAATATTTTACTCGTCGAAAATATTCATAATGTCGAAGGCTTTCATTCAGTTGATCGATGGACAAACAACGTTGTTCCCTTTGTATTTTTGTACGAATATATTCCGAAGGTTCAAAGACTTCTCGAAGAATTGCTAAATAGTAAGAATTCGGATTTGGAATTTCTAGGAAAAGTATATGAAATGGTTTTGTGATATAATTTGTCAAGATTTCTTGATTCAGAGTGAATTTCTTCCATAAAATTTGTCTTTCATGTTCAGTATGATCAAATGCTGTGATGAAATGTAATAATAAAAGTGTTGTAGCAGATCTTATTTCATCATTTAATACTATATCAATACGACTACTTTGGATTTCACATCGTTTTCCTGAATAATCTTCCGAACAGAAACAAGTAAAGTCATTTAAAGCTATTCGATCATCACTTGGAACACATATTCCACCATGTTCGCACGGATTGTTCGAGTTTGCTTGACAAATCGAATGGTTTAAATAACAATATGAACCAAATTTATTCAGCCGACAAACGCATATCGATGATGTTAAACAGAATGAATCATTTGCGCAATGGCATTCATGTTTAAAGTTACAATAAGTACCGGAATATCCTTGCTCACATAGACAAAAACTCAACGACTTCTCATTGATGTAATTCATACATTTACCATGTTCGCCACATGGTGAAGTGCATATATCACGATTTTGCAAATCAGGAATAGTAATTTGTGCTGCAATTCGATTGACGGGCAAAAATTGAAAAGGTATCGGTAGATGCCAACTAGCCCAATAGGTTAAAGATGTTTTCTCATAAATATCGATACGAATTGAATAATTCTGTGTTAAAGATTTCGGCCGATCTGGATACAACAAATAAAGATTATACTTCTTATTACAATCACGCGCAGGCATATGAGTAATTCGTTCGTGATATGATCCAATTTGTCCGTATTCATTAATAAGCATGATAATCAATTCGAACATAGCCATTTGAAATGTTACACTACGCCATACGATTTGAATAGTTAAACTAACACGTTGATTTTGCCATTGACATTGCGATCCAAAATAATTTGGTGGACAAAAACATGTTTTTGTTTGATTTGAACCCTGTAATGCGAGAATACCACGATGACAATATGAAATGGATTCAGTATCGATACCGGTTAGGACTCTTTTAGTTGGATTCGCGGTTTGCGATAGAACGAGCTTCGAATGATTGACTGGCGATGAAGGCAAATATCCTAATCGAGATGTTTTGAGAAAACGAGGAGTATTTTCCGGAAAAGGATTAAAAGTATGCCTACAAAAATTGTCGTCATTCGGAATCAGTTTGGTCGGGTAATCGATTGCCCAATAGAAATAATATATCGAAACATAAAGACAAATATTTTCGGTGGTTGACGAATTCAATCGGCAGAGTTTCTCTAAACTGACACATTGACTATGATTCCAAGAGAAGTAATCTTCACTAATATCGTCTGTTCCATTATAAAAGTAAACACTACGTTCTACAGGTAATGTATCACATGAATTGGAATATTTATCGTACATATTACTCAACGGTATACAATAAGATCTTCCCAATGTTCCGTTGTGGCATTCGAATTCATTCAAAGAGCAGTTCGAATCTGGACAATTAAGTTCATCGATACCATTGGAACAATCCAATTTCTTATCACAACGTGTGTAAGTATTATTACAAGGCCACCATTGGCAATTTGTTTCATCTGTTTCATTCAATGGATAGTAATAACTAGCCATATCTTCATCTCGATCACATATGTGTGGATAAGTTATTAATACAGAAAGTTCTTGGGTATAGACGAATAGTTCGTCTTCATTATCAGGACAGCTTTCTGTTACATCACCCATTGCAACTTCTAGTAAACATTTCGTTGGATCTGATAAACATTGAAATCGATTTGAATCGTTCAAATGACATGTATTAAATTGTTCATCTTCACCATAATAACAGTCAACGTGACCATCGCCAACACGATTGTAGGAAATACATTTCATGGATTCATTACAATAGAAATTCGTTGAATTTTCACAGGACAAATCGATACCCTTTGTTCGACAGTAATAATTGTAATGTGCAAATGCACTAAATACTTCATTAAAGTCGGTTAATTTATAAACTGAAAAATTCACAGGGGAAAAACACGTTAATCCATTTATATGTTGAATGGGACGTATTTCCATTAACAATACAGGACATGCTTTTGCTGGAAAGCATACGAGATCAGGTTCTATCGATATTTTGAAATCATCAACTGATCGATTCGTAAAATAAACAAATTGAAAAAAGTCGAATAATTTAGGAACGGTAGGTATTACCAACCATTCCGATTCACAATGTTCAGACAAAGGTTCACAATCTTCGTTTCTAATATCTTCTAAAATTGGGAATATTTCTTCACTTGAGCCATCTACACCTCGAAACCCAAATGTTCGATTGGCATGCAGTGCACAGTAGAACGCTTTTTGGCAATCAATACTTAAAATATGTTCCATGTTTGTAAGCAAAGCAATCGATACTTTCTTGTCTTTCTCGTTTGCACACACTGATCTACTATCTGGTAACGCACTATTTTGAATATAGTTTCCTTCATCACATTGAAAAAAATTCGGATACCGACCAATGATTTCGTTGCATCGAAACGGTGTGTTAGATTCACAATTAGAGATTCTTAGTCCCGTATTAAGGAGAATGTATTCACCTTCATCACTTCCATCAAGACAGTCAATACTAAATGTGCCATCTTTTAAAAAACTGCGTGGAATACATTGCCCACCATAATGGCATCGGTATTCGTTTTCATTACATTTCGTCATTTCTAATCGATCGCAAAATTCTTCATCTGCACCATCTAAACAATCAAATTTTCCATCACAAATATCGCTCCAATGAAGACATAATGGCCATGATCTTCCACTGCAATTCGTTAGAAATTGGTAACATGTTCCATGAGAAATATTTCGTTTAATCCCATCTTGCTTTGCCTTGGTCATATCAATAATCGTTTCGAATGATAACTTTTCGTCGAAAACAAACCTATATTCACACATTGAACCAAACCAAGGTATTGAACAATTATGGAATACATCAGATTCGTTGATAAATCTTTCATAATCTTCTGCAATATCAATAGGTGAAAACCACTGAAGTAATTCTTCACTAGTTATATGTTCATTTTTCAATTGTTTAAAACTGTATGTTTGTACAATATTTTCAAGAACGGGATGTCGAAGTTTACCTTGCTCTTCATTTTCATCGGGTCGCCGACAATAAGGAATTAGATTATCGCTTTGTAGATAGACTTTTCCAAGTGCTTTTCCACTGTCGACTAAATGAGCGTACAAACAATCGTAGATTCGAGAGGAACCTTGAAGAATAGTTGAATGATAAATAAAATAAGATGTGTCTACTGATATGCATAGACTGAGAACGAAGGTCGTCGTTAGTATAATTATCATTTTGTAATAAATGGAAATATTTCAGTGCAAAAATGAGCGTTTCTTTATCAAACTTTCAGAAGCATATGCGTATACATTCTTTTCTGTTCTATATTTTAATGTGCTTCGCAAAATCATAACTTGCTGCATTTCCTTTACATGCACTCTCCGGAAGGAAGAGAGAAATTTGTTGTAGCATCTGCGTATAAGGCGAACAAACGCGACATTGCAAATGCTCGTATCAATACCGAATTTCTAATATAATGATATGAACTTATAGTTGAAGTTCATTAGCTGACTGCAGTTAAGACATACGAGTGTTTCTCATTCTTACCCATCGTAAATGTTATTGGGGTTCTGAAAAGAAATATAGTATTAGCCCATGTTTGCTATTGCGGTCAGATTGCGACGCAATGATCGCATAACCTCTCATTCCCTCGACTGAAAGGCGGGTCATATGAAAAAAAAAATTTGTGGGTTTGTGTCAGGGCCAAAGGTCAAAAAAATATTTTTTAGAAAAAGCTCAACGCTTCATAAAACATGGTTTGGGAGGAGTCTTGGGGCAGGATATTGATGGTGGAGTAATGGACGGGATGAGAAGAACTGTGGCGGCGACGCCAAAGGTAAAAAAACACTCCCGCCTTTTCCGAAATGCTTTAATTTTTTAAAAAAATCGTTCGAAATGGGTTCAACCATTGACCGAACAACGCTTGCATATCCGAGAGAAATGCCGTACTGCATTAGCTCGAAATTTACTAAATCTCTAATTTGACTATATCAGTAGTGTATTGAGGAGTGGTACGAGGACTAATGAGATGTTCTTTCGTGCGAAGGGAGAATCGTATGAGAAAAGGTTGTTTGAATGGTGTGTGCTTGCATCATGATTCAAGATCAATATAAACAGAAACTTCACGAATAACGTGGGGAGATAGCTGAGACTGATTGGTAGCTATCGTAGATTACAAAACTGACCAATCAGGTGTCACGCGATGTAAAAAGGCTGAGAAATTAGGTATGTGTCTAGGATGCATGAATTAGGCACTGAATATCTTAGATGCTTTTGTCGTATGACAAGAGTCGAATTAAAAGTGAATCAGTCGAGGGCTTAGCGAGTCGGCCTCGGCGAGCGTTACTTGTCTCTATTCCGACTCTTTTGCACCAACTATTACAATCATAAGTGGTGATCAAATAGTAGCGTAACCGGGAAATTGGCGGTGGGCAGGCTCAGCCTCACGCCCTCCTATCTTTCTAAATTTGTTTAGTATAAAATCAACATGTGCCAGAGGTACAGAGGGTGTAAATCTTGATCGTGAAGAAGTGCTATGCTATTCGTTTATTTTAAACCTAATTAAAATGTACATCACTGTGTAGCTCTACTTCAGCAAAATTTCGACTATTTTTGTGCTTTTCAGCAAAATGATCAATTACGTTTTCAAAACCCGCTACAAAATCACGTATAACGACAAAAACGCACAAATCATTCGGTTTCATGTCCGACACACTATTGTGACGAAGGATATTTCCGTAGTCAGAAAAGATCGCTATATGAAGACCTCTCGTTTATTAGATGAAAAACGTTACATATATATGTGTGAAAACGGTTGTCAGGAGAACAAGGAATGGGAGAGATCCAAGTGATGTCATGCATACATGTGAGAAAACGAACATATACATATGACGTCACAAACACATGATACGAGAGAATGGACAAATCCATGTATATATATGTGACGTCATGTGAGTGAACCAACATCTGCTATCAGCTGTTTGACTGACATCCTAACACTATTCCGCCTTTTTGTCTAAATTAGCTTCATCTGGTTGAATATTCGTTCATACATCATAGAAGGGATAGAAATTGTTATTGCAACGAGAAGAAGCACTGTCAGCTCAGGAAAAGTTGGTTTTCATGGTAATAACTCGGTGTATAAATCAACAATGTTATCCATTGTTTTATCTTTCAACACAGGCTTCAGAACCTGTATCTTGTTGTACAAAGCTGAAAAATCAACATTTGTTTGTGTTCCCAATGGTTGAATCGATTTGAGGTGAAGAAAATTATTACTCTCCGGACACAGCGCCGATATGCCATTCAGAATAAGAGTATTGTCATCAGAAAAGCGATCATTCACCTTCCACAGCATCGAATCAAATATAAGATAGAAAAGAATCGTTCTATAATCATCTTCGCTGTTCTGCATATCACTATGGGTGACTGTGGGTGCAATGAAAAAGTCTTTGGAAAAATTTGTGTGTGGCAACTCGAATTTCCGGTGGGCAAGCTCAAACCTTCGGTGGACAGGCTGAGCCTGCCCTGGCTACCTCCTGGTTACGCCACTATGATCAAACCACCTAAACTATTCTGCATTATAATCTATCTTGTCTTATTTATTAAATGATCAGAAGCACACTATTTTCACAACAGAAGCATCTGTAACAAGTGAAATAATATTACCAGAAGGGCCTGATCGGCAGAAAGATCCTGCTTTTAGCGATAATTACGCTCACCTACCATTATTCTTCAATTTCCAAGAACAATAGCCCATTTTTCACTGGCCCATGGCTGATTAGCAGCACCCACCAACCTATTAATTACGCAAAATGTATAAAAAGCACTCACATATGACTCATCAGCGATGTCCAGCTACCTATAATTCATCACGAACGGCCATATGATACTCAGTACCTGAAAAAATAGTATCTCGAACCATATTAACGAGAAAAACTGGGATCTCAAATCTCATTGGTTAAAAAAAGGTGACTCATTCTTTCGATCACTCATCTTACTGACTCATACATATGATAGGTACCACTTACCGTTCGAAGTTCATCGTTGTAGCATCAAGTGGTATGGTATTTGAAAACTGAAAAAATAAACTTGAATGATTTTCGCATCTCCTTTTATACTCGACTGCTAGCACTAACGGTTGTTATTCAAAATTCTCCAATAGATGAGTTAGACAAATGCGGTAACTGCGTCTCAGATGCGCACAACTGCGATACAGTAAGCGCAGTATCATTTATGTGATAGCTGTGGCGCAGATGCGATCGCAAATGCGACGCAGTCCTGGAAAAAGAGGCGACATGGGCTCATTCAGCATCCAACTAAGTCTCCTGCATAAGCGCTATAGTCCAACAACGAAACTACTGTACCTTTATATTTAATTTGTCGTTTATTAGTCTCGAGGGTGTGAGGGTGATATTCACCCAAACTATTTTTGTGTCCGTTAACGCTAAGAAAGTCAGCCAAGATGTGCTAGATGCTGTAAAGCCCGAAAATCCGCTCAAAGGTGATTTGCGTTCAAGTCTGTTGTTGATTTCGAGGAGCTAAAGTAACACTAATATGTTGGTCGCAACCGATTAAAAACATTTTCACGTCATATATACTGAGAAAGCGAGTGTATTAGTAGAATCACTCACTGTGCTCTATTGTCGGTCTAGAATATAACTGCTGAAAGGCTTATTTGATTGTGATGGAGTTCCAATGACGTATTGTTACGTCAGAATCTTACTGGAACTCAAAGATCAGACTGATTGGATATCTGACTCTGGAATTATTGAGAAAATATCGATAATTCTCTGCGTTTTGTTTTTGTTTTGCATCTGATACATTTTTTGCAGTCTATCTAACTTTCGAATAATATCCGAAATGTTCCTATTGATTTAAGTCTGTTTTGTGTTTTACATATGCATTGATTAAGATCATAAGCGATAGTTAAAAGGATCGCTCTAAATAAACTACAAGATTTACTGTCGAAACATCGAAAAACAGAATGTCGAAAAGCAAATATCGAACAAGGAAAGTGTCGAAGAAAAAAATGTCGAAAATTTCGAGGTATCGAACACAAATAATATCGATTTCTTTTTCGTCTGTAATCTCTGTCCAGGGTTTACATGTACTGTACAACACATATTTCGAATTTGTCGTTCTAATAGCGAATATTCTAGAATAATAGGAATATAAAGGATATATGAAAACAAAGAGTACAAATAACACATTCTCTTATCATCGCCTACATATGCGTTCGACGATTTTATACATACAATTTTTCCATCTTACCTATTTGACGTTCATTGTACGATGTTTGATGCTGTTGATACCACGTCTTTTGTTTCTTCTAACAAAGGTAATCCTATGTTGGTAAAAGAAGGTTTTATTTATAAAAGCAGCAAACAGACATTAACGAAGATCTACTGAATCTGCAAAATCAAAAACTGTAATGCAAATATTCATACTGATCTCAACCGTAATTATATGCAATCAAATGGTAAACATAATCATCTCGTTCAACTAGAACAAATCGGAGTTAAACTTTTTCAAGAAGCTCTTAAAGTACGTGTTATCAATGAAACAACACCGATTTCGAAGATATTATATGATGAAGAGATGGTTAAAGCTCATTTATCACCAGAAACTCTTGCAAATGTACCACTGGTTTCCAGTATAAGTAATATTTCATTGTGAGAATTTTACGTACTTTTTACTATGATTTTTTAAAAATAGATTCTGCATTGAATCGAACACGACGAAAACGTACACCAGTTCTTCCAACGTCTTGTTCATTTGATATTATTCCTGATTTATAACAAATTCACGTCTGCTGGAGAAAAGCTTTTATTTTGCGATGCCTTGGTTCGTCGCAAAACAAGAATGATATTATTTGATAGCTCGATTATTTTCATGGATGGTAAGTTTTTAGCAACGCCGTCAATGTCTGATCAAGTATGATAGATGTTTTTAGTATTGTAGAAAATAATTCTTTTTAATCACAGATCTTTCTTGTGTGTGTGATCTTTTACCAGATCGAAAAAAAAATCAACGTACCAACAACTTTTTAAAGAATTAAAAAGTATTGCGGCATTGAAAAACGAATTATTTCAACCTGAAAGAGTTGTTAATGATTTTGAAATCGGTTTGATATTAGCTGTAGCAGCTGAAGTGAGTCATGATATTCACATTGTGCCAAGCTGTATTTGTTTTATATTTTAATTTCCTCAAGCTATTCATCAAGGTTGTTATTTTCATTACAATCAGTGTCTTAATCGACGTATTCAAAGTTTAGGCTTAAGCACAACTTATGCTGAAGACGATGAAATCAGACCATGCTGTCGTAAATTAATGGCACTTTGTCTTTTGCCACTTCAAGAAGTTGAAAATCAATTTTATAACTTACGAGCATCATTAGATTCACGATTAAAGCAGGAACTGCGTCAATTATTTTTATATTTTCAAAATCATTGGATGATTGATGTACCACTCCAAATGTGGAATTTTCATGATACTCCACATCGTACGAACAATATTTGTGAGGGTATGTCATTCCATTCTCTTTGAACATTCGAACATGTTCTGTTTGTTTAGCTTTTCATGGCCGATTGAATAGACGTATGAACGTTCTCATTCAAACATATGGTCTTTCATCAATTGTCTTATTGGTGAAGAATGCCGGTTTCAACACTTATATAGTCAAATTAATGCCGGTACACAACAACTGCCAAAAGCAAAGGCAGCTGATACAATGCAAAAGTGAATCGAGACTTTAAATAGTCGATATAACAATCAGGATATCAATAGTGAACAATTGTTAAATGCCTTATCATTATTGGTCGGAAGGAAAAAGTAAAAATCGGTGTGAAACTTGTGATTTAGGACTGTACACGTTCTTTCATATTTTTTTAATTGTGTATCGTCTTTAATAAAAATTTTTAATACAGAATAAAATATTTACTACAACGATAATGCGTCTTTTTTAATTTTCTATAGAAGAATATTCTTCGATATTAATTTTTCGACATTCTTCCCTTCGACATTAATTTTCGACGTTTTGACTTTCGATCCTTTTCAATCATACCAACTACAACAATTGTTTTAAATTATACTCCTTGTGTAATTAAAACCGCGGTTTGTTTCTACTCACCCTCAAATGTAGTTCACTCAGAAAAAGAGTCAGCGAATTCATCCGATGACCGTTACTTGTATTACCTGAGAAATGTCGACAAGACAAAGTTGGAAGAAAAAATATCCAAGTTCTTAACTGAATTCTTATCTTCTTTACCTGTTTCGAGTGTAGTGGAGTGGCTTTTTTGTGAGTGTTTTTCTTATCTTCTCTACTTTTTTTGTGAGAGTTTGTTTAAGAACCAACAGATAACAGAAATATTTTTCTCCCCGAAAAGATTCAAGAAGAGAACGACGTCATCCGCTGTCGATATAAAAAGAGAAGCGAATTTCTTCATTTTCACAAAAAAAACAAATACTGTGAATTTCAGTTTATTCAACAGAATGGACGCACAAAAATCAAAATCAAGTTCCACGACAAGGAAGCATGGTAATCAACCGCGACAACGCATGGTTCAAAACTACCTCTTAGTTTGGGTGAATGCCAACATCGATGAAAAGGACCAAGACTGTCGGAACACTTTGACTCACTTACAAAGTGTTGTCAATGATGTCAATATATACACTCAACCAGATGCTTGCGTTCAATTCCTCAACAGCATTGGTGACGAAAAAGCTTTCGTCATCACATCGGGATCCTTAGGTCAACACTTGGTGCCCGAGATTCACGGCATTCCACAAGTGAGTGCCATCTACATCTTCTGTGACAACAAATCCAAACATGAAACCTGGACAAAGAACTGGTCAAAAATTAAAGGTGTTCACACAAATATTGAAGGAATCTGTGAAGCGCTGACCACGGGTGTTAAACAACATAATCAAGACTCCATCGCCATGAGTTTAGTTCCCGTAATAGGAGAGGGTTCCAATGTCAATCTCAATCAACTGGAACCCAGTTTTATGTACACACAAATATTTAGGAAGATTCTCCTTAACATGGAGCATGACAAGCAAGCAATCAAAGACCTGGCTGATTATTGTCGTCAGCGTTTTCAAGGCAACAAAGAAGAGCAAAGGGTTATCGATGAGTTTGAAGGTGAATATCGTCCGGATAAGGCCATTTGGTGGTATACACGTGAGTGTTTTACTTACAAAATGCTCAATCAAGCACTTCGCACTTTGGATGGCGAAGTCATTATTAACATGGGATTCTTTCTTCATGATCTACAAAAACAAATACAACAACTACACCAAGAACAGGTCAGTAATTACCGAGGAAAACCTTTCGTAGTCTACCGTGGACAGGGACTATGTAAGAAAGATTTTGACCAGCTATCAAAAACTGTAGCTGGTCTTTTATCGTTCGCCAACTTCTTATCCACCAGTATCAAACAAGAGAAATCTCTTGAGTTTACCTACAGCGCTCAAGGTGATCCCGACAAGGTGGGTGTTCTGTTTGTGATCACAATTGATCCGAATATTGGTACTACTCCATTCGCATCGATTGGGGATGTTAGTTACTACAAAGACGACGCTGAGCTCCTGTTCTCCAGGCACAGCGTATTTCGAGTCGGTACAATTCGACAAGTGGCTGACAAGAATAAACTTTATCATGAGGTGCAACTTCAGTTGCCTGCTGATAATGATCCACAACTCCGTGTGTTAACAGACCGGATTGAAAGTGAAGTTAAAGGTGATACAGGATGGCAACGTTTGGGTCGATTATTGCTTAAACTCGGGCAGTTGGATAAAGCAGAAGAACTGTACACTGTGCTACTGGGACAAGCGTCTGACAAGAGTGACAGAGCACTCTATTATCATCAACTTGGCTTGCTGAAAAGTCGACAAGGCGATTATAAAATGGCTATAGAATACTATGAAAAAGCACTAGAAATCCAAGAAAAAACTCTTCCTTCGAATCACCCTTCGTTGGCTACTTCGTACAACGACGTCGGTGCGGTGTACATGAACATGGGAGAGTATTCGAAAGCACTTCCATTCTATGAAAAAACACTCGAAACTAGAGAAACAATTTTACCTTCGAATCACCCCGATTTGGCTCACTCGTACAACGACGTCGGTGCGGTGTACCACAGAATAGAAGAGTATTCGAAAGCACTTTCGTTCTATGAAAAAGCACTTGAAATCTACCAGAACACTCTTCCTTCGAATCACCCTGATTTGGCTCAATCGTACAACACCATCGGTGGGGTGTACATGAACATGGGAGAGTATTCGAAAGCACTTTTATTCTATGAAAAAGCACTTGAAATCTACCAGAACACTCTTCCTACGAATCACCCTGATTTGGCTCAATCGTACAACGACGTCGGTTTGGTGCATGACAACATGGGAGAGTATTCGAAAGCACTTTCATTCCTTGAAAAAGCACTTAAAATTAGAGAAAAAACTCTTCCTTCGAATCACCCTAGTTTGGCTCACTCGTACAACAACATCGGTGGGGTGTACATGAACATGGGAGAGTACTCAAAAGCACTTTCATTCCTTGAAAAAGTACTTGAAATCTACCAAAAGGCTCTTCCTTCGAATCACCCTGATTTTCCTCAATCGTACAACAACATCGGTGGGGTGCACAAGAACATGGGAGAGTATTCAAAAGCACTTTCGTTCTACGCAAAAGCACTCGAAATTAGAGAAAAAACTCTTCCTTCAAATCACCCTCATTTGGCTACTTCGTACAACAACGTCGGTGGGGTGTACTACGACGTGGGAGAGTATTCGAAAGCACTTTCATTCTACGAAAAAGCACTTGAAATTAGAGAAAAAACTCTTCCTTCGAATCACCCTGACTTGGCTCAATCCTACAACAACATCGGCGCAGTGTACTACGACGTGGGAGAGTATTCGAAAGCACTTTCACTCTATGAAGAAGCGCTCGAAATTAGAGGGAAAACTCTTGCCTCGAATCACCCTGATTTGGCTCAATCGTGCAACAACATCGGTGGGGTGTACAAGAACATGGGAGAATATTCGAAAGCACTTTCATCCCTTGAAAAAGCACTGGAAATCTACCAAAAAACTCTTCCTTCGAATCACCCTTTATTGGCTACTTCGTACAACAACATCGGTGCGGTGTACTACGACATGGGAGAGTATTCGAAAGCACTTTCATTCTATGAAAAAGATCTTGGAATATGCGAGAAAACTCTCCCTTCGAATCACCCTGATTTGGCTACTTCGTACAACAACATCGGTGGGGTGTACTACAACAAGGGAGAGTATTCGAAAGCACTTTCATTCTATGAAAAAGCACTTGACATTAGAGAAAAAACTCTTCCTTCGAATCACCCTCATTTGGCTACTTCGTACAGCTGCATCGGTTTGGTGTACAAGAACATGGGAGAGTATTCGAAAGCACTTTCATTCTATGAAAAAGCACTTAAAATTAGAGAAAAAACTCTTTCTTCGAATCACCCTGATTTGGCTCAATCGTACAACGACGTCGGTTTGATGTACATGAACATGGGAGAGTATTCGAAAGCACTTTCATTCCTTGAAAAAGCACTTAAAATTAGAGAAAAAACTCTTTCTTCGAATCACCCTGATTTGGATCAATCGTACAACAACATCGGTGCGGTGTACTATAGGATGGGAGAGTATTCAAAAGCACTTTCATTCTATGAAATAGCACTTGAAATCTACCAAAAAACTCTTCCTTCGAATCACCCTTGCGTGGCTACTTCGTACAACAACGTCGGTGCGGTGTATGGCAGCGTGGGAGAATATTCGAAAGCACTTTCATTCTATGAAAAAGCACTTGATATTAGAGGGGAAACTCTTCCGTCGAATCACCCTTTATTGGCTACTTCGTACAACAACATGGGTTTGGTGTACAAGAACATGGGAGAGTATTCAAAAGCACTTTCATTCTATGAAAAAGCGCTTGAAATACAGGTAGAAGCTCTTCCTTCGAATCACCCTGATTTGGCTACTTCGTACAGCAACATCGGTTTGGTGTACAAGAATATGGGAGAGTGTTCGAAAGCACTTTCATTCTATGAAAAAGCACTGGAAATCTACCAAAAAACTCTCCCTTCGAATCACCCTTCGTTGGCTACTTTGTACAACAACATCGGTGGTGTGTACAAGAACATGGGAGAGTATTCGAAAGCACTTTCATTCTATGAAAAAGGACTTGAAATTAGAGAAAAAACTCTTCCTTCGAATCACCCTTCGTTGGCTAGTTCGTACGGCAACATGGGTGGGATGTACTATAACACTAAGGACTATTGGAAAGCACTTACCTGCTTCGAACGCGCTCTGGACATTCGTCAACGTGCATTACCGGCGAATCACCCTCATATAAAAGACGTAAAAGAAAGTATCGAAATTTGTAAAAGAGCGATGAAGAAATAAAAGATCACTCTACCTTTTTTACTTGAAATAAAAAGAAATGATTTGCCCGCGTGGGCGCGTACAGAGTAGAGCTCTGTATAGAGACAGTAATGATGAAACATGGCCGGAACACACACACATACGGACATAATCGTGTTTGAAACAGTGCTCGGTATCAAAAGTGAGGACTTATGTATGGTTTGACAGGATTACTTGTTTGCGTTGTTGAACGAGGCCTTGATTGCTATTGATAGGAATGAAGGTGAAGGAAATCGATATATATTTATATGGACGACTCTCCATTGTCTAGAATAGACTGAAGACGAACAGAATAGATACAAAAGAGAGAATGTCAGTCCATGTTTTCATTCGTTGTTTGTACCCGTTGAGTGAAAGTGATCGAAGAGAGAAAATGAACGTCGAATCGAGAAAGGACGGATAAAGAAAGATATTAGTCATTGTTTTCTTTTCTGAAAGAACACGTTATAGCCGCGTTCAAAGTTCGTTTGCTTAACTCTAGTCGTACCGGGCGGAGTCAAAAATGACCCTGTCTAAAAAAATATCGAAATATATTCGAACTATTTGTTGTGTACTTAAAAAGTGAGTACACTAGAAAATCGGTCAGTAAGTCCGGCCGTTAATCGGATAACTCCTGAAAGAATAATCCAATTTTCATGAAATTTGCTACATAGCATTATCTTGTAAATGCCCGGGTCGAGTTCGAAGATGAGCCTGATCGGCTGTACCCTTGCTGACTTTTGGTAAAGTTTTCTCTAATTTCTATATGAAAAAGTTGAAGATTTGCGTGTTTATCCGCTTGTTTGTTTAGCATTTACTTTCTATATCAGCTATGGTCACGAAACCTAATATATGGGTTCCTTGGATCCGGAAAAACATGGAGGAAGTGCTGATTGACCAGTGAAGGGGTAGGCCTGGGTGAGATCTGGGTGGAATTTCACCCAAGCAGTTCTGCACTAGAAAAAGGCGCGAAAGCATTCATAGAGCTTCCGTGAGCGGAGCGAAACATCAAGACAGAGTTAGTAGACTAGTAATGAGGGGTCGATCAGGATGGCGTGGGTGAAATCTCACCCAAGTGGTTCTATGGCTAAAAACGCCGCGAAACGGTGCATGCTACTTCCGTATGCCTAGAGAACATCGGAATGAGTATTTATACAGTAGTGAAGATGATAGGTGTCGCTGACCTGGGTGTAGTCTGGGTGAAATTTCACTCAAGCGATTCTGTGAAGGAAAACGGACGCACATTTCCATGTAACTGTCGTAAGCCTCGGGAAACGTCGAAGGATGTTGGCAGATTAGTAAGGAGATGGATTTGAGGTAACCTGGGTGAAACTGCTATCAAACCATTTTCGTGACAGATAAGTGCATGAAACACTCACCTATCACTGCTCGGTTTTAGTAAAGGAGCACAACTTGGTTCGGAACGCCATAATAAGGATCTTGATAGTGTGGATGAGGGTGAAGGTATATTTCATTCAGACCACTCATCTACTAGTCATGGATCTCTATTATAGACATCGTAGTTAAAGTTTGGGCGGTGAATTCAGATTTAATAAGTGATAAAAATGAGGGGTGGGGGTGGGCGTTAGACTTAGGTGAAATTAACCCAAAAGAAGTTTGTATGCGTTAACGTCAAAAAATGCATTCGAGATGTGCTGAGCGATGTAAACCGTAAAAATGCACTCAAAAACGCGATTTTTTTGTAAAAATATGTGCATCAGTTGAAGCCAGTCAAAGTGTCAACAATATGCTACTAAGAACAGATTTCAAGCATTTCAGTGTTATAGGACACTCATAAAGTGAGTGCATTACTATATAGGTCTGTCGATAAGTTTTTTGCGCGTTCCCTTAAAATTATATCCTAAGCAGTTATATCCTGAAGATTGTCTTTTTCTAACAATAAATAATTATTTGAAAGTATAAGAACTTATTGACCGACCTATGTAGAACCAATCAATGTGTCTCTACCGTTGGTCTATACTACAGCTTCTGACAGGGTAATTTGAATGTGATAGAATTTCCCATGGCATACTGTCACATCAGAATCTCGCTAAAATTAAATGATGAGGCCGTTCGGACGAGTGATTTCTGAGTTGTTGAACAACTATTACTAATTCCCTATGACTGCTAATGTGCTTCATTTGACACACTTTTAGCAATACACCTAACTTTCGGACAAAATCCGAAGGTTCCGCATTTATTTTCTACATCATTCCACTCCTTGATTTAAGATTATGTCTCTAGTTCCCTTCTCTGAAAGAAAGGACTATGCAGCGTTTAAATGCTAGGCTAAAAAGCTCAAAGTTTGCCTGTCGGTCATTCTGATTGTCCGATTCAATCACAGAATCAACATTTCTAAAATCAATGAAATTGATCGATAGTTGTTAGAAAATGATTACTTGTAGGGTAATCGAGGTCGAGGATCACGAATCCGAGGTTAGTGTTGCTTAATTAATTGTTACTTTTTGATTAAATAACCACGACTTATTAACATCCATTGTCAGAGTAGATCGAAGGGTTTCTGATGTCAGGAAATTCGAATTTGAGGGTGAATTTCGTCTTATTCGCTGAGCCTGGGCTTGTTCCTTCCTATTTACAAAGGAGATGTTTTTTCTTTATCTGCTCTAAAATCTTTTGTAGAAGATGGTGAGCTGAACGCTATTCACGGACGTTATGCGTACAAAGATAGTAGCTCAAGAACTTACACGAAAAGATCTAATGCATTGTACATGACGATGTTTCTAATTGAAGAAATCCGAAAAAGTGATATGAGCTTAGTATCATCTTCGCTTTTTAGGCTACATACATCATGTCTTTTCATGGGAATTTAGTAGAAGTAGTTCGCAAAGTGATATACCCGTCGGTGAAATTCCATCTTAGTAATTACAGACGCGTGGACTGTTGAAACAGTATTCTGAACACATGCAGCACTATGAAAGATGTTCATTTCGAAGCAAATCATACAATAAGATTTATTCTTATCTAGTTTCTTTTGGTAGTCGAATGAATAGAAGATCATGACTGTCGAAGCGACAATAAAAGAAAGCCCAATCATTCAGTTTGAAAGTTAATCAAAGGCCAAAGGAATAGCAGAGACAGCATGGCAGCGGCTAGCCGTGAGTGACCGACCTTAGGGAGGTCGACGAACGACTAGGCATTTAAGTGCTAGATTAATCATAAAGTGTACGCTTTGAATAACCTTGCCAGGCTTCAGATAATTTTGAAAGGGATTTGACGAATGGATATTCCTGAATGAAAATATTCGACAAGGTATCATTTTGTTGACAGGAAAGAAAAGAATCGGATTATCGCTGGAAGACACAAGCGAATGTTCAAACTTTTCAAGTAGTCTACTGTATATTGTCCGTCTATGAGTGAGTTAGTAAAGCATTTATGAAATTTCCATGTGCGTGATGTGAATATAGAAAAACAGATGACAAAGGTCAATGGTTGGCCGTGAGTGGCCGTCTCACTAGTCGTTGAGCGATGAATTTTTAAGTCAACATAGTTAGTGCTGGAGAATTATCCACTGAGAAATAGCTAATCGGTCTGATTCCTAAAAAGACTTTTGCATCCTATTTATTCTAGTATGTGGCATAGTGCCACGATTCAGTTGAGCACTAGTAGCAATCGCAGTGCATTTTTTCTCTATCAAAGTCTCTGAATGTGTTCAGCATTCGGAAAATTCTTTCAGAAAAGGGTCAGCGAATCCAAAGGATGAGCGTTACTTGTACATAGATGAGATTGTTTTGAGTTCTATTCATGCATGTCATATATGATATACACAAGGAACTGGAAATTTACAAATGTTTCTAGGCGCTACTTGAGTAAAAGTAAGCGTGAGAACTGAATTGAAGCAGTTCGAAACATTTGTAACTTTCTAGTTTCTTGTGTATATCATATATGACATGCATGAATAGAACTCAAAACAATCTCATCTATGTATAAACCTTCTAGATCGTCGAGGATCAGATGTCTGATGGTGTAAATATGACTTTCACAGGAAGAACTGGTGAAATACTCTATTGTGCTGGCGTCTTATCGTACTGCGCAGGATCAGATAGATAAAGACTCTCATAGAAAAGGATTACGCACTCGCCAAGGGCGTCAGTGGTGGGAAATTCTCCAGAGGTATTGCATATGGAAACCCTCAGAAAAAACCTTTTGAAAATATTTTTGGGAAAGGTTTCGTGCGAAACCTGATGTGCGAAACCTTTTTGCGACCAAACCATGTGAGGTTTAGCGATTGCACCTGTCGACCGATTGCTTTTTTTGGTTTGGTAAAACACCTTTTTTTTCAGTGTATGCATCATAGTTTTTTATAATGAAGAAACGAAATATAGTCATGCATCATTAACTTTCTCTTCATAACATGTATTAAAAGAAACAAATAGTATATCCAATAAATGATTATTTTATAAATAATAATGCAGAAATCATATCGAATAATAATTCTATTATTTCTAATATTATTAATAATAAGTCTATTTTTCCGTCATAAGTTATTAAATATAAATTTTAATAAAAAAATTTCAACTGATATTAAATGTTATTGGTCATTTGTAAATTATACATCGAATAATTGGGAAAATATGTGGTTTGATAACATTGAAATGTTTCAAAATAATGTTTGTGAACAATTATCGAATGATGAAAATTTAAATAAAACAATTTCAATGATAGAATTAATAACAAAATTACAAAAATTAGGTCGATATGATACAAATATACATATTAATGATATTTTTTCATTAATGTTTTATCGTTATGAATGTATTAATCTTCGTACATTCAAAATATCAAATATTATTGAAGTATCACATACAATTGAACCTTTAATAGGCTTATTACGTGATCCATTTAGTGTTTGTCCACATTTAGATCAATCATTAGTACCTTTATCAATTTATAATGCAGCTCATTTACAATCAAAACGATTTATTTTATTATCAGTATCAGCACCATATTATACACATTCTTTATTATCAGATTCAACACATTTAAATGATATACCTGATGATAATAAGATATTACCATGGATGTATCAACGAGAATCATTACATGAGAATATACAAAATCCAAAAATAATTCTTTTTGATTTAGGTAGTTCATATTTTAGTGGATGGAATAATGATAAAACAGCTGCTGCTGGACAATGGTTTTATGAATATTATAAACGTTTTAATATAAAATTTGATCGAATTATTGCATTTGAATATTCTTTATTAAATCAAGAAATTGTTTGGAAACAATTACCTGATGATGTTTATCCTATTTATACATTTATTAATGTTGGTTTAAAAGAAAATGGAAGATTTAATCCTTGGACAATATTAAAAACAATAGCTCAACCATTTGATCATATTATTGTTAAATTAGATATTGATACAACTCATTTAGAAAATATTTTAATTAATCAAATATTAATTGATTCAACTATTCATTGTCTTATTGATGAACTTCTATTTGAACATCATGTTAATGTGAAAGAAATGATACCTTATTGGGACGATACATCGAATTCATTAAAAGATTCATATTTATTATTTACAAAATTAAGACAACTTGGAATCAGAGCACATTCATGGCCATAAATATGAGATACGCGAAATTTATATTGATCAGAAGATAACTAATAAATAGTCTTTACACAGAATATTTGTTCATTTTTCAGTCACTAAGAAGAAAGTTGAAAAATATTCAGTTAGAATTAGGATTTCATGTTCTTTTTAACCATGTGTTCAGAATTTTTCTCGAAAATAAAATGAAGTCATTGTTAACAAATCTTTAATAGGAATTAAAAATGATTGGTTTCGATGATGTATGAGTTTCTTTTGCGATTTTTTAATGTTTATATATAATTCAAACGAATCAAAACTACTTGATTATGGTCGAAGTTCAGTGCGCTATTTCTAATCTTTTCTTTTGTTTTATAGTTAGTTGTAAGAAAAAATACTTGAATGAAAAAGAACGTAACCTAAATATAATATGATCAATCTTCATCTTCTTATTTGTCTAAAGAATGATCAGGAATAGTTCTAACTATCTATGTTGTGCAGATTTCGATGAGTCAAAGCTTAAAACCATTAAAACGCGAAAGCTAATTGCTTGATAACATCTCCTTAAACAAAAGAAATCAGGTAAATTGTAACTTCGTTCTACAAAAGTGTGACCTTAAGAATTGAATTGAAGCGATTTTAAACAAAATATACAACTATAGTCTGTGAAATATTCTGTAGAAACATCATTTTTAATTCTTATTAAAGCTTTGTTAACAATGATTTCGTTTTAATTTCGAGAAAAAAATCTGAACACATAGTTAGAAAAAGGATCAAATTCTGATTTTAATTGACTATTTTTTGAATTTTAAACTGTTCTGTAAAGAAAATAGAAGTTATTTGTAATAAATTTTACGTTCTTACAGAGCAGTGAAAGAAAAATAAAACATTATTCTCTCTCTTAATCCTTTTGAGCTCAACAATTTCTTGCGTTCTATATGAACATGAAAAGGAAAAGAAGGTCTCTCTTTTTGGCGTTCAATCAGCTGTTTTGGAATATAATGTGAGTATCGTGATACAAGAAACATGTGAGAATTTTTTTGAGACATATATGATATTTACCTTTTAAGGAGACGAGAAAACGAAATATATTTCTTTTGCGTTCTGTCATGTCATCTACGAGATGATATTGGGTCTGAAAGGGTTAGTGAACACGTGTAATTAAATACGACAGAGCGAAAAAAAAACCATAATTCATTCTGTTTATGATTCAATTGAAATCAGTTGGTTTATTCAAGAAGTTATGATATAGACTTAAAGAAAAAGAAATCATGTTTATGTATTGATTTAGCTTTTTGACATTAAAAAATGAAGTATTTAACCATAGGTAAGAATAAAATCCATGAAATAAATTCAGATTTAATTGCTAAATTCAAAGATTGATCAATCGTTATTGGAGCCATTTGTAATATCGATATTAATTTTCCATTAATTGTATTATTACTAATATTTATCGACGGGGATGTTAATTGATCAATTATATTAAAATATGGTGGTAATGATATTGTTGGTAATAATGTAATATCTTGTGCTTTTAATTGTAAACATGCATATAAATTACAATCTGTATCGATTAAACCGATAGGATAAGGACTAAACCCAATTGGACATATATCAGAATTATTTGTTTGACATGAAAATATTCCACCAAATTTAAATATATTTGGTGGATTTACAATTTGTTGTGTAAGACAAACATTAATGCCATTAATTAATGATACAGATGTAAAACCTGTTTGACATGATTTTTCATTAGTAAGAAAATTAATTTTATTTGATGAATATGAACCACCAAATATATATTGACTTAATCCAGAATTATTTTTTGTACAACTATATAAATTTATTGTTCTTGTTGCTATTCCAATTGGAATAGATCTTGTACATGTTGATAACCATAAAAATCCACAACCATAATTTTCAATTTTTTCAATTGATTGAATTTTAATCGATGAATAAATAAGTGTTTTAGTAAAACTAAATGGACATTGTTCATTATTTGTAAAAAAATTTGTTTTTTTAAAATCAGTACACATATCATTAAGACGATATGTTGAATCATTATTTGAATTCCATTTTATATCACAAGAAAGAATAAGACCAGCAAATTGTATATTAACAACATTTTGATTACATGTTTTATCGTTAATATTAGCAATCCAATTAAACGAATTAGAATTTCTATCCATACAACCAAAAATAGAATTTGTTTCAATATAAGTATTAATTGCTTTATTTATTTCTTTAAGTGCTTCATTGACATACAATGATTCAATTTCAGTTATTTGTTTTATATCGATAGCCATTGTTAAATTTTCAAATGAACGTTTAAGTATAACTGGATTATTTTTCACTGTTGATTGCCATTGTGATAATGGCATATTCATAAGATATGCTTCTCCACCATAAGCAATAAGATTTCGATTAATAATTTGTTCTTGAAATTTTTTAATATTATTATCTACTAATGTATTTTTTATTGAACTACTAAATGATAAACCAAGTTCTGACAGAAAATTTAATTTCGCTGCCAATTCTGTTGATAAAATATTTGCATCATTAGTATAAAAATCTTTTGTTCGAATAAAATTATCTTGAATTATTTGTCCACCAATACGTATACGATTTGTATAATGTGTTCCATAACGAAGTATAAGCATTTGTGCAGCATAACTAGCTTTTATTAATTCACCTGTTTTAATATAATTTGCTATTTGAATTATTTCAGATTTAAATCGAGAATCTAAAGAACAACTTGGAAGTAATAAAACATCAGCGAAATCATGACGAATTACATTTCGTAATGTTATCGTATTATCTCTTCCTTGTTGAGATTTTATATCTTGATATGTTGGAGAAAACGATCCACCAATACCAATACCAGTCTCTGGTAAAGGAATTTCGCCACCAAGATTTATTTCTAATTCATATGTAGTTGTTGAACTATTATATAAATCAATCAATTGTGATTGAATATCAAATTCACTTTGACGTAATGGGATATGTGTGATACATTGTTGCATTATTGTTGAATTATATGAATTACGAATATCAAAGATAGGTAACATATCAAGAAATCGTAAATGATCCCATCCATAACCAGGATATAAATCAATTTGTAAGATTTCTGCAGAAATATTAACAATAACAAGTAACAATATTCCATTGATTTTAATCATTTTTAAAAAAATTATGCTATTTTGATCATTATTTATAGCGAAATATTCGAATTGATGATGTGTGATTTTTATTGAAAAAGGAAGTCATATAGTAAGCGAGGGTATAATTAACATTGAATTATCACAGCATGTCTTTTATTATTAAATAATTCGTATTATTGTCAGTCCTTTACAAAATATCAGACAGATCCAGCAGTGTCAAACTCGAAACTTGAATTCAGCTATCTCTTCAGCTATTCAACTATGTCAACTATTCTCGAATCCACTCTTTCAGTAGCCACACACACCTTCAAGAATTATAGAATTAGCGCAGAAACAGAAAATATGCGGATTTTTCGGAACGAGCGCTCAGACGGTCTTCGCCAATGATATTTTCTATGCCGAATTATGCAACCAACGGAGATCACAATTACCCTCACCCACACCCACTTTTATCTGAACTGACAATTTGACCATGTTTAATTTCTTAACATCATTTTGTGTAGCAGACTATTTATCATCGCTATAGCAGTGTGTGCGATTTTCTATTGCTACGGACTGTAAATCTTCAAGTGTTGAGAAGAAACGGAGTCTATTCTTGTGAAACAGAAAACTTATGGCAGACATCAAGTCTATGCGAATATTAAACTTTCAAAGTATTTCAATCATTCAACTACTCGCCATTTCACACACTCCGACTCTCGGATCATCGAAATGAAATATATATATCATTTCTGGCAAAAATTTGAATATTTATTAATCATAAATTCATGTTTCTCGTTCCATTACAGTTTGATCAGGATGAATTCGATTCTGTTGCCACCGACTCAGATGAATATCATATAAAACATATTTCGCTTGACGACGAAAACGTTTTGATACGCAAATGTATGTAAAAAATGAATTCTAAAAGGATAAAAACAAAAATAGGATTTTCTTTTCCGAAATCGAAATCTTTTACTCCATTGGTAAAAATATTCAAAGTGAGTGTAGCAGCATTGATTAAATTCCATTGAGCAATAAAAACTGGATCGCGATTTGTATTCAACAATAAAAATCCATTTGTAATTGAATAAGGTATTTGTGTAAAAGCATAGACACAAATTTCAACGAGAACCATTATTGTTAATTGTTTATCCAATTCATGACGTACCAATGGATTCGTTCGAGTTGTTAATGTTCGCGTATTTCGATAGGCCATCAATCCAAATATTACTGCAATCAAGGGGAAAAGATTGGTTAGCGTAAGAACATATCCATAAATATGATATTGTAGAAAAACAGGATCAACTGATATACAAATGGCAGTATTTATTGGCGATAATTGTCGAAAATATATCACATACAATATACCATGACAAAACCAAATAATGGAAACAAGAATTGTAAGACGATGAGCAACTTTAATGTTTGACCATTGTTGCCATCGTTGGCGAGCGCAAGTTGCCAAATATTGATCAATTACGGCTAAACATAAGAGTGTAACTGCATTAATAAGACATGATAACGCAACAAGACTTCGAATTTGACAATAAAATACAATAAGAGAAGTCCAATTGATTGTAAATGACATCGAAATTACAACTAATGCCGTGCTAATTATTAATCGAATAAAATTAAATGACGACATGGAAAGAAGATAAAATGCACAAGAATTTTGTCGAAATGTTTTTAAACTAAGAAAAATAACAATTGTGAGAAGTTCACTCATGAAACTTAAAAAATAAATTGGAATGGCAACATAGCGAGAAAATTGAGATCGAGAATTATAAAGTGATGAAATATAATCTGCATTCATTTTTAAAATTATGTGAATAAATGAAAAGAATTCAGCTTTTAGGTCCAACTCTTATAGGAAAAGATTGCTCAAGGATAATTTCTCATTTTTGATGAGTGAACAGGAAATTAACGTTGCGTTTTTTTCTTTTGAACTCAACATAAATGTTTTCGATATGTTATTTTGAAAGAGAAATCTTGAAAATTAATAAGATTACTGGTTAATTAAAAAAACCATCCTTTGTCACATTCGATTGTATCTTCGCGGATGTCTAATCTAAAACGAGTAGTGGAATAATAAGAAGGTATTCTGGGGTTGTTAAATATAAGCAGATTTATCACACTGGCTGAATCATTTCATAGTTTCTCGGCTTGTTTGTCATTCAACACAAGATGTACTTACTCACGAGACACAATACATTTCTAGTTATTACGAAATGTTGATCAAGACTTCTAACCTTCGTAGTTAGAGTTATTTACGTGTTACTGACACATTCAAAAAACAAACATTTTTATTTTCTAAATATTACTGAAAAATATAGCTGAAGGCAAGACAAAAAGCCAGATATATCTGTGTATGTGTGATGAACAGCATATCTATTACCGAACACACCAAGCAAAGAGAATATAAGCAGATTAGTTTGGATTTCAGAAAGAAGTCACGTCCTTGATTTATTTTACAGATATCACAAATAGGAATGACATTAGTGTTGTCAAGGTAACTTATTAATAAGATGAAAATTAAGAAAAGAATGGATAAATGAAAAGCTAGCTACGTCAAAATAAAGATCATGAAATTTGTTTTCTTGATCATCTCTATAACTGACATGACGTTTCTTAAAATGATAATCAAATAGTTGAAAACGAAATATTCGTCAATAGCTCACTTTAAGCCAGATTGTATTCATCGGTGTGAAGCTAGCACTAAAAAACGATATGTTAGGTTAAAACTTTTTTACTAAATATGTCCCGCGAATAAAAGTATCATCATTCGATGCAGAATTAAATTCTGAGTCGAATGGTGTAGTTTTCATGGACGGAACATATTTAGTAAAAAAGGTTTTAGCAAACATATCATTTGTTCGTGCTAGCTTCACGCCAATGATAGGATTAGATACATTGAAATGCATCGAAACAAGACCATATTTTCAATTATCAACGATGGCTATACATTGAGAAGAATCAAAAGTGTAATTTCATTCAAAAAAAGAAGTTTTCTTATTCCATTTGAATTTAGATTATGAAGATGAGAACCAGAATAGAATATTTTTTCTTTATCCTTTTAAGGTAACTCATATCTTGTCTCGTTTTTCGACTTCTTTAAAACTAAATGTATTTTATTTTAGTTGTACAGGTTTATTTATTATCTCAACCTATACCATGTGAATCATTACAAAAATGTTCTGATTCAAATTATATTTGTATTCGTCACTATCGATGTAATGAGCATTCGATTTGTTACCCGAGGTCAATGAAAAATGAAGTCATTTGCCTTTCAATGCTAACTCATAAGTTTAGGAATAATATGGAAGAAATGGAAACAAGAGGGAAAACGGTTGCTGGAGAAAATGAATGAGGACGTCAAGTTAATTAAATTGGTCCTATTTTTATCTTTGTTAATGGTGAACAATCGATTTATGTTACAGATATTTCGAGTCATCGTGTACTGAATCGAAAAAAAATATGCAAAAAAGATGTGATTGTAGCTAGAAAAAAATGGTAAAGGAAAAATCTTAATCAGTTGGATGATCCTTTTGGATTATTTGTCGATTATGATAGACAGATCTTTATGCTAATGATTGGATAAATCACCAAATCCAAAATTTTGATTTAATTTTATGATGAAAGCTAGCCCAGGAATCTGGTGAGAAACAAGAGATATCTATGTCGAACGTCTTATATGTTGCAAAGCTACAACAGATAGAAAAACCAGTATAATTCAAATTTTTACGCTTACGGTCCTTATCTTTCTCGCTGTGCATCGCACAAAACGGTACTTTCAGTTATATCTCTGAATGTAAAAGAGTTGCTGCAGCGAATTCCTGCATCAGCAATTATTAAAAATTTTCTCTTTCACTGGAATTCATTCTTCGCTCTACCCGTTCACTCATTGACCTCATTCTCACTCTCCCGTCATTTCGTATGTTAGATCCATCGTATTCGCCTAATTCGTCACCCACACCCTCACCCTTACTTAATGACTAATTTTATGCTAAACTATACTTAAGAGTAAGAATATCGATAAGGATATAAGTACACCTGTTAACTCATACCTGCACCATCGCCTCTTATAGAAGATGCTCGGATAAATGTCTCGTGTTCTACTCTTAGAAGGGAAGAAAGAAAAAAGTGAGTGAAGGGATTTCTTTCTTCCAAGTAAATAAAAGAACGGAGAAGGTAGTGCGCGCATATAAATATCAATAAATAGCACATGGTTTCGAACAAAAATATAATCCATAAGCTATGGCTTCCTCTGATACTCAGTTGACGACGGGCGTGAATGAAGTGTACGATGAAAGATTTGAAGAAATCCACAATTCAGTTGAGAACACCATCGAATTATTTGATAATGGCAGAGGATGTAGATCGGTGAAAAGAGGGACATTTGGATGTGTTCTTGGGCATCATTCATATTCATCCGGTATTCATCGTATTCGACTCAGATCAGACTATGGCATCACATTCTTCGGTATTCATTCACGGAGTAAACCACTGATACCGGACGACATGGTATATGGAAATTATGAATCGAACCCTTCTATATATGGTTGGGGTGCAAACGGCTACGGCATTTCGAACGGAATGTTTGCTCAGCGTACTTTTACAAATAAAAGCGCAGGCGTCATTTGTTTTGTGTTGATGCTGAACTGTGACGAACACAAATTAAACATCATCAACGAAAATACAAATGAACGAGGTGAATTGAATGTTGACACTAATCACACTCCGTTCCCATGGTGTTTATTCGTTCAAATTTCCAGAATGGGAGGTTGTGTTTCATTGGTTCATCCACCTTCTTTAACTTTCAAACTATTCCTACCGAGTGCAATGCCGATGGCACCATCAACCATAAAAACTTTGGGTATGCTAAGTTCCATCATGCGACGCGATTGTCTTATTTGTCATTGTAGAGCATCCGATCATTGACAGTGAGACTACTGATCCTCAGTTAACGTCAGCATTGGAACGTAAGTGAGATATTTCTCAGCAGTAATATTGATCTTTCTATGAAATTTATTTCTTTTCATGCTGTGCAGTATGGCGTCAGGAAGCGTACCGAATGATCGATCACTATTGTGAGAAAAAAAGAGAAGAATTTATTGAATTACGTCACGAACAGCAGACAGCAGTGAAACCTACCACGATGCAATCGATATTTTCCCCGCTAACAATTGACAATGACAAGATTTATTTTCGGTCGAATCGATCAGCGTCGAAAAATATCCTACCTTTTCAAAAAATCGGTACAGAAGCTCTGCTAGAACAGAATCACGGTTGCATAGCGGCAAACGAACAACATTTTCTAATCATCCAAGCTGATATTCTATTTTTATACAAACACTCATGGCCACCGATCCGTGGTCTTCCATGGACATATGGCGAAATATATGATATGTTTTGGTGTTCTGCTCTTGATCAATTTATTCTGATCAGCGAACAGCACCTCCTAGTTTTCGATGCCAAAACAGCCCAACTTAGTCCATTACCGCTGCCTGACAATCCAGAAACAATAAATTTCTATGGTGGTACATGCATAGGAAATGTTCTATATTTGTTTACGTGGGGTTGGGGATCGTCTATACGTGTATATGAGATTCGACCTATGCTTGAACTGAAAAGAGTATATCAATCTCCTTTTCCCTGCACAACCGACGAACTGATTATGCATTGTACATCGAATTATCAAGTATTGGCTATGGTTATTAAAAACTGTCAAGATGAAATCTATCTGAATCTGTATTCCCCAACGAACATGGAACGATTCTGGTCTCTAAAATTAGACTTGGTACCTGGTCATCGAAATATTCGATGTTGTTCAGTGAACGACAATGATTGGATGGTTATTTCTCCTGATTCATCATCACTAATTCATATTTCTGCCGAAGGAGAGCTAGTGAACAAGATTACATATGATCCTGTGCCTTGGTACGGAATTTCGCTGAAGAACAATGATATTCTGATTTTATCAGACAATACTATGACAACATACCGACTATACTAACACTGTTTGATGCCTAACATTGTTTCGATCAATTCGAAATAATGCAAGACAAATAAATAAGAAGACATGATATGAGAGAAACACGCACACTGTAGAATCCCTCGAAAAAAAACTACTGTGGGAAATGTCTAGAATAGGTATTGGATACAACGGATCCTAGTGTTTAATTCTGCGTCTTTTGTGACTAGAAACGTTTTTGTTGCTCAATGTATATGTATTAACATGGCTCATCTTGTCATTGGCATTTATTGTTAACATCAACGATTGCTGTTCTTTATCAGGTGATAATTTTGACTATGATGTTGTTTTCTTGTTCGTGAGCGATCCGATTCATTTGTTTCATCTGATTGGATGTGTAATGATTCGTAACTTGGATTACAGAAGATAATATTTTCAATGCTATTGTCTGATTGTATCTGTAGAATTGACTGGTAATGGTTCGATTGATTGTTCTACTTGGCTATTATCAATAGCAGGTAATGATGGCGAGTAGTTCGGCTGTTTGTGATCTTTCTCCATATGTAGATAAGATGCATACGTGATGAATTCACTATCTGAATCACAATGCTGTAAAAGTATTTGATCCAAATGAAATCGTACCATATTTTTAGCAAACTCATCCGAGATAACTACAGTCAATATGAGACATGAGTAAAACATTCCAAAACAGTCCGTTTATCAACCGGAAGTGAGAAAAGCTATATGAAAATCTATAGCATGAGTATATGACTGTTTATTCATGGTTTAGAGAACGACATACTGAAAATAGGCGTAGAGTATGTCAGTACAGCATAAATTCAGGTATTCAGTTTGTTGTGATCGACTTGTATATCCGGCTGACTACGAACCGGCGTCGGTTTCTTTTACTGTCATTTTCGATGGTATCTCTTCGTAATTATGGTGTCTTGAATTTTCATTATGACTCTTATAATTAATCACCAGTGTTAATATATCACTCAACAAAATTTGACCACGAAAAGACCAATCATCAAGTTCTAAACAATGGAATGAATTCCACTCACGAATATCAAAAGTATTTTTAAACAGAATAGAATAAATGAGACTGAGCTTGTGCCCAGTACTGATTGAAATGTGAAAACATATGTCAAGTAGAAAATCAAAACGAAAGCTAGCACACATGCACTCATTGCATATGTAATAAAATTGAAATCTTTCCATCCTGGATACACCTTCTTGACACGTTTTTCGATACGTAAACAATATCTTGAATACCAGCCAGAATTGTTAGTAGCGGGGGCGGCAGGATTTGTTGAATGTGATTCAGGATATGGTGTCGATGATTTGTCTGCGACTTTTGACTTTGCCTTACAATGTGTTGAACAACATGAATCACAAAGAAAGCGAACGGTCAATTCTGCACCGATACAGGATAACACAAGAAAATAGGGTGTAATTTTCAGTACTCCATATATGGTCTTTCAAAAAACGAATTCCTAAATGAATCGTTTAAAAACAGGTAAATAATCCATACAGGAACTTCGACAGATTAAAACATATTCAGTATTGGCATATATATAAACAGGAAGAATCTCGAATGAGACGATTCAATTGTTGCAATGAAGCAAAAAAGGACCTATGAAAACGAGGAATTAACGCACGCTGATGTACGTAGGAGTGAAAGTATACTTTTCGTCTATAGTTCAGTTATATCGATGGCGTAACATTCCAGAGCAGCTGTTTCACGTCGCTTGACTATAGCGAACGGTTCGATGGGCGGTGGACAATCTCCTAAACTGATCTAATGGCATTCGATCAAATGAACGAATGCAACTGGGTTTACCTCTGTAGCTATTGAAAACAAATCATATGCAAAAACAAATACGGAGGAAATCACGATATCTCAGATTGATTTTTCCTCTTACTTTGCTATTCCACTAACAAGCTTTTGAATTTCAGAATCAAGTTTTGCTGGATTGATTCTATGGACATGAAGTAACAGAGTATGCAAAATTATTGGAATGATATGTAGACTTACACTGATGAAACACGTGAAAACCTAACACTACAGCTGTTTTCTTCTATCACTTTGTGTGTTGTTTGCCACGCTAGATGATCTCCGAGCACATCTATTCATATACAAAGAAATGCTGCTGCCATTCTGCAATAGCTCAGTCATGTTGATGTCGATATGTCAAAATATTTGCTTGTCTTATCTTGCAGATAAGCTTTTTAAAGATTTAAATTTAACGAAGGACGTCTTTCATAATTCTGACCATATTTTATTGGCATTTTATCTCAGCAAATCAAAACTTAAAAAGAAAATTTCCTTTTTGATCCCTTACGCAATTCCGTATTCACTAATTTCTATCCCTGCTAAGGAGTTTCCCATCAAAAATGAAATTTAAGTATTTGCAAAAAACTCGTGCTTTCAAAGTACGAAAAAGGGCGGCAAAAAGTAAGGATTTGGTCGACTGTGTTTTTTAAAGTAATGATACCAGTCATTATTTTTCACTCAGGATGAACGATTGATCATCTTCGATACGCTGCGAAGTGTCGAAGCGCGACACAATCTTCCAGACTACTCACATAATATTCCTTAATACTGTGGACTAAAATGTTTAAAAAGCCGGATTTGGTAGGATGCAAAACGAACAAGATGTCATCAAAATATAGAGGACGGCATTCTTTACAATTCACTTGATACGACAATATAGGTAAAGTTATTGCCAATAATTTGATTCTGAATATATTAACGAACACCTCACATCCAGAATTTAACAATAAAAACAAAACGTCAAGTTTGTCGAAAAATACGTAATTGAATGTTGTCTACGTAGCATTGCCCTGTATGGTGCATTCGATCAAGGGTTAATGTTAAGTAATCTGTATCTACCGGTATTTCTCCCACAAAAGTGTGAGTAGTCCACTGCGATGTATTCGTTCCTTGAATTGGAAACTCTAAAAAAACGAATAGATAGTGAAGTTCAGGCAGTTGACTCAATAGGAACCTACTTGATTTGAATATGGACTCGCCTAACTCAGTAGCGAAAGATATAGCTATCGATAGAATACCATCGATACAGTTAACATCAATCAATAGTTTGTATCTGGCTTGTCCACTAGCAAATACGTACGAAAAATTCATGACATCGACAATTTGAGAGATTTCTATGTCGTCGCCAGTGAGTGTGAAGTTCAAATGGCATTTTCCAAATCGAGTCTTACTAAAATTTTCGTTGAGTGAAGTGCTTGCATCATCTTTTCCCACTGGAAAAGCAAACCAATGACATACGCCAGGGTTCGGTCTTGGAGGACACTAAAATCGCGAAATAGATAGTGTCATCTGTCTGGAGTTATCCCACTTACACATATTTCTGCATCCCCATTAGTAATTAAATTCTCCGTATTTATTTTCCATGTGCCATTTGGTAAAATAACGTTGCTGAACTGCATCCGTCCATTATGAAATGCTGTTTGTAGATTTGTATTGTCTAATATAGAAGAACCGGTCATATCCGTGTTGACAATATGAATAAAAGCATAGGGATATAAGTCAACATCGCGAAAATCAGTTAGTGTCAAATTGGTACTGGAAAAAATGATATTTCCTTTAAATTGAGCATTGCTAAAGTTTGCATAAGCTAGATCTGTTTTGAAAAAGCGGATATCACAAAAAGAGGTTTTGTGAAAATCGGCTCGCGTTAGTATAACTTCGGCGAAGAAAAGAATTTTTTGAAATTCTTCCGGAACTTTTTCCCAACACTGAAACTCAGATCCGGTGAACTTGACATCAGCCATTGTGGATAGATGGAAAGTGAACCCATGGGAAAAGATACCTCGAATGAATGATGCTCTTGTTAAATCTACAGATGGTAACGATAATTGATGGAATTGAAGTGTACTATAAGGAGTACTCTTGAGTGTAATGTTCGCTAGATTCGCTCCGAGAAGATTGAATGTTTGGTTCGAGTCGTCAATACCATTTTTATAGGAAATGCGAGGTAAAAGTTTATTTTCATATAGAAACAGAAATAATCGTGTTTTCCGTTTCCAATCGAGATCATCCAAAGCAACCAATGTCTGACTTCGAATATAGGCCGATCGTGCCCGATCATCAGTAAATGTAGTTGTTTGCCGCTGTGATTGTTTGAAGATGGTGTTCGATATATCTGCGATGTAATTCTTGAAAACATCTTGGTTATGAAGCTCATCAGCTTGTTCTTGCTCTAAATTATATCGTCGATCATCTAGTTCACGTTCCTGTTGTTGACGACGATCATCAGTTTCTTGCTGACGAACAGTGATAATCACGGTTGCGATACCGATCATCAATGGTACTAAAACGTTGAGCGCGACATTGGTCCAACTGAGGCATTTCAACCTTTTCTCTTCTCTTTTCTTCAATGTGCTTAAAGGTAATAACGCAGCTGAATTTCTTTTTTGTGCTCGTCGATATTTCTTATACATTTCAAAATACACTGAGTAAAGTAAAATTATTGATTCATTTTATACAAGTACTGACCGAAAAGCAGCGATGCCGATCAAATATCTACAAATATGATGACGGAAGGGTAGAATCAACAAGATCTTATTTCATTCATGCTATAAAAACACCTTCACTCGATATTGTAATTGTCCATATCAATTATTTATTCTTACTTAATCTCGGCCAAGTAAAGAAATATGTGGATTACATTTTCAGTTAAGAATGACATCTGTTGGATATTATATCTATTCAAAAGAAAGAAAGTGTCACGTCTTGACGCAAATGGATGTTTGTTTAGAAATAAACGAAAACTGAACCAACAACATAGAAAGAACTGTGACTGTATATATAATCAGAAGTGGGGAAATATCCAGAGAATATTCTCTAAGGACTAGGACTATGTCTGCATGGAATATCCTTGTAGGATATCTATAGAAAGAGATATTCCAATGACGTCATTATATCGCAGAAAGGATTAGCGATTAATTTTACCGATTGTCTTATTTCAGTCGTTATATCGTGTTGATGACAGTATGGCTAAATTAGAAACATTACCAAATGAAATCCTGTGTGAAGTTTTTCAATTCATTACTACTCCACAGTTATTTCATGCATTCGACAACCTAAACAACCGATTCGCATATCTCATTCGAAATGTTCCATTGCATGTCGAATTCTCCCGAGTGACAAAGTCAAGTCATGATGTATTTTGTCGATTAATCGCATCAGATGCAGAAATGAAGAAAAATATAATTTCTCTGAGATTGTCAAATGATGAAACAGTAGGAAGAATTGAAGATTTCGTTTCAGTGATATCACTCAATCATCTTGACAATCTACGATCACTAACATTAGATCAAGTCGACGAAGCTGGTGTACAAGTGCTGTTACCCATGTTACGATCGCTATCAAAACTATGTTACTTTTCTTTTCTCCGCAAGACAGAACTTGAATCTGACTGTATTCAAAGTGGATTTGGTGCTCCGGCACCTCAACCATTGGATTTCAAGTCAATTTTATCCTCAAAACACTTGCGAACATTATCCTTGCCGTATTTCATTTGTAATCCAATATCGATACATGAAGCATTGAATGTAACATCAGCAACATTATTTTACGCTTGTACGAATGATGTATTGCAATTATTTATTAGTGCACCATTATTAAAACATTTCCGTGCTCGAAAACTGTCAAAACCTTGTATGCAAAGCGATGCACCAACGAATGTTGATGTCAATGCTGTTCATCTAAAAGATTTTTTGCTTGATTGGTGTGATGTTGAATGTGACGAACTTGAATTCTTATTGAAGAGAATACCGAACCTAAAAACGTTATCTCTATCAAGTTATTACGATGTTGATGAACCTGTTGCATATTTCTGGCAAAAATTAATTGAATCGTCGCTGGAACATTTACGTGTGTTTAACTTCTGTTTCCAATTTCATTGCAAGAGAGACTCAAGTGATGGTTTACACCTTTTTAATGGATTCCAGAATGATTTCTGGCACGAACAACATCATTGGTATACAAATTACACAATTCGCCGTGGCTATTCAGGAGCAATTTACACTATTCCTTATTCAAGAAGTGAATATTACTTGGATTTACCAATAGATTTAGAGGATTCTGTATTATCAAATGACCCAAGTACATTCAACAATGTCAAAAGATTGAGCATACGAAATCAACAAATTACAGATAATCTGCCGTACTATTTTCAAAATGTTCAATCATTAATTCTCTCAAAAGAATGGTATGTCGATAAATATGAATTTTCCTATGTAAAATTTCTCTCTTCAATCGTTAACACATCAAATGTGACATGCTTAGAACTTCGTCCAGATTACTTTACAGCACAGTCAGAATTCTTAGATTTATTCAAAATATTACCTCATTTATCATCTTTACACGTACATCGAAAACACTTGAACAAGTTTTATGATGATATAAACTTATGTCAATACTTGAAAGGATTGTACATTAAAAAGTTAGACATTTTTGTTACTTCTTATCGACCGTCATTCGCTCCTGATCGAATCGATATAAAGACTTGTCAACTATTTCCATATCTTGAAGAGTTGTGCTGTACATATGTGGATCAAGTGGATGTTTTGTTATTAGCTTTACAAGAATGGTCAAAATTATCATACTTAAAGACGAAACGTATTAGTAAAGATATAACTTCATGGATAGAAGAAAACGCATCAACATTGAAGATACGTATTGATTTTGAGTCAATCGTAAGTGATCTTGCTGAAGTGCAGATGATGATAATGCTGTCTGATCCGAATCCTGACAGTGAATAACAACAGTGAAGCCTGTCGAGAATTTGATTTTAGAGTATAAAGATATTTATTGTTTTTACTTTCCCTTGCGATCAATAAAAACTGATTTATTTGCAACAATCTTATATATAAGCAATAGATGAATCCAGTAACGAATCCCAATATCCAGCCATCGCGACTTCGAGAGTTTCATATTGTTATTCTCGCATAGGCGACAATTCTGAATACTGATAATGGATTTTTGCTTGCAGCAATCTTTTGATTTTGCTTTAAAACTACACGCCAGAAAAACGTATCACGAGATGAATCATATTATTCGTTCTATGACTTTTTGAAATATAAAGTTTCGAACTATTTCCTTAGAAATCTTATTGGTTTATTTCGATCGGAATCTCCTATAAATATATAACACTTTTCTTATGCGTGTGTGTGCGTCGTTGTCGATCTAGGATGGATTCACATTCATCAATCAATATGAGTAGATTATAAGTACTACCAAACGAACTCGTATGCGAGAGTTTTCAGTATATTAATGCTCCATAGCTGCTCTACTCATATGATGGATTAATTCGAATTATTCCATTACGCGTGGATTTAACTCGACTGACCAAATCCACCTATGATGAGTTCTCTGTCAGCTGATTGTATCAAATTCAAATAAAAGAGAAAACACCATTTCTCTAAGATTATACAATGCTGGAAAATTATGGCAAATCGGAAATTTTGTTTCAACGATTTCATTAAATAATTTCACAAACCTTCGATCACTATCGTTGACTGAGGTTAGTACAAAAGATCCGGAAATATATTACTGTCAGTGTTATTACCATCATCGAAACTTCATTGCCTCTCTTCCATCAGCAAGGATCAGTTCAGCGCTATAACTTTGATTTATATTCGAGACGTCCAGACTGTAAGATAGCTGAATCATTTGAATTAAATACCGTTTTTACCAAAACTTGAAGAAGCATCCTGAGTATTCGTGAACAAAACTGATGTGTTATTAAAGATCAAAGAAGTTAGTAAAAAGTATGGCTTCATGGATACAAAACTATGCATCAAAATTGAATGTACGGATTGATTTTGAAACAATAGTCCATGGTGTTTTCTCAGTTCATTCATATCACACTGGAAGAATTGCTTCTTTTTATTGTGAACATTATCTTTAAAACTAAGTTAAGTACATGTAAATGACGTCATCTTCTTTCTTATTGGTCTGCCAACGATGAAGTTAAGATCGGCGTTCGTTTAGTTCACATAAGATGTTTGTTATTTACTGATATAGGACCATGAGCAAATTAGAAACGTTACCAGATGAAATCTTACGGGAGATTTTTCAATACACTAATGCTGCCGATTTATTTTATTCATTTGATCAACTAAATCATCATTTTACTCGTCTTGTTCGAGATGTTCCATTACACATCGAATTCTCTCGAGTGACAAAATTGATCTACAAGCAGTTTTGTCAACTGATCTTGTCAAATTCACAAGTCAAAAGAAATGTTGTCTCTCTAAGATTATCAAATGGTGAAACTTTTTCAAACATAAAAGATTTTCTTCTAGCAAATCCATTGGACAGTTTCATTAATCTTCGATCATTATCATTACTTGCTATTGATGACACTGATGTGAAAATCATATCGTTTGTATTACCATCGTTAGCAAACTTATCTCACTTTTCTTTTACTCACAACGAAAAGTTTGGCTATAATTGTCTCATCAGTAGATATGGTCTCGCAAATCCTCAAGCAGTGAATTTCACATGGATTTTTCCACTAATAAATTTACGACGATTATCAACACCTTATTTTTATCATACTTTAACATGTGTGGAACGCACGGTCAACTTAACATCAGTAACAATATCCAAATGTGATGTAGATCACGTATTGCAATTGTTTGCCTATGCACCGTTATTGAAACAATTGCAAATTGACCGAGCGTTAAAATCTGAGAAGAAAATCGAGGAATTCACATCTGTTACTGTGAATGCTGTCCATTTGACAAAATGTAGTATTTATTCATGTGAAAGTAGTTTTAAAGAACTTGAATTTCTATTGAAACACACACCAAACCTACGGATATTGTCTTTAAGGAATGCTGATAATATCGATATGATCAATGCAATCCGCTGGCAAGAATTTATCGAATTCTCATTGAAACATTTATCCAGCTTTGAGTTCGTGTTTTCCTTGTTTGGTAGCATTGATGATATACAGGCAGTGTTAGATATCTTCAGCAAATTTCAAGGTGATTTCTGGCACGAACAACATCGCTGGTATACCAATTATCAAATCCATGAATATTCAGCGTTAATCTACACTATTCCCTATCCAGGAAATGATTTTTATTTATATTCACCAATAGACTTACAAAACTCTGTGTTATCCAATGATACACATATATTCGATAATGTCAAGACATTGTCTGTTGAAGTCGATCAAAATCCGAGAAATCTGCCGCATTACTTTCGAAACGTTCGATCATTGGAACTAAACATCTTTCCAGAGAACCATCAATCAGGATTAACGTATGGAACTTTCCTTCCTTCAATCGTTAACGTATCGAATGTTACGCACTTGGCAATCTATCGTCATTGTAAGATATCACAATATTTACACCAATGCTGAATTATGCAAACTTCTGAAAGGATTGTGTATAAAGAAATTAGATGTCTATGTGAGTGATTACAGACAATCGTATGCTCCTGAGAAAATCAACATAAAAATTTGTCAACAGTTTCCAAACCTTGAAGAATTGAACTGTGAATGTGTGATCAAAATTGAAGATTTGATATCATTGTTACGAGCATATCCGAAACTATCTTACTTAAAGATCCGACATATTGGGAAGAGTATCATTTCGTGGATGGCAGACGAGATACTGGATATACATATTGATTTTGAAGCAATCATCCATTGATAGGTTATACCGTTTTTATTAGTTTTATATAAAAGATATGCTAAAAATTGATTCTTTTGTTTATTCAATAAACAAACATCGGATTTAAATATCTGATTGCGAAACATTTATCAATAGGTTTTAACTTCTTGAGCGAAAAGGATTCGTTGATGGCAGTTTCGATCAAACTCTTCTCAAATTAATTCAATTGTTCAATTCGTACCACATCGCTGGATCACCACTATAATGGACTACGTTTGATATCATTCAATCTGAAGTGAAGACATTCATTCATATCGACGAGTAACAGAACAGATTTTCATTACTTTTTTCTGCACTGGAAATATTTTCATTTAATTCATCAGCTATTGCCTGTTCAATGGAGATATTGGGATCGTTCCATGTAGCATTAATTTTGAGCTTATTTAGCCTTTGCATCAATGCGTCATCCACACCACGATAGGAAAAGTTCTCTGTTGAAAGCACTTCCGGTCGATGAAAACTTGTTACACGCTCTCGCGATTGCATCACCTTTGAATACACACGTTTGATCATTCGATCTTCATACTGTTTAACAGCAGCAGGTAAGTCGGATTGATTTCGAGCGATTGTGTCGCTTAAATCGACAGCATCGAGAAGAGCTTGATTAGCACCTTGGCCTTTGAATGGAGACATTGGATGGGCAGCATCGCCAATCAAAGCAATTTGAATACCAGTTTTGTCGTCATCGGGAATTTCCATTAAATCTCGATCGAATGCTGGTATACCCATTAGAAGATTTAGTTTTGTTTTCGCAATCATTTCCGGTATGGGAGCGTGCCAATCAGCACATTTGTCCGCGAGCATTTGCTTTAACATTTCCGAATTTCGAGATAATTCCGTAGCATATTCTTGTGAAGCGGGAAACGAAAGTTGCCACATAATCGATTCGTCTGGTCGAGATTTGGAGAACGGCATAGCGAAAAGACGAAAGCATCCATCCATGGTTTGAAACACACGATCCTTCGCTAGATAATGATCGATATTTCCCGTGATTCCTAGCACTACTAGCATACCCAAATAGTTTAAAGGTTTATCAATGGCTGGATCGTATTTAAATGAACGAACTAAACCGTTAATTCCATCAGCACCGATGACAACATCAACGTCCGTCACTGTACATTCGTTTGTGAACGAAACTGTACGTGCAGCACGGTCGATCTGAGAAAGTCGATAATTCCATTGAGTACCACCTGCGCCGAGTGGATGTATGGAAATGTATCGATTCATGAGAATTCGTCGTAATTCTTGTCTTTCACTATGTAGATTATGCTTCTTATTTGCTTTTGGTTGACTATCCGCTTCTGGCCAGAATATAGTTCCGAAAAAACCGATCATACCTCCGTCTTTATCAAAAATATAATGTGATCGTGAAGGTGTATCGAGTGAATGCACTTCTTCGAATACATTTAACCGTTTTAATGCGCTGATTCCTTGTAGAATAGTTAATCCATAACCCTGACGACGACTGTCCATGCCGGTATCTCGTTCGTATACTGTGACATTAGTGAATCCATGTTGCAGCAATCCCACACCAACGGCAAATCCACCTAAACCGCCACCGATGATGACAATTTTCGGGTTCATTGCGATAATTAAAGTAAAACTTTCTAATTATCAAACTGAACGATGAAAACGAATCGATATCATGCAAACGGGTTTCACGAAGGAAAAATATTGGAAGGAAAAGTGATGCAATAGGAATGGGAGAAAGAAAAATCAGTGGATGTCGCATTACATCAATGTGACATATTTTTCTCTTTACCAATGCTTATCTCCAACGGCTGAGCGAGTACTTTTTCAATACTTCAACTAAACAAAACACCGTAGTATTATCAATTTTATTCAATCGTAGATTGAAGGTGATAGGGTTCGACGAAAACGGCAAGTACACGTTTGACACTCTGCTCTGTTGTATCAGCATCATTGTCTTCCATGTCATATACTCGGTGGCACAACGAAGTAAGTGTCTATCAAAAACAAGTAGCCAAATGGTGATTGATTGAACCGCATATGTATATTACTTTGTTTTGCTACAATCCATCAAGTAACTTACAATTACTGTGCTTAATGCCATTATATCAAACAAATCTTGAACGTTTCATGTGTTCAGAGCTACTATCAATGATCTGATAGCTGACGGATCAGCTTGACGATGGATACACGTCATACCGGATTTTAACACTGAACCCATGTCGAGTTCATAGTGAGCGTACATGCTAACAATGACATGTAATTGCCAACAAACAAGACGCAACGGTCGAATGATCACAAATGTAGTAGAGAACCTGTGTTGGTGAATCAACAGGAGATACTGCTGATTTAACTAGTTGGACATTTTTGCTGTCCCTTTGCATCATTCTTATAGGCAGAAAACATGTGTACTAGTATTCTGTTGACCTTAATTTTGTTTTTGGTCAATAAAGAACGAGAGTTTATTTTCAACAACAACAAAATGTACCACACAAAAACACATTTATTCGTGCGATATTTTCAAACTTTTCATAACATTTTCAAGATCTTGTTTGCTCGTATCATCATCATAACTTAATGTAAACAAGAAATAATAGCCGTCTTTGGTTTTTCTTGTATACTGAATTTGTTTAATCACTTTGCCATCATCTAAGTTCATCATCGACTGTTTTCTAGTAAAAGTATAGCCATTCAAGGTAATAACACGGCAATTACTTTCATTAGCATTGTTTGGATACGGAACGGGTTCACACTCGTTGTTCAGTCCAGTATTCTCTGGTACACTTTCAATTATACATACAATAGTTGGATTGGATTTATCTCGTGTTCCATATGGATATTTTACAAAACTGAAGAGAGGTAATAACTTGTTTTTTAATCTTGCAGCGGTTAATCCAATCAAATCACTACTATTGATCACTCTTGCATCACCATACTGCTGAACTACAGTAGTTAATTGTGTTGTATTCATCAGATGCCATCCTTCCGGCTTGTCAATCGTGATACCGAAGAAAAGATTTTCGTAGCGATTGCCATACGTATTTTTCAATTCTGTTGGTTCAACTAATCAAGAAAAACAACGAATACCACCTTCTATGATAAAGACTTCATTGTATTAACTTACATATAGGATTTGCCTTCATCAGCGTCAGTAGCGTAACTATTGCCAATGTAGATAACAATTTCGACTTCATCTTTTTCCCTTCTGCAATAGGTACGATCTAATGTTCAGTGAGTACACATCTATAAATACGATGAAACGAACGGCTCGTCATGGGATACCGTCTGGCTAACATAACTTTGATGAGGTGTGAGAAATATCGATTAGAAGATAATTAGCTATGTGATTGCTTGCAATTAGGAATGCAGATGTTTCTTTGTAGTACAGAAAGAAACAACAAAGCAATTCGTCTACCGGCGGGGTATGTTTATCTTTCTCATACGAGAAATACCAATCTATACAACTTTGATATTTCATTTCTTGAAGCTGTAATTTCACAACCGTAAACCATCATGAATATGACTATTCAAGCGAGAAAGAAACGGATTATCAGCTATTATTCGCATTAGTTTTTATTTCAAGATCCTTTCAGATGGATTTTTACGGCCGTTTCAGTCAAAGTAAACAATGTGAGGATAACGCTAAGCTTCTATTCATTTGGTTCGATAGTCCAACCTAATGTATCGACTTCGTTGCGTATCTTATCACTAGATCGATATTCTTAATTCTTTCATCCTCACCCATCCCATGTTGCATTAAAACTGACGTCAACTAATCTAAGCTATTATTAACACTAAAAAGGATTTAGTCGATACGCTTGAAGCGGCTAATTATGCTCAAATTAAGTTGTTTTGACACATCAACGCTGATGAGAATGATTTAGATATTTGAAAAAGACAAAGTACATTCTCTCGTTTTATTAATAGAATATAAATGTCAATTCTACTCTTTTATTATCAGCAGACAAGCTAATGATCGTTCACCATACGACGAGAAGCGAATGACCAACTATGATTTATCGCCCACGGTTAAAGTTATTAAAAAGAATTATTTTAAGAATTTTCATGGTTTATTTTGGCTTCAATAGATTAAATAATACATAACTACTAAGAAAAGATTATGAATATACTTAACCTAAGTATTTAGTATAATCACACTTAATTTCGTATTCTGTTCTTTATTTCAACGGATATATTTACCATCTCATGAAGTATTACTTAGTATTTAGTTCAAGTTGGAAGTGGCAAACCTTTTCCCATTAGGGAAATCATGAGCATATCTTGTAAACGTATTAGACGAGAAATGTTCATTTTTAATCATATATCAGTACCTAATATCGAGTAGAACTTCTGTTCACTACATTCAAACAAGGACAAAAAGCTTAGTTCTCGATTTACACTTAGCGTTCATATTTACATGGTTCATATAAAAATAAACCTCATGTTTTTATCTTTTCAGACTAAAATCTGGTCAACACCGGCGAACTCTAGAAACCCATGAACAATTTATACTTCGTAGACAATCACATTGTACTTCACTGAATATGTTGGATAGAAGTCAAGTCTGTCACTCTGTTTTAACTTTAATTACAATTGGTAATAGTTCATTTACATGTCTCGTATCATTGATTGTTTTGATTAAATGTATCTATCACCTTTTTTTAAAACGTGTCAGTCAAGACGACAAAATAGTTATTCTTCATAGTTCGAATCTGTACTTTTTCATAATGACATGTACAATTCTTTTGACAATCTTTCATACTCAAACAATCATCGGTGATGTGTATGGTAGTCACTTTCAATCGAAACGATGTATAGTCTTAGGAAATCTTCTAATTGTTGCTAGTTCAAATATTTACATGGCTTCGGTTTCTAAGGTATAGACCAGACAACTAGGAACTTTGTTCCAGATTGAAGAAGTCGTTTTCTCTTTCTAGGCGCTCTATCGGTTGTCTCGTGTAATTCACCAACAGTGTCGATGCTTTCAACGTACGCGATTTTATATAATAACACCATTAGTTCAGATTAGTCTATCGCTTGTACTACTTTGTCCACTTTTCTTTTGGAAGGCGGTGGTTTATCTCCCCCGCGAACATTATTGCTTTGTTTCCCAGGCGAATTTTCGGGGTATTCTATGGGCGATATTTAGTATTTATATTATTCCAATCGTTTGTATACTAGCAATCTACATTCGTATTACGATGTATATCTATAGAGAACGGAAGACTCAAACAAAAATTATTCGACGTCGACAGAGCCGTGATGTTGTAGTCATTCAACGGATACTTATTACAGTTGGTTTGCTAACACTAGCTGGTGCTCCTGTAGTGTTTTTCCTAATACGATCGTTGATTACCGGAAATATCCATCCATTAACATCACGCGTCACATGGTTGATAGCAGGTGTGTGTCTGACAGGATTAAGCGTAACATTAACCTTTTCCATACCCCAATTAAAAAGTATTGTTTTGAAAAATTCTACACCAAGTCAGACTATTTCGATGTCAACCGAGATGACGACAAATGGGATTCAAATGAGGCTCAGCACCAACAAAAAATAAAAGTGTGCTCTATGAGCATGTCGAATGAGTCAGATTTACTATGAAAGAACGGAAAAGGCAAAACGACAACGATTCGTCTATATAACAGGCAATGCTATTTTGCCACCCTATATAAGTACGTTATGTCATCATACTCGCAAATTGAGTAATTTCATTCACAGTATCAATGACAGATCAATCAAATCGATTTATCGTTGAAGATGCTCTTGATGATGATAATAGTGTGGTTAGATTGTCATCGGAAACAATGGAAAAGTTACAATTATTTTGCGGTGATGCTGCGAAATTCAAAGGAAGAAAACGACGACAAACAGTTTCATTGGTATTATCGGACGATTCATGCCAACACGATCGTATACGAATGAATAAAGTCATGCAGCATAATCTACGAGTTCAATCAGGTGATATTGTTACATTTCAAGAATGTCAACATGTTAATTATGGTAAACGTGTTTATATTTTGCCATATGCTGATCTTCTAAGTGATATTACTGATGATATGTTAAACGAGCATTTACAATCTTATTTTCGTGATGCTTATCGACCAGTTTACATTGGCGATACATTCAATCGTCAAATAGGAACGAATACAGTAGAATTTAAAGTTATAGAAACAGATCCAAATCCGTACTGTATCGTCGCACCAGAAACAGTCATTGACTACAAAGGTGAACCAATCAGTCGAATCGAAGAACAATACTCCAGCAATGAAGTTGATTTTCTTGATGTTGCTGGTTATGACGATATCAAAAAGTGTTTACAAGAAAGTGTTCAGGGGATTTTAAACTTTCAAAATACCAACCACAAATTTCTTACATTCGGTCTACGATTTCCAACGGGTATTCTTCTATATGGCCCACCTGGCTGTGGTAAGGTTTTTTAGCATAAAGACTTAGGAATTCACATCAGTGATCGATTTTTTCTATTCAGGTAAAACAATGTTAGCCAAAGCACTTGCTAATGAATGTGATATAAACTTGTTGGTGCTCAAAGGGCTTGAGTTAGTTGCTACGCGATGGGATACTGCCGAAGTTAATCTTCGTGCAGCATTCGATAAAGCTCGTCAGACTGCTCCGTGCATACTCCTTATCGACGAACTTGATTATGTGTGTAAGTATATATAACATAAATATTACATTTCAATCACCTATCTACAGTTGAAAACCAGACAATGGATCATATTACCAATCAGTTGTTGACGGAGATCGATGGACTCACTCCTCAGTCACAAGTCATTCTAATTGCGACAACAAATCGGCCTGAGTTGTTTCACCAAACATTTCTTCGACCCGGTACAAATTTCCATTTGTTTTTTGATAATGCTAATTGCTTGAGTTTTGTTTCAGGTCGTTTGGATGAGAAAGTGTTTGTTCCACTTCCTGATCAAAAAGCTCGAGAAACTATCATCAATATCACATTGAAAAGTTATTCTGAAATGACAGGTGCTGATATAATATCTATAGCCCAAGCCTTACAAGGAGCTACAGGCGCTGATGTTGTCGAATTTTGTCAAAGAGCATGTAAAATAGCTATTCGAGAAATGGTTGAAAACGAGTCACAGAAGGAGCGATTGAATCCAGATATTCACTCAGATGTTTGCATCCGAAGAGATCATTTTGAACAAATATGGCGAACTCTGCCCCGTCTGTGTCTGTCCAATGATGAATATAAAAAATACGAAGTTTTTACTCAAAAATGGCAGCCATTTGAGAGATTCAATTTCCTATTTCCGAAATCTGCTGACAATCCTGAAGGTAAACAAGCATCGAAAACTTACGCCGATGATGACGATCTATATGGATAAATATAAAACAACATAAACGATTCGTTTTTTTATTGTTTAATTTTTATACACGAATATCTCATGGTATATATAACCAAGAATAAAAGCGATTGGAAAAGTTTGTCAATGAATATACAATCACTTTTGATCGCAGTCTGCTACAATTTGCCCAGAATAATCGGCGATCAGATCATTTAAGCGAATAATTAAATTCCTCATTGGTTACTCTTTCATTGAGGCAATCTTGAGTATCACAATGATATATATTTTGAGCAGATGTTATCAACGAATACTCATTGAAATCTGCAACTTCTGAGGAGAGTTTTGCTCGGAATAAAAATATCTTAAATAAATACTTTTTCTTTCTTTCCTTGCGATTTAAGTTACTTATGCATATGTTTTAGATTTCCTTTGCAAAATCATACATACCTACAAAACGCATTCAAGATGACGTTGGAAAGATTGCCCGATGAGTTATTAATTGAACTATTCGAATATTTTGATGCTCCAGAACTCTTTCAAATATTCTATGGTCTTAATAATCGTTTTAATACAATCCTTTTCGATAAATGTCGATCTTCTCACCTTAATTTCCATTCCATGATGAAATATGGCTACGCTAGTCAATGCCAGTCGTATCTAAGAACAATCGTTGATCAAATCATTTCATTACGTCTATTTGGTGAGAGCAATGAATATCCATCACAAATGAACATATTCGCCTCTATTGGTATATCACTGGAAGAATTCACGCATTTACGATCCGTTTCGTTGTTATATGTTAATAGCAGCGACGCGTTTAGTCTGGTACTTAGTTGTTATGGAATGCCACATCTCACTCATCTGAAAGTGTTTCAATCTTCTCGACCCTCTGCGATAGATCAGAACTTTTCGAATGCGGTTTGGGGTTTACCTAAATTGGCACATTTTCGCTTAAAGACATCAGACAGATTTTCCCTGCCGACTACTATCTCAGTCACGCTGACGTATGTTTCGATTCTCTGTGATGTCGGTGATCTGACACTAATCGATGGTATCATTCGACAAACGCGATCACTTCTATATCTTCATATACCTCTGAACAACTTAAATGAAGATCATAAACAAACACTTCCAGTATGGCCGTCAATATCTATGTTAAACTTATCCGATGTTCGGTCATTCGATGTCATGGAGAAAGTTTTGAAATCAACACCTAACTTAACTCAATAAAGATTTGACGCATGTTGTATTTATTGTGGTGGACATCGATTGGAATCTTTAATTGATCGATATTTACCAAAACTAACCGTCTTTCATTTAAGAATGTACATTGAATTATCTGCTAAACGAAAAAATCATGAAAATGTAGACGATTTTATCAATTCATTTCGTTCGTATTTCTGGTTGGAAAAGCATCATTGGTATATTCGTTCTCACTATTATCAGACATCACATAGTCTGGATATTTATCTTTATACGCTACCTTATGTATTCAATGACTTAACTCGATACGTTAGTGCGAGCAACGATCGATCGACTCTGCCACAAGCTCTCAATTCTTCTCATCACTACGATCGAGTGCATACAATTAAAAATGCTTTTATTCTTCGTATACAAGTACACAATATTCGGAACCTGACCATTGATTTACCGTTTAATGATCGTCTCTTTGAATTTCTTCCAACATTTCATCGATTAAATTCGCTAACCGTATCATCAAGATACAATAATGCTGATCGTTGTTTACAACTCCTTCTCGATCGAGCTCCTTGTCTTTATTCATTGAGTATAAAGTCATGGCCAGATTCTCAAACACCTATAGTAGGTAACACAAGTCCATCACTGCGTCGGCTCGATCTCCGAATGGCTGAATATACCACTTTACAGCATGTTTTCACCGTCGAAGAATGTAAAGCCATTGCAGAAGTATCACTGGGCTGGCAATGTGAAGAACTTCTAATTAGGGTTAACGATCATAATAGTATACGAACTCTTCTTAACTTACCGCAACTTCGGCTATTGAATGTTTTGTGTCGATTTTATCAGCCTGTTTTCTCACGATGGGAACTTTTGGAAACCAATGTTCTGCTTGAATTCTTACGCGATAGTTTACCTCCATCACATATTCTATTAGAAAATAACCATTCAGATTCAATTTGGATTTGTCGTAAATAAAAAAACCAGATACTTTGTTTTTCTTTGTCTTTTATGCATGAATAAATGAGCTATGCTAATCAAATATAACTAAATCTGTTTGCAAAGCATACTACTACTGCTGACTTATGGAGTCATTGTAACATCTATAATATCAATTGGTTCACATTCTGTGTGCGAATTCAAGCGAAGATTATATTTCAGTATATTGTTCTTGTGAAATATACGGATTGAAAGGAAAAGTTTAAAGTATAATTTCTCTAGACTATGAAAAAATGAATCTACAATTTAACATCTCGGCCTTTTACTTCACTAGAGTTACAAAACAACCAATTACCTCTTCATATTTAGATTCCTTAACAAAGAGATGCGTAAAAACATCCGTGTGATATAAAAGAGAGGAGTTTTATAATAGAACACCACAGTACAGCTGAGTTATCTCTTGCAAGCACTTTACCTATTTCTTCGCGTTGCCTATACTTAAAATAAGTGCACAGTATTAATCCAAAATACTTGGTTTTACATTTCTTAACTCGTTAAGAGACATTCTATCCTAGGCGATTATGAACCATTATTCATTAATTATGAATCCGATCTAATGATACGTGCAAAACAAAGTCCTTTATAAAATAAAATCGCTTATTACAAAACCTCAACACAGGTAGATTCGATGACCATAGTGTGCGGATGAACGGAACTATTCGTCTGACAGAAAAACATTTTTCTTCACAGATTTATTCTCGAAAGGATCAGAAAAGAGATATAATCAACTACTGATATCGGTTCGGTTCTCTCATAAGCCTGTAAGGCACGAGTGATTTGTCGAGATGATCTGCTTGGTAGTGGTCACACCGATAAAGTAATCTAGTTGTCTATTGTTTGCTGTAGTGTGTCCATGCATCGATTGCGAATAGTCATCAATGCGCTCGCAGGAATGAGAGGATAGGCGATGCCGAACATCATCGTCAGGACACCATTGACCGTATTGTTCAACGAACGGCAGCCGTTATCGCTAAGATAGTGCTGGTCACAGCAGGTGTCACCGTTACTCCTTTCTGACGACATTTTACTAGTAACTTGGCCGTCATTTCTTTGTTCAACACGCCGTGAACAATTTCCGTATGGCAATATTGATCCATCTCATTGATATCGAAATCAACTTCGGCGAAGGACACTCTTGCAACGGGTAATCTGTTAGCTATAAGTGTATGAATTGTGGAGAAAGAGAATCGACTCAGCGTGAGAATTCGATTAACAACCGACAGACTGCTACGAATCGCAGCCTCCATCGAAATCCCCAAGGCAACGGTTGCTCGCATGCATGCACAGTCTTGTTCGAGAGGATGTGCAGCATTACTCACAGACTGACCATCAGAAATGCAATTCTCACACATGAGCACCACTTCGCGAAATCCATTTGGATCGTCTTTATCATTCGGATCCTAAAATAATCTTCATGTATTGCTTTTCCTATAATCTCGCGTGATTGGACTCTTACTTGTAACAACCACAGTTTAGCCATTGAATCACCGATGTTGATGGGCTCCTTTTCTCGTCTGGGCCATTCTTGAAGCCAAAAACGATCACGTTCCTCGCGCTTGCGTGGTAGTTCTTCTACAGGTAGTTGTAGCATTTCGTCTTCTTCGAACACGAGCAGCAGCTGCGTTCAGCTGCTCGAGAGAGATGTATGGCCCTTGCAAATAAAGAACTTCTCCCAGTCGGCTGACACCATGAAAGCGTTGTGTTAGTTTAATCAGAGCATTCTCCATAGAAGTGCACACGTGTTGTTCAGGACTAGTACCAGATGCTCTTTTCCGAAAATAACGGGCCATGATGAGAGCTCATGAAGTCAAGAATCTACAATTAATAGTTTAGCAATAAACTTGTCCTTGATCATTGATTCTTTTCGACGTGTTCGCTCGATACTTCTGTCGCTCGCTATATAGTACAATGAAGATCAAATCTTTGACTTCATGACTCGCGCAGAAAGAACAAGTCGCGGCTCAGCAAACGACATGAAAAGAGAAACACGTAAAAAGCTCTATTTGAAGTTTGACTTATGCCAATATGTCATGTTTATATTGAAATGAGTACAAAAATGGAGTAAGCTCATGTAACGATATTTTTATTTTGGAGAAAAAGGGACGAAACTTAGATTCATTCTACTCTCGATGTATCGTCACGATAGCTACATTCCTACTCGATAAACTCTGTCCAAGCCCTGTATCAGTCAGCTGAATTTCTGTTTGCCACATGGAAACTCACGTATAGTGTGCAATGAGTAATATTCGATGAAAAACTCTAGACCAATTATATGCATTTTGTGTGACTAAAATAATATCTTCTTTTTCCTGCGTTCGTCTCTTTCTGCCAGCATGGCGTGTTTGGCATAGAGTATCAAAGTTGATAGCTGCTGCGCTTCGGCTTAGGAAGAAAAAGAAAAAACTGCATCCAGAGGGTGTACAAGATGATACATCACTGAGATAACTGGCGTTCACTTGTAATAATTTTCATTCATTGTAGTTATCTGTTTTGAATTGAACATATCTGAACTGTTTTAGATGCGAGAACTGGAAAATTTTCAGTTATTTTCTTCTACGTTACTCTGATGGCAAAAATTAGACTATCATAGCAGACAGAATTGATAATGATAGTAAGATCATTGAGATGCCCAGCAATTGAACTGAAGTTTTTGTACTGCAAAGACATTATTTGATAAACGAGCGATCTTTATGACTTCGATTGTCTTCCACACTCAAAGACTATAAACAATCTATTTCAAAATTGTGCTATAATCACAAATAACTTCATCCATATACAGCCAAATCATGCTATTGGTTTTCACACACATCTGTGCAAGTTATTTGTTATACCAAATCTAATTAATTATTAATAACATTTCTGTCAAACCTTGTTCTTACTCAACGGTATTTCTTTGAATACTTTGCTCCGCATCTACTGACAAAGCCTCCAAGGGAAAAAGGTACATTAAACAAAATTGATGATTGTTAGAATTGCCGCGAAGATCGAGCCACAAGCAATTCCAAAGTATAACGCTGTTACCATCAGATACATGGCTCTTTCATAATTATTAATTCCGGTGATTACCTTTGTACAGTTCATCAACGAAACAGTTGTTACAAGACCATTGGTGATTCCTAGTAAAGTAACAATGATGAGAAAAAGAATATTATTTATACTATGACGAAAGAAGATAATCAGAACAAATATAGTTCTGAGTAATGATGAAAATAAACATATTTTCGATGAAAAATACTGGTTGACACTATTTGCACAGATCCGCCCAATTAAATCTCCTAAATTGTACGCCCCTACAACGAATGGTGAACACCACCAAAGATGGCCATCATATTTGAACCAACCGTGTGTAGTCACATTACAAGATACGCCTGGCCACAGTGCTAACGTAATGAAAAGCGTGTAGAATTGTACAAATAAATGAATTTTTACAATCTTAATCAACGCCCAATAAGAATGTTCATCCTCAATCAAATTTAGCTCAACCCGAGTACGAGTACCAGTCTTTTCTTGCTGAAATGCTAACATTTGCTGTTTGATTCGAATATCCACTGATGGAATACGTATCAATTGATGATAAACATACATGGCAACAAAACATAGAAAAATTTCCACACTGATAAATATGTAAAATGCTAATTGATCATGATCAATACTACTGTGAACAAGTAGAACCGCTAGACGTATGATGGTATTGACTATAACATTAACGATTCCGGCTATCGCAGCACCCACTTGAATAGCTTGTAAAAATGATTCACGAGGAAAGAAACCACCGATGGCATATATAGGCGATTCAATTAATGTGTTCAAACCACCAGTAATTGCAAAAGCAACCAGTAATATGTTCGGATTACTCCAGCATATAAGAAAAGTGCCGACAACAATGCAACCGATAAGTCCAGATATTATTCGTTTGGTGAAACCATATTTATAAACACCTGTTAATTGTAATATATTCGCAAGAAACACACAAATTCCGTAGACGAAAACTCCCCAAAATTCTACATGGCTTGTTGGATAGAACTTCACATAGTAATTTTGTGCAGTTACCAGCGTTTGATACATCCATAGAGCAACTATACTCAAAAAGAAAAGACGCCAGTAGATCCTATCGTGATCCTTCGAACACTCGTCCTCCATCTCTTCTCGTGAATTCGTTCGTATCGTATTCAGCGGTAACACCTCATCTCTACAATCATCCATTGTGATGCACAGACCAAGAAGTGCTTTCTACGTTCGTTATGTTCGCAAACAACACTCGTCACGTTGTACAGAACGAAAAATACATCAACCGTCATATTTTTTCTACGCTCATATTCATCAATAATTGCTTCAAAAACAAACAGTTATTTATCACATATTCGTCACAGCACACGATATTGCCCTCTTCTACATATAGAGCTTTCGGACTCCTTTCCAAACACTTTTCATATTTAGAAGAGAAAAGTTGCTCTGGCAGACTGATGTTTCCATCGATCTGCGTCTTTTCGTCATCGCAACATGCTTTTCCTATCTGAAGGAATCTCTACCTCTTGGTAAGTTGTAATAAGCAAAGATACTAGCTTTAGTAAAACCACGACATCTAGTTGGTCTGTACACATCTCACTTTCTTTCTTCGTCCTAACTTCGTTCCGCATAGTAGATATCGACGAAACAGAAGAGAAGATAATAGTACTAGTCATTTTCTTTTCACCTTGATTTAATGAACAAACGGTTGCTCTGGTAGACTGGCATTTCCACCTATCTGCACCTTCTCATCATCGCAACAGAATTTTTCTTGTACTTATGGTTACCTCTGAGGGTATAGTCTAATAAGTGGCTACTTCGTTCGTCTGCACATGTGAAAGTGGGATGTGTACAGACAAAACCGATGTCGCGGTTTTACTAAAACCAGGAACTTTGCTTATTACAACTTACCAAGAGGTAGAGATTCCTTCAGATAGAAAAAACATGTTGCGATGACGAAAAGAAGCAGATCGGTGGAAACATCAGTCTGCCAGAGCAACTTTCTCTTTTAAAACAACGATAAAAAGTATATTTTTCGACAAGTATAGTCAGTTTTTTCATTTCACTTATGAAACTTGTGTATTCAATCGGAGAGAGATCATAGTTATTGAATTTTTTCTCCAGTTTCTTCTGTAGAGAGTCGAAGGAGACAGTTGGATTGTCGTTACAAAACGTGTATAACTGATATAGAGCAGCTCCATCCATTCCTTTGCAAAGTAAAATTAACGGGTATAATTTTTTATCGTTCATGAAATCAATGACATGTTGCTGTGACCAATTCTGAATCGGAATTGTTGCGTAGAGACCATTCGATTGTGGAGGATAGACGTATTCAGCACTGAAGTCAAATTTGGAGAAATTGATATAATTCAAATTAGACACAAGTAGACCAAGCCAGCCATCTGGTGAATAGGCAGGAGGTAGTTTGAGCGGAATGATTTTCGTTTGACGTTGAAATGCATAGTTGCCCTCTCGTTGACACCATGGACTAATTTTATAACTGTAGGTCATTCCAAGTAAGACTATTTCACTATTTTCAATGCCATCGGCAATTCGATGGTATAGCTCTTTATCGTGATCCGCGTAACTGATCATAACGGCACATGGGCAATTCGTCGCACGTGTATACTATAATTATTATACATTGAAAAATGATCTGTTATTGGTTGACATAGCTGCAAACGTTATTTAATTAATACGAAAACTACTCATTCGTCAATAATCCTTTTGGTAATGTGTAATGAAGCCAATGCTCTGATGGTATTTCCAACAACAAAATCTGAACAAATTTGAAAGGATCTAAGATCAGATATTATCAAAGTACAAAAAACTAAAACAGCGTTTAAACCCTCAAAAAAACGTGTTCGAAAGCTTTCCAAGGTGAAATATTAATTTATCGAGTACCAAGCAAAGTTCGATTCTCTTTCGTCTAGCAAGTGGTTTCCAGTAGCATAGATCACAGAGAAGATCAACTTGTGTCTGCCTATGAAAAAATAATCTAAGAAAACGTTCATGGGTTTCGTAGTAGTTTATTTACTAAATTTCCATTTCTTTCCTTTGAAATGTGTTGCCTGTTGTTAATGGAACTAGAGAAGTTATTCTCATGAAATCGAGATTAGTTTTCAACCATTATCTTTCTGATAGACCACATTCCACTAGAATACAAATAGCTGTTTTTACCATCTATTGAGACTTTGAAATTCCTTACGTCGAAAGCCTCAAATGAAAACTAATCATAAAATGTATACTACTCAACGGTGTCCAGGTTTCCTTGACGTAATACATGTTAAACTTGTCACACCGGATTGTGTTAATTGTTTACAGACATAGTTGTTTTCGGGAGACGTATGCCTGTCTCCATCTACCTGTATATTTTCGTAATCCTATTACGTTTAATTAACTCTGCGACGAATTGTCCATCCATGGGCAAGTTCTAGTAATGCACTCACGCTTTCAGTTGGCTATACTAACAGGATGCTTCAAATCTGTTGTCAGTGACGTACTGTGGGCAACACATCTATAATGGTTCGGGCGAAATACACCTAGATCCTCCAGCGGATCCCTATCATGTAGTTGCATGATTTGTGGGTTTCTCTGTCACAAAGTCAGATGGAGAACTTTCGCCTGAGTTGTCTTCACTGGTTCACCAAAGGGTTTTCCTCGACCTACCAAAGTTGCATGCAAACTTGCGCGTCATCTTCACTGTAGTACTACTTGGGTGAAATCCCATCCTCAGGTCACACCCATGACCAACCTTTCACTAGTTAATCACCACCCTCTCGATGTATTTTAAGACCTAAGGAATTAGCATGGAAAGTTTGGCGACCATAATTAATATGGAAAATGAATGCACACTGAATAAGCACACAAACATGCAAACTTATATACAAGGATTCGAGAAAATTTCAGCTGAATCTAATTCTGCTATCGAAAGCTACCGTGTAAACGGTCGGGACAGACACACTGGCCGATTCAAGTAGTGTACTCACTTTTTGAGTACACAATAAATTTTATTTAATTAAATATAAAATACAAAATGAAAATAACGAATCTTAAAATTTTAATTTATTTACTTTGTTACTGATATAAATACAATAAAGAACGTAGTCGATAAAATAGAAAGAAATTTTTATCTTTTTTTCTTATAAAAGAATCTCTCGCCTAGAGAAAAGGTTAAATATATATATAGATTTATCAAAGTGCGTATCAAATGACTTTATCTAAAAGGACACAGTGACTATTTGTATGAGAAAAGCAAAGAATGTTTAAAGTAATGTTACATTTTCGTCGAGCATTATCCACGACTGTATCTTATGCATCAAAGCCGTTAATAAGTGTTGATTTAAATCGATCAGCAACTGATCAAATAATTCCACTTCATAATCGTTGGCATCCAGATATTCCAAGTGTTGTTTCTGTGCGTCGAAATGAAATATTTCGTATTGAATGTGTTGATTGGACAGGTGGACAAATTCAAAATAATGATTCAGCTGATGATGTTAAAAATGTTGATTTAACACGTATTCATTATTTATCAGGCCCGATTGAAGTTGAAGATACTCATCCTGGTGACCTTCTTGTTGTTGATATTCTTGATGTTGGCCCACTTTCATCTTCAATGTGGGGTTTTACTGGAATTTTTGATAGAAAAAATGGTGGAGGATTCTTAAGTGATTATTATCCTCATGCAAGAAAAGTGATTTGGGATTTTCAAGGAATTTATGCAACAAGTCGTCACATAAAAGATGTTCGATTTGCTGGTTTAACACATCCAGGTTACAATAAACTAATCTATTTTCTTTTAATGAAGAATTTTTTATTAAGGTATTATTGGTTGTGCTCCATCATATGATTTATTACATCATTGGAATAAACGTGAAAAAGATCTAATTAATCAATGTTCACATTTGCATCATAAAGATGCTGTTTTAGCTAATCCACCAAATGAAAAAAATGCTTTATTGGGTCAATTAAAATATCAGGATAATAAAGATCTTTGGAAAAAAATTGCTAATGAAGGAGCACGAACAATTCCACCACGTGAACATGGAGGAAATAATGATATTAAAAATATTTCACGTGGTTCACGTGTTTATTTACCTGTTTATGTTAAAGGAGCAAAATTAAGTTTAGGTGATATTCATTTCTCTCAAGGTGATGGAGAAATTTCTTTTTGTGGTGCTATTGAAATGGTACTATATTCGTTAATGTATTTTTTTTTCAATCTTTCTGATTTTAGAGTGGTTATATTGATTTACATATTGATGTAATCAAGAATGGAATGTCTCGTTTATCAATTACAAATCCATTAATTCAACCAGGTCCAATTGAACCACGTTATTCAAAATATTTAACATTTCAAGGAATATCAGTTGATGACGAAAATAAACAACATTTTCTCGATGCAACATTAGCTTATCGTCAAGCCTGCCGTGCAGCAATTCGCTATTTAACACATTTTGGTTATAGTGAAGAACAAATTTATTGTTTATTAGCAGCCGCACCAATTGAAGGTCGTATTTCATCAATAGTTGATGTTCCAAATGCATGCTGTACACTTTCTTTACCATCGGAAATATTTTCATTTGATATATCACCTGAAGCAGCAATTAAATTCAATGAAAAAGTTGATCGAGGACAAGTAGCTAAGACATCTTAAGGATATTTTCTTTATATCAGAAGATTTGTTTGATTACAAAAAGAATATGAAGAACAGTGATATTAGTTAGATCGATCAGAGTCTTTATTCTGAAAGAATTCTATATAAACTATGAACATTTTCGATCATGAATCAGTTTATTTGGTACAATATCATTATGATACGATACAATGAACATCATCAAAATATTGTCAGGGAGAAACGACGTAAAGATTTCGTTTCAGTGAAGGATTGTTGTTAAGAGAGGAAAGAGACAATTGAGAAATTTTTAAATGTCCTGACAATCATCTGCATAATAACAATTATCTTCACTACGGCATCATTCGTACTAATCATTTATTCATAAACATATAGATGAGCATGTGTCGATGGATACTGAAACTCGTTCAATTGAATTGAATTGCTTCCAATGTATAAACTATATGTACAGTAATAAAACGAATATGGCAAGTCCAAATTTGAGATTTGTTTTATTTCTTGACCTCTCTTTCTTCTAAACATATCACGAAGTTGTTTAAATATAGAAACAATATTTTCACATACTCTGAGTTTCGTTACTTCGTTTGTCAAGTTCATCAATGTATTTTTCTTTATTGATCAAATTGTTCTTGATGTTCACAGGGCATTGTGGTCCGGTCGCTTTCAGCCGGTTAAGTTCGTTCTCCAATGACTTGCTTGCTGCTGGAGTCCGGCTGGAATTATTCCGAAACCAACTCAGGTTCAATCGAATCCAGTCGCCAGAATGATCGACCTGGGCTGTGAAACTATATGAAAATAATCGCTCATCATTTGATCTATCTGAACTTGTTCTTTGTTATTCTAAAAGACAAACGGAGAAATAAATCATTATTTCAATACTATCCTACTGAAAGACATAGTTCTTCAATGCACTTTTTATTTTCGTTTTCTAACTCTTTTTCTGATACAAACCAGAACAATGGTTCTTCGAAACAGGATTCCGCTTATTTTCGATAAATACTTGCAAGATATTTATTTTTTCGGCTTTGGATACTATGGGAAACTGCCTGTAAATCTGCGCAGGTTACCGGGGATCATATCCGACTACCGGCTATGATAGGTTCTCGTCGGTTCCCATAGAAATCAGGTAAATTCGATGGCAGAATCTAGTCATCGGAACACTGCTTCCATGAAATCCCCGAAAGATCCCGGAACTAGTCGGTTCTGGACCAGACTGCTTGGCCTGGGAAGTCGTCGTTGAGTAGTGGCCGAATGCGATTGATAAAGCAAACGAATGTTTGCGGTCGCAGCCTTGACAACACTTTCAACAGAATTAGTAGTTACAGATTGATTCTTAAAAGAAAAGATTCATAAAGACAAAAACATATTGCAAAATGGTTTATTCCAACGGAAGTTGATGCTTTTTCCTAAATGAATTCATGCAAACAAATGCTAGTGAAAAAAAACCATGCGGTTATATTTTTGTTAGTATTGTACCTCTGAATCAATATTAGAAAAAGACCACCACGACAACCTCCGTTATTCATATTTGAAATGTCTAAATAGCGTCAGTTATATTAAGTTTAAGGAATACGAGATAAAAGCAAAAGAATGTGTATGATCCAAGTATTCTGGCGGTTAAAATGTTGAAATATATTGCAAATTACTAAAGAGAGAAAGAAAAGCAACGTACCTGTTTACAAATTTTTTTTGCTCGCAAACGAAAAATCAATATGTTCATTTTATATTTGTACATGGGATATATATGCGAATTCTTTTGGCGTCTTTATCTTCATTTGATAATACAGAAACAACCCATCAGTTATAACTCAGTTTAATAAATGGCGCCAAAAGTGGATAGCTTTAAAATTCTGTAGAAAGTGCATTTATATTCTTATAAGAACAGGTTTGCATCAGTACAGTATAAGAGAGAATGTGTTTTTCTGGATTGTCGCATATTATCAACGAGTCTATGTGACGGTCTTCTTTTTTTTGTTCGCCAAATGACACAATCCGTGGAGAAATAGATCAGTTGGAAAAACTAACGTTGATGAACAGAAATATTGGCGATAATCCAGCATCCCCTTATAAACATTTCCTTTAATATATTGGATAGATAATAAATAAAGCTAATAGAACGCATAGAAGGATACAAATTGTTGATAATAGTAAAATGCATGAGTAACTGCTGTTAATCTATGCTGTATATCCGCTTATACGCGTAACGCGTCACCTCGGAGGGTATGGTATTGAAGTCAATAAATTGAAGGCGCATGGTTGCCATTTTATAAAAGCATAGTCAATAGTATGAAGAAGCATAGTTCGTTTTCTTTATTTCCGTAGTAAATCTCATCTAATGCTTAAGATTATTGAGATCATTAATATCTGCTAAAAAGCTCAATTTTTGGCTTCTTAATGAATTTAGTCGATTTATTCAAAGAGTTGGAGATTTCATATGTTGATCAAGAAATTTGACCCTGTCTTAGTAGGCACATATTTTGACACAATAATAACTTTTTTATTCATCATCACTCTATCGTGAGAGCACGCTCAAAGTCACTCTATTTATATCGTCATCGTGTTGCACGCGTTTAGGCCAATAGGCAATAAATGATACCAAATTCTAACGATAGAATAATACACACTTCTTCTTCTGACAGCACACGATATTGCCCTCTTCTACATATAGAGCTCTGGGACTCCTTTCCAAACACGAAACACTTTTCATATTTAGAAGAGAAAAGTTGCTCTGGCAGACTGATGTTTCCACCGATCTGCGCCTTTTCGTCATCGCAACATGTTTTTCCTATCTGAAGGAATCTCTACCTCTTGGTAAGTTGTAATAAGCAAAGTTACTAGTTTTAGTAAAACCGCGACATCTGGTTTGTCTGTACACATCTCACTTTCTTTCTTCGTCCTAACTTCGTTCTGCACAGTAGATATCGACGAAATAGAAGAGAAGATAATAGTACTAGTCATTTTCTTTTCACCTTGATTTAATGAACAAACGGTTGCTCTGGTAGACTGGCATTTCCACCTATCTGCATCTTCTCATCATCGCAACAGAATTTTTCTTGTACTTATGGTTAACTCTGAGGGTATAGTCTAATAAGTGGCTACTTCGTTCGTCTGCACATATGAAAGTGGGATGTGTACAGACAAAGCCGATGTCGCGGTTTTACTAAAACTAGTAACTTTGCTTATTACAACTTACCAAGAGGTAGAGATTCCTTCAGATAGGAAAAACATGTTGCGATGACGAAAAGAAGCAGATCGGTGGAAACATCAGTCTGCCAGAGCAACTTTCTCTTTTAAAACAACGATAAAAAGTATATTTCTAAACAAGTATAGTCAGTTTTTTCATTTCACTGATGAAAATTGTGTATTCAATCGGAGAAAGATCATAGTTATTGAATTTTTTCTCCAGTTTCTTCTGTAGCGAGTCGAAGGAGACAGTTGGATTGTCGTTACAAAACGTGTATAACTGATATAGAGCAGCTCCATCCATTCCTTTGCAAAGTAAAATTAACGGGTATAATTTTTTATCGTTCATGAAATCAATGACATGTTGCTGTGACCAATTCTGAATCGGAATTGTTGCGTAGAGACCATTCGATTGTGGAGGATAGACGTATTCAGTATCACCTACGGGATCGGTCGTGGCAGGCCCTTGCGCTACTTTGGTATTGGATAGTTTGCGAATTTCTGCTTTCAGTTGTTCATATGCGGTACTGAAGTCGAATTTGGAGAAATTGATATAATTCAAATTAGACACAAGTAGACCAAGCCAGCCATCTGGTGAATAGGCAGGAGGTAGTTTGAGCGGAATGATTTTCGTTTGACGTTGAAATGCATAGTTGCCCTCTCGTTGACACCATGGACTAATTTTATAACTGTAGGTCATTCCAAGTAAGACTATTTCACTATTTTCAATGCCATCGGCTATGGCAGCGGGGGTTGAACCAGTCATATTATTCTTATCGATCCAAACGCTGAAGCCATCACGAATCAATTGATCGGCAATTCGATGGCATAGCTCTTTATCGTCATGCGCATAACTGATCATAAGATCGTATTTCTTCGTTTTCCCTGACGTTTTACGATCTTTATTCGACGACGAGACTGGCTCATCAGATTCATTTACAACTTTTCCATTTTCTTTCTCACCTTGAATTTGCCACAGAATTCCTTGTGCAGCGCTTGATATGGTGCTACCGATTTGTGTATTAGATGTCGTCTCTGTCGCTAGAATTTGTATTCGGCTGATTAGCTTGTCGTTCTTAATGATTGCTAAAGCTACGTTCTTTTCGAATGATAGTGTCCACAGAATACTCAATGCATGCGCTAATTCTTGACCGTTGCTTTTGAAAATAACAGTGGATAGTGTTTCTAAATTTCCATTTTGTGCTAACATTTCACTCTTGATTTCATCATGTTGCACGAGAGCTATTCAAATAGATAAATCGCATCGAAAGATACCATTGAAAACTTCTGAGTAAATACATACTTTTCAAGCCGCAAAGAATCGCTATCAGCGGCACACCTCGAAACATTCGATCAGGCGACTGCATTGCTTTCGTCAAATATATGAGGAAAACCGTTGTAATTTCTTTCGCATTGTTCAATTGTTTGATTTCAGCTTCGTTCAAAATACCAGCTAAGATCAGATAGGCATGTATTCTAATACGATCGTAAGAGGAAATACTAGTAATATTCAGGAAAATCGATGTGACTGTTTTCTGTTGTATAATTGCGAGAAGTTTAGAATCGTAGATCATATTATGAAGACCAGTCAGAATCGAATTGATGAGCCATGTTTCAGGCGTCATTTGTTTGGACGGTAGTTTCGAGCAAAGACGTTGATTGCAAAGGATGATTAGCACATATTCAATGATTTTTGGATGTTGAAAAATATGAGTTTGAGCACTGGATGATGCATTTACCATGATATCGATTACATGGGTCAGCGCAAGAATGACTGGTGATGTCCAGGTTTGAACATTCGGTAAGAAATATTCTAAAAATTCCACAGATTGATCGAATAATTGTTCTAATAGTCGATTATGGATTTCTGACGAACGTTTTCCTTTGTAGGCATTTACAAAACCAGGACATCTTTCTAGGAGAAAACGTTCTAAGATGGTAAACTCGTTGGCATCATGTGACAGATTAAGAAATGTTTGCTTGTAATATTTTGAACGAATGAGATCGCTAACAGATATGAGTAAGGGAAATATGGATGGTATTTCGTCAATAGAATGGTCACCGGATGAAGTGTCGAAACTTCGAAAAGTGTTGAGCAGATATGAGAAACTTTCTAAATTGTATTGATCATGCGGATCAGTCATATGTTTTCCATCAGCAGCCATGTTGTCTAAGCACTGCTGCATGATTGATATACATGGCATAGACGATAGAAAAGTTCGATAGATGGTCGGCGGTGTGTCTGAGTTGAACCTTTCAGCGATTTCAGAGAAGAAGATTGCTATATTTCGAAAAGTTAACTTCTCTGTTTGATCCAATTGTTCTGTCGGAGATAAATTCCATTTCTCGAGGATACTCACCAAACGTTTTTTCAATAGAACAATCAATTCATGATTTATCAACACAGGTTCAAGTAATTGTTTGATTTTAATCTTGTTTTCAGTCAATCGAATATAGAATGCATTCAATTTTAATTGCTCAGTGTCGATATCATGAACTATATTGTCCATTATATTCTTAGTAGTTGCATGAGTCGTATGGCTAGCAGCACTAAAAATGGATCCATTAGATGTTATTGAGAGTCGCTGTATACTATTAGTAGGTTGATCAATTTTACTGCATCCGAAACCCATATTTAACAAAAAACAAATGTCAATTCGCTGTCGTAGCGTGCTGTTTATCGGTAGTCAAGGTAAACAATACAAGTTTTTACGCATAATACAATAGAATTTATGTCAAGTTGCGAAGAAAAGGTAAAGAAATATTTTAACAAATCATTTTTATTTTTAATCATCAACGCTCTTTCGTCTACTGTAAATATCCCAAGATGCTACAGTGTGATTCCAATCCGTGTCATCATATGAGTCATCATTAATTGTTTCTTTATATTCCTCGAGCTCGGTTCGTAAATTTGGATCATTAAGATCGAAAAAAATCAATTGTTGAATTTTCAAATTATTCATGTTAATAAATCGAACGTAATCCATGCCAAGATTTCCTTGTCCATTGCGCACATAAGCAGCACATACCGTGATCAGCAGGCTCAATTGAGCCAACAATTTAACCAGTCTAGGAAGAACTGAGATCTGGAGGAGCCTCGATTTGTTTTCAAATGGTCGTAAGAATTTTTCTAATTCATGGAATAGCATCCATTCGCGTACGTATTTCTCATAGCGCCATAAACAGAGAGCCGGATTGTTTATTGCATTTGCTTTGTGATCATCATTAAACTCCTTTCTTGTCATTGCTAATGCAAAATAGTGATTGATATTCTTCGGCAGATATCTAGCTTGTTGGTATGGTATGCAAAGAACAATCATAATATCAGCTGCATAGAGCCAATCTTTTCTTTTCATCAGATACTTTTCTAGTGAACTAAGTCTTTTGTCTATGGGAATTTTCGTACTTCCATTATGTTGTAACGTCCAATGGATTGGCCACTGTTCTTCGTATACTTCATAGTTATTCATATTTTCTTTCACAATAGTTTTTGGCACCGTTGCGTTTGGACGTTTCTTCGTTTGTCGAGGCTTTTCCAGACATTTTCGTACATTTTTCAGATGCTCTTCTATTCCCTTCTTGAAAAGATATTCATTTTCGATGTCCAACGAAAGACATTTCTCATAGCATTCTAACGCACAGTTCCATTCACCGATCGCTTGATATTTTTGACCTGTGAGATAGACGCATTCAATAACTTCTCTCGAATGTATTGTACAGAATGGTTTTATATAATCTTCGTACAAAGCAATGCATCTGGTGGGAATATGCTGTGAATACTTGTATTGTTTAAATAGTATAGCGAAACTGGAAAAGTTATCCAAGTTCCGATGGAACTCAGTACGATAGATTTCCTTTCGTAATTTGATCGCTTTTCGTAACCAGTAATTATTGTCTGTAAAACAATCATAGAACGTAAGGATTATTGGATCTTCACGAATTTTATCTGTTCCCCATTGTTCGATCAAGTTGTTCCACCACATTTGCCAATTAGTTTGCTTTAAGTTAGATTCATCGGTGATATTCTCTTGCAACATGTCTAGTATAGCGGTATAATAGGTTGGGTTTGTTTCGGTTTCGATACAGTTTATTATATTGAAATAGTGATTACTAAAATCACGTGCCGTACGCAATACAGGCTCCAATACAATTGGTACCCAAGGACGGTCAGAATGGATTGACGGGTCACCAACATATTTCACGCGAAAGTTCGCCATTGGAGCAAACACCACCTCTTGCTCTTCAGGCATAACTGATATAGAAGAGATATCGGCGAATGCTTGTGTGCCAAACGTTGTAAATCCTGGTTGATCATAATATTCATGCGTTATGATGATTTCAAATAGGCATGGAATACGATTCGCTATCGGGAGTGCAAAATTTAGTGCTACATTAGGATCGAGCGACATTGAACAGAATGTCATCAATTTGATAATCGGATTTCTGGACTTCACTACTGAGACGAGATACGCCAATTCTTCCGTACTTAAGTATTGTCCTCGATACAGAGCACGAATTGATTCATCTTTAGCAGGACGGTATTTACGATAATGTTCAGAGACTTGAGAGTACATGTCATAGATGAATGGACTAAATTTTCTGATTGTTGCTATGTCTTGCGTCCGTAAAGCATGATTGACAATCCGATACAGAAAACTGTCTCGTGTGTATTCTAAAATAGCATTTTCGGCTTTGTACGTTTGTGCAAATTTGTCAATATGTCGAATTACCCCAGGATTGTTTTCGTAATAAGCACGACATTCAGCAAACATTTCTTTGTAGGAGCTTTGTATATGTTTAGGACGATAGCAGATAGCGAGAAGAAATAGATGGTACCATTCTGATTTAGCTGTAAGCGCTTGCCGGAAGGATTGTTCGCCAAGAGGCCATCGACCACTGAATTCTTTGATATCGGCATGCAGACGAGTCAACAGGTTTGTTGGATCTGAAACAACACAACGTATTTTCTTGATTTTCTCTGCCCATGTTCGATGTTTGTCAACATTCATACAATATACGTAAATAGTTGTCACTTGGACTTCCTGAGCGAATTGAAAAACACACTCTTGTCCTGACGTTCCTGAGATGATTAAAAATATATTCGTATAATAGCGTAAATTATGAATATATGAAAGACTTGATTCGACATCATGAAATTCCTGTAAACGATCTTCACTGATAATTTTGAGAAGAGCATCATAAAGACAATGACCGTCGTTGATATTGACGATTAAGACAAGATAATTTTCTAAATTATTCTCGCATTTCAAACTCAATGGAAATAAAGTGTCGCCAGTAATATGACGATCAACCGTAGTTACACTCATTGTACGTAAATAGTCGTGTTCGGAATGTCGACGAGCAAAGCGATGATTCACGTGTAAATCTAAGCCCAACAAGAAAAGTAAGATCAATAAATAAACCTTTATCAGTTGAAAGCGCTACTATCAGTATGATCCTAGGTCTAAAATGTTTCTTTATATACAAGTGATGATATGGAAAACGAGTCTGTATCGTACTCGTCAAAGAGTTAAGTATAGCGCAAAATTTCTTTAGTCGTCTCGTATTTATGCAAATATTTGCAGTGGTTTGATACTGATAGGATAGTTTTACGCACAAATATTTTCAGCATAGAGATTTATTAAATTAACTTTTTCTGAATAATTACTCTTGATTTAAATATACAAACGAAAGATAGAAATGTTTATTTGCTCCTCTCTAACTTGATATTCGTTGTCGATGATCAATCGGTTCATGAACAAATTGTTTTTTTCCTTCAGTGAAGTCAGCAGCAACATCACCATGTCCTTCAACAATCCATTTGGTTGTCAACAAACCTTCAATGCCAACAGGACCGCGAGCATGTATACGTCCAGTACTAATACCAACCTCAGCACCTATTCATGAATAAATTAAAGATCAATAATATTTCGAGTTCTCTATCGTCTCTTACCTAAGCCAAATCGGTAGCCATCGGAGAATCGTGTACTGATATTGTGAAAAACACACGCGCTGTCAACATTTGCAGTAAACTCATCGGCGGCTTTTTCTAAAACATCAAATTCGATTGTTTCTCTAATGTTATATCGAGGAGCGAACGACTCACGATTTTCAGTGACAATTGAATCTGTGTGATTGGAACTGAACTTATTGATATGTTCAATTGCATCGTTAACATCATCGACCACTTCGATGCAACATTGTAGATCACCGTATTCAACACGCAACGAACTTGCTGGTGGTGGTGGAAATGCAAGCAGAGCAGAAAGACGTGGACCGGAATACACTTTCACCTAAAAGTCGGCAAAACATAAAATTGAATTTATGTGCAACTTCACAAACTTTTTCCGCACGAAACATATCGATTAATGACTCGAAGAATGGCGTTCGAATTAAATCCTTATGTATTAACAGTGTTTCCATAGCATTGCATGCACTCGGATAATCACATTTCGAATCTCGTACTAGAAGAAAACCATTCAGCAAAGATTAGAATAGAGGATGTTAACCACTTACCAACACGTAATGCCATATCTAAGTTTGCATCTTTATCGATAAATACATGACAAATACCTTCTGCATGGCCTAGAACAGGTATTTGTACGCTTTGCTTTTGAACAGAACGAACGAGGTCGTTGGAACCACGAGGAATAACAAGATCGATATATTTTCCTAATTGAAGTAAATCAGATACTTGTTCACGGGTGTTAATCTAAAAATAGCTTTCACTTGTTTAGATTGACGAACAGAACATATTCATTACTGACCAAAGCAATGGTTTCTCGTGGAACGAAAGGCTCCAATGCATCTTGCATTAATTTCGTTAGGATTTCATTGGAATATTTCGCTTCGGAACCACCTTTAAGTAGCAGACCATTGCCAGAACATATGGAGAGAGCAGCAATTTGCGGTAAACTATCTGGTCGAGATTCGAAGATGACCAGAAGTACACCGATAGGTGTCGTGATTTGTTTCAACATTATTCCATCTGCTAAACGTGTTTGTCGAATAGTTTGACCTGAAAATATCAAAATTCGACAGGTTCTACTTTACGATATGTCTACTGACCAAGTACATTCGCTTTATTGGCGATCTGTTGAAGACCAACCGCTAGAGTTTTTAGTTTCTTTTCCGATAGACCAAGACGATTTAATAACGATGGTTTAAGTCCTTCTTTCGCAGCTTCGTCTAGATCACGTTTGTTTGCCCGTAGGATATCTTTCGAATGATCGATCAAGTTCGACGCCATTTTGTTAATAATCGTTTTTCGCTGTTCGGCAGAAAGTTGCTGTAAGATTCGACTACCATCGCGCGCCTTTACCGCTTGCACATCAACTGGTGTTCTTTGTGCGGATGTATTTGTAAAAAATGTTCCGATGCGTTGACCGTTGACAATATTCAAAATACCTTTATCGATTTGACCATTGCTAATAACAACACCAACGTCATGATCAAGTGCCCATGATGCACATTTCACTTTTGATTCCATTCCTCCAGTTCCCACTTTAGATCTCGCACCGAACGAAATTAATTGAGAATCTTCTTTCGGACAAAATGTATGCAACAATCTTGAATTTGCTAAATCTGGTGGACCAGTATATAAACCATTAACATCGCTCATAATCAACAAGAGATCAGCAGATATCAATACAGCTAAACGGGCTGCTAACGAATCATTATCATTAATCACAATACCATCTCGAGCAGCTACTACTTCATCATCGGTGTCTGTACAAGATGCAACAGCATCGTTCGTGTTCAAAATAGGTACAATATTCAGATTGAGTAATTCATTTAATGTTGCTTGAAGATTTTTTCGGCTATCGGCATTGTAAAAATCGCTCTTCGTTACCAGAACTTGTGCCACGCCGATATTGTACTGTTGAAACATACGTTCATACAGCGACATCAGACCTTTTTGACCAAACGCCGCACATGCCTGTCGTTGAATAGCCACTCGACTATTGTGAAGAATATCTTTAGGCGAAAGTGATTTTCTCATAGTCATGGTCATCATCGCTTCTTTACGAAGAACTTGGCGACCGAATGCAACGGCACCACTGGTAACTAACAACATTTGTCGACCTTCATTCTGAAGTTGAGAAACCTGTTCTACAGTCGATGCTAGACGACCAAGTGCAACGCCATCTTCGTTTTCACGTGTTATTAATGCGGTACCAAGTTTAACAATGATTCGACGAGCATCTTTCATATCATTTCGACTTGTTATGTGAACATACCTTGAACTAAGAATACCTTGATTGTGTTGAAGAATTCGACGCCAGGAAAGAACACTACTTCGATACAGAATCGACATTATCTGAAGTGAATCTAAATCATGCGCACGTACACAGAATTTATTTCTTTTCACATCAAAGATTCACACTCGTCTTAAAGCTATTTGTTCTCTGATACGAATTTTTAGATACCGAGACTAATCGTACCTTCTTTCGAGCCTGATATATGATGAAATAATTCAAAGGGAAGAAAGCAAAGTATAACCATAATCAGCCGTTCTTTATCACACCAAAAAGATAAGAACGATGTAATAAAGACACTTTCGACTTAGAAAATGTACGAGTCTAGTTATCTTTTTTTTATTGACTTGCTTGGGTGAGGGAGAGCACATATGATCTAGATTAGATATACAAAAAAAAAAGAAAACAATTAGAAAAAAAAAACGAAAAGAATGAGACAATGTGTGACTGGTACCAGAGGAAGTTGTAGATATACGAATGGCAAGCTTCCTGAGAGCTCAATTGACTATTTCTCTATGTAAAATACGAGTATCACAGAAAAATATTAAACATCTGTATCTTTCGATGATTTGCTGTCGGATTTTTCTTTCTTTGTTTGATGTTGTTGATTCATATAGGTAGCAAGAGGTGGTAGTGGTGGTGGAATGCGTGCTGGTCGATGTCGATGATTCGGATTTCCGTTTTGATAATTTGTATTCGTTCCTGGTGTACTCGTATTTGCTTCGTCATTGGTTATTTGCGTTATTGGAATATTATTCTGATGACGTTGAGAATTGACTGTCGAATAAAGCCGATTGAGATCCTTATAACGCGTCCAAAGTTTATTGATGATTTCGGTAACCACAAGATCGCTACTATTTATTGAAAGTAAACGCGCGAGAAATACACCATCGTCTTTTAGATAATGTAAGACAAATTCACGTGTTTGTTGACGTTCTTCCTGTGGATTATAGGAGGATATAATACCGAGATGACGTTTGATGAACTGAACTTTTTCGCCTAGAAGACAAACAAGAAGGCAACTTGTTTTGTTTTTTTTTTTCAACAAATTTCAAATCCAAATGGATGTTGACGACTAACAATCTTGACATACGCCAGAGGCAATTTTGATGAAGAACTCTCGATAATCAAGTGCCATTTGGTTTTCTCATTTGTTCAAAAAGGAAAAAAGCGTTTTTCCTCTCGATCTACTGTCTTTGATCGGACTTCGACGAGAAAACCAATAAAGCATGTAAACAAGCAGACTATTATCTTGAAAATGTTTCGGATCATTTAACTGAGTCGAAAAACTGTCGAGAAAATTAATCTAAACGTCAATACTTTTATGCAAAAAGGTCTTAAACTACATTGACAAATTTCTTCAATAGACGCTCAAATTTCATTAATATCAAAGCTGGCGACAAGATCTTCTACTTACGTGGTATAGTACACTGATACAACCATAGTAGAAAATCATATAATGTGGCTGAAAGGAAGAAAACAGAAGTATAAAGAATACTCGGAAGAACATCCTTTTACCAGCGCTGATTGATATAAGCCAAAACCATTGAATAATAAAAATGACTTCATTAAACAAATTGATTCGTAAGACACATTGAACGGTATAGAAATGATTGATACCAATTTCTCGGATTTTGAAATCACTACAATAGCAAAGTTAGAAGAATATGAATTCTTTTTGTTCGTTCTATCATCTGAGAATATTTTTACCAATAGGTTACTTTCGGGAAATGTTTATTTTCAGTCCAGCGTTGGTTTTTAAATAATTTTTCGATCACCTCAAACCCGAAGAGATAATATTCGTTACCGAGGAAAGCATTTAATAAAAATAATTGTGCTAGAGCGTTGACAAGCCACATTAATTTGACGAGAAAATAAATAATAACAAGATAGTTCCCATAATATCGATTGGAACAAAAGAAGAAAACTCGACACAAGCGACGAAAACGTGAGAGTTGTTTATCAATATGCCGACGCGTTAATTGGGCACGAGCAGATAGATACCGTTCGATGTTGATGATTAAATAACTCATTATACGATCTCGCGATTCGTACTGTTCTACTTGTTCGTATTTCTAAATGAAAAACAATGCATTTGAATCGTTTTTTTTATCAAGCAGAGAAAGATGAAACTAACAATCGCTGCGTCGACGAGATTTATTACATCAAGACCTGACCGAACATTGAGTGTACGCCAGACAATACGCGGGAAGTAGAAGAGAAATGCTTGGAAAAGTAAGATAAATGGTACCCATTGATAATAGAGCTAAATGAAAACGTTTGAATCAGTAAATATCAATTTCAGTTCAGATCATTTTTACAATATCTTTATTTCGTCGACCATCTTCATCATCAGGCAATTCTTGATCGATTGGAATATCTAAGAAAGCCGAGAAATTCATCTCATGCAGAAGCTCAGACAGTAAGTCAAGTTAATCTTACAATAGGTATTAGCAATCCAACAATAACTATCAGTATAAGCTTCATAAGATGGCTTGAATTGTGCTGGTACCTATTCAGAGCACGGAGAAGAAGATTAAAAAAGAAAATCTACATGCGCTCATACCCAACAATCGATTGGATCACCTAGAAAAATAGTAATGAACAAATGTGTTTCCATAGACTAATCTTACCAGCGTATTGTTTAGTTGTGACGAGAATCGCAAAGACGACGCATATCGTTGTGGTGTATCGATGACTGAGACGATCGATGTAAGAATCATCATCGCGAAATTGTCGAAGATGTGAAACAGAAAGACCGGCGAGTTGCCTGACTAATTCCATTGATATCGTTCGTTTGCCGATTGCCGTCGATGATCATCGGGCATAGTCTTTTTCTGAATCAATCGAAATCTACTTCGATCTAGAAAGAAGACGAGAAACGGAATAGATTTACTTTTTAATCATCAAATATTTCTACTATAATTTCATTAATCAGCCGTTTTCTTTTTACCTCTAATTGATGTTTATTTAATTAATACAATAAGATAATATTTAGATAAGAAAATTCTCTTCTATTAATAGATGTACAATTTGAACTTAAATAATAGTATTATATCCGCCACTTCATACATGTCTCATTCATCCTCGCTTCTCTCTTTTTATAGAAATGAGATTCTACGCTTCTCTATGCGGCATTTCTGTTCCTGTTACAACCATCATCATCATCATCATCATCAGCATTATTGCTTGAGTAGAAGACTACCCGCCGTCATCAAAGGGAGAGAGAGAGAGGGACACACACATAAAGCAAATCAAGTAAAGGAACATCCATCCATCTATCTATATACATACGTTACTTCTTCTATCCAATGATTACATAAAACTTAGGACAGACATGAAGAAAATCTTTCAAGCACAGTGACGAGTGAAATACACGCGCATTTATTTTGATAAGAGGAGGAAAAACATACGCACGCATGCGCATCTCGATTAATTCAATTGAAATCATTACTGAAATGCTGATAATCAGTTGATAATTTCGGTATTAATCAAAGACACTCCGAAAAAACAACATTTATGAAAAAGATGAAGATCTGGATAGCTACGAGTACAAGACAATAATAACATCGGAAAAGACTGTCTAGAATTAATTTCATTATTCCAGGCGACAAGATACATCTATGCATACTTACAGTCGCTGATGATCAAAAAAAAAGGATGATTATGTTTATTTATCATTAGACAGCAGGGAATACAAGTATCGATTCCAATCAATGTGTATGTATATAAAGAGAGAGAGGAGGAAAAGAACTTAGTCAAGCAACTTGTTTAGTTCATGCCGCTTGCAACCATAAACTCACGAAATAGGCAATAGAGTAACTGCTCTTTCTGAGCACTCTGCTGACTCGTTCTCTTTCAATTACCATCGAGAGACTCTCACGCAATCGTAGCTGTCGGTCTGCATATGCTGAAGGCCAACTTGAAAGTTCAACCGCTAAAATACGTTGTCATTAAAGATCTTTACGCACTCACATATGCAATGTTGACAATGTAAAGACGACCATATTTTCACAATCGACCATTTGTCTCTTATTATTTCTTTTCCGTTAATGATTGTCGAACTGTCAATCAACATTGTCGGTATATGCGTTTTAACAGAGAGGACGAGAGAGAGGCCACCTACCTGTATTAACCTTTTGTCGAGGCGTCCTTTGCTGTATCAATCCGAAAAGACTTTTATCGTTGATATAGACGGAAAGAGAGAGAGAGAGAGAGAGAGAGAGAGAGAAAGAAAGAAAGAAAATTCATCAATGATTAAGAAAACCGTATAGTAGATCGGATGTAATGGAAAATTTTCTTTTCCTTTTCTACACTACCACGATTCATTGACAAGACGCAAGAGAACGAACGAATAGAGAGCCATGATTTTCTCAAGACAAGCATCTCTCTTTCTTCTCTATTAGGCCAGTTAGATATGCATAAAGCATTAACATGGCACGCATGTATAACAGAGGAAAGAACAACATATCACCAACTATCTATCCAAAATGCCACAATACTGCAAGCAAAAGAATGTCTAATATTAATCCTTTTGCTTCTCTTCTCCTCCTTCTACTTGTTCCATTCTTTATCTCTCATCCTTCTCTTCGAGCGGTCACTCATTCACACGAGTTAGCTTACAGGAAGTTCTTTATTGCCGGAGGCCACTTATATATGTTGGTTATATGTGAACAGAGACGATAGTAATGTTCTTCATATTGAAGAAAGAAGAAAAGAAATGAACCGCATTTTCCAATCTCCAAACATGTCTGTCTCTTCTTTCTCCTCGTTTCGTCCTCGATTGTCCTTATGTCATGTACATACACAATACAATAAATGTCCTGTTGCACACGCATAGACCATTATAGATACATACATCCATCTATGTAAGATAGTATTTAAATCGCATTGGTGAAAAGAAGAAAGATAGAGGAATAGAAGTCGACTTCATTTTGTTCTTATTCTTTTAATAACCGACTTGTTTCGAGTGCTAAGTTTTGATTTTCAAGTATCGAGGTGACGAGAAGTATCATATGGTGCCGAATAAAAAGTGAATAGAACGATGGTGAAGTAATAACCATGATGATAATAATAATGATTCGCGCAGCTCTCACTTGTGTAACAATAAAGACGTGATTTTATGTTTAATTCGATGTCGATACACGCTGTTTCCTTTCCCTATCGAATATTGACTCGAAAATCGAGTGTCTCGTTTTGTAATTGATCGTTCTATTTATATCGATGTATACGGAATTTACATGACGATTTGTCATATCTCTTCATAAGCAATATCGATAGATAAAAGAAAAATCCGAAGAACAATGGAAAAACCACATGTCATCTATCTTACATAAGCAACATGTCCTGCTTATAGACAACAGCATGCTGTGTTTATGTATTCTTGTTATTAATTCTTCTGCTTCGCTCTTATCTCAGAGCTCTGTTTCAGAACATTGATGATGATAGATGGTACGTCTTAAGCAGTGATCTGATTTAGTATCAAGTATAACCAAGTGCTTTTGATCATTTACCCTACCTTGAAAATGAAGGTTTCTCTTTTCTGTTGATCACTAGGATTGAGTTGGTCTGCGTTTTTCAACATCATATCGCGAGATATGCAATCTTTCCTTTTCTACGTATAAAAAAAATGTCATGTTTGAAGATTATCCGTGTCAACAGATTGTCCTGGAAATAACTATTACAGAAAAAAAGAAAGATATTACAAGCTCTGCTGAGAATAACTGAATGTCAAATATCTCATTAAACTTTGATTTTCTAATGGATTGACTTCTCGGTCATCTGATTAAAACCGAAATGGAACATTTTTAAGGTAGCACAAGACACATGGGAGAACATATTGTAAAATCACTTGAAAGATCGTGAATTGATATACGTTTGCTTGACAATAAGTCGATTGATCGAGTCCGACATATTGGACATCAAGGAAAATACGAAAGACCCAAACACTCCCGATGATTAACCATACAAAACGAAAGATTTGTAAGATTATTATCATAATTGCTGTACAATGAACACAACAAAAGCTAAGCATATGTTCATCTTTTTTAAGATTGTGAATTATAAGAGCAATCGTACTGAAACAAATACAAATAAGACTGACACTGCCAAAAACGATTAGATAAAGTGGAATGCGAGGCTCGATAGGACATGCTGATTGGTTCGCTGCACCAATTCCCAAAGTAATTAATGTAAGGATAAGATCGATAGAAATACAGATTAGCAAGCAAGGAAATGATGTAACATTAATACCAGCTACTTTTCGTAATAATTCACTATAATCGGTGGTTTCTAATTGGACAGGTGGCGAATGAGTTTGAACAGTCGGGCACGAATTTAAATCAACGGCAATAGAACGAAGATCAATGGTATTAGCCATACGAATAAAACTCGGTTTTTCTGTGCAATGAAAAAGCAAAACAAACCGTATTTTTATATAGAGACAAACAACGTAGACACAAAATAAACAAGAAAGAAAAATCTCATTGATCAAAATTTAATTGAATTCACACAATGAAATATGTATATACAGGGTGACTAAGAAAGGCTTCTTTCTTATAATTCATAAGTCAAGAAAGTATAAATAATAATATCAATACAACAACCAATCAACCATTTCATAATGTATCTACGTAAAAATGAATTTAGAATATACACTCGTTCTTGTTAGGTTTGAACTAGATTTATAGAAATGAGTGTACTATTTAGATTTAGAATTATTTTCTATTGTTAATTTTAGTATTGAAACAAACAGAATTTCATTGTTTGGTTTTTTCCATCAAAGCAAGAACGGATGATATTATCATTAAACTGTTTACAGAAATCAAAGAATCTTTGCTTATTTATAAAACGCTATGAAACATCGCCAATATAATATCACTTTAATTTCGATGCCATTTCTTTAACGTGTTAGTTGATTTGTATTACATTGGAATGTTGAGCTGGTAACGAATGGTAATAGATTTCGGCAGCTTTTTCATAATTAACTAGTGCTTTCAACCACTTACCGTTCCGTTCATGTATTCTGCCAATGTTTTTGTAGCTCATAGCTATATCTGGATGTTGAGGCGGGAGACATTTCAGCCGAATTTTAACCGCTCTATTATGATGCTCCATAGCAAGGTCATGTTCTTCGATAACGGTATATACCAATCCCATGTTGTTGTACGACATAGCTACCTAATACTTGGATGGTCGCGTGGAAAATGCGTCTTGTATATAAGCAGTGAGTTCTCAAAGTAACTGAGAGCTTTCCAGCTTTTTTTCCTGATAATGATAGACTATAGCAATATTGTTGGAGAAATGAGCCATATGCGGATGATCCTCTGCATTTGTGTTCCGAAACAGTGCAATCGCTTTTTTTATAGTGCGCCAGTGCTATTGTGTCATCATTCTTTTTCCAGTAAATCTTACTGATACAATTATGTAAAGCTCTAATACTTTATTAAACCATTCCTGACTATCGTCATAATCTCCCTTGTCTTTCGTGACTAGGCCGCGTGGCCAGTAAACACGTTGAAGTGATGGATCATTCGACGGAAGTTCGCTCAGTAAACGCTTGAGCATCCTCTCTGCTAAATCTATCCTTCCCATATTGTGCAACACTTTGGCCAATGATAACAGATGAATATCAACCAAAAGGAAGATGCATTCAATCATGAAAAGTATCTCGCGTTCACCTTTATAATTACTGAATTCACTGATATCAGCAAAAGGCTTGAATGTTACTACCTTTGGATTAGCATCAATAACAAACAATACACGATGCAAATCACTGGAAATGATGGACCGATTTAGGAATGCCAACGCTTCAGATAAATTGAGAGTAGTTGAGAAAAATGAGTTGATCGATATTAGTTCACCAATGGGCCGTCGTAGGATTTCTAATTCATCAGTTGACATTGATGCTGCTTCAGTTGCTGATAAATATCTTTGATCACAAAACGAAATAAAAACAAAACATCGATGAGAAGACGTGAGTGAATAAAATGACCATTGAGTCCAGTTGTGGACTGGTCTGCAATGCCAGTAGCACTGAAGGAAGTGATCGAAAGTGGTTCTTCAGTTTTCGTTCAACCTTTCTGGTCTGCCTTGATTTGATCGATCAGATCTTTGGTTCGTGTGAGCAGATTTTTCACCTGGGAAACATCAAGTACGAATGATTTTGTGGAATCAGCAATGTTTGCACTGTATCTTGGTAAAGTTATTCAACCATATTGACCACTAACAATGAGGACAAGTCGATTTTGTGAAGAAAATGAGGTGACATTGTTGTTGATCGTGAAATATTTTCAGATGATTGATCATTTGTAGAAGTTATTGTTGTGTTTGCTTATTTTCTTCTGTTGAATCAACTTGAGCATCGAGCCATGCGAGAGAAAATGTGTCTAAATTATCGCCAATTGAATTGACGACTTCAGTTTTCACGTCTACCGTCGATGTTTTTTGTAGGTTTTCCGAGCTTCGTAGTGTACTTTTATTTTCCTTGATATATATCTATCTGGAATAGTTGCAAACATAGTCTTAACACTGATAATACGCTTCATGGATATAATAGGTCCTTATGAACACTAGCTCGGAGGTGCAATATTCATATCAGTTTTCGATAACGATTTCATTTTGAACGGCAAAGAAAATATACTTCTATGAAGGTAATAGATCTTTTCTTAGACCTTTCAACGTATTTTATAACGCTACATGTCCCTTTATTTAGATTTGAGGAAATTAATTTTTTTCTCAAATTATATTTATTACGTTATCCAATCAGTAATGCTATATTTCGCATCCAATATGACTAGGTAAACATAACTGAATATTGTTGGCACGCTTTCTTTCAGTTCTTTACTCGACATGAGATAAAAAACTTGATTCAATACTTAGAGCCGTCTTAACCGTCAAATAGCATCAGTTCTTTCCAGTTTACATGATTTCGCCATCCCCAACGAACATAGTCAACCTCTCGATGACATGAACATGACGAGTCCTCACTCCACTTATTGATTTATGCATGCTAAATATCGTTTCTTTGCAGTTACACTCTGTGTACTGGCTCTACTATATCGGGGCAAAGCAAAGCCTGCGTCACAGTTATTTACCGACGGTCCTCTGAATTTCAAGACTCTTTCCTTCATTTGTATTGGTCATTCTGTACGATCGTGTTTACTTAGGTTGACATACATCCGAATATATGGCATTTCATATATGTTCTTCAAGAAGTTCATCTCCATCAAAATGTCTATCATATATGCATGCGAAAAAAGGTGTATAGACAACGCATATGTGCACACGCAGGAGTCTCTCGAACGCTAATATAATCTTTTAAAATATTTTGCAATGAAATGTCTCATACACCAAGCAACTTGTCGACGATTGATATTAGTACCATGTCTGTAGACTCGCTTTTGCAATTGTGTGCATTTTATTTATATTCAAAAAAGAAACGAACTATGCAGCAGCAGAATTTGCATGAAGTGCAAGAGCAGTTGAGTAGCCTACAGGTTCACGTTCGACATTTGTTTCAGAAAGTGAAGACAGTTCTTCATCTGCGCACTCATCATATAATCAACTATGAATAGTATTGGCTTGCAGTCACGCCATATACGATATTACCCCCAATTTGAAATAAAGGGCTGATTAGCATCAGTTCTCATAATGAACTCAATTATTTCAAACAGATCAATAAGTATTGTTATTAGATATAAGTTTTCAAAATCTGAATTGAGTGAAAACAGCTCCAGTTAATGTACAGAACGGAATAGTAGATAATAGTTTTCTTGTTTCGCACTGGCAAGCATATAATTTTGATAAGCACGTAGTATACAAAAATCATTTAAAGTAAAAAAAACTCTATCAACCTTTATGGATCGACTCGAAGTAATTCGTTCATTTTCTGTAACATACAAATCATCTAGTTTTTCTCGACTTTCGAAGTGTATTTTGACCAGTCCTTGTGTTCTAGTGCTTCGACTTCGTCGGAATAGTATCTATTCTTGTTTATATAAACACCCGTAACATCCATTTCCAATATACATGGTATATAATCTAATAGATAAATTTCACGCTCAAATTTTTCTTTGATTGACATCGTATTGTGCGACTCGGCTGTTGCCATCTTCGAAGCTTGTTTTGTTATCCTATTGACGTTCTATTTCAGCAGTAATAATTTTCTGAAGAGAACCATAAAAGAAGAAAATTTAACAGAAATATCACAGAGATAAATTCTCGTTTAAGATATCACGTGATTTGTTTAACCGAATAAGGTTCTAAAGAGAAGAAAATGCGTAAAGAATAAAGCATTAGTTCTTTCTAGTCGAATTGTCGTTCAGACCGAAAGAGTAAATCATGAATAGACGAGGCACCACAAATTGTGCCCTATGGATATACACTGACGTAAAATCGTTCCTAAGAGATTACTCGTCCACGGTTTCCTTGTGTCCGCCAGTCAATTGGCCATTCTATCGCGGTAGCTCTCTTTCGTACGTAAAGAGAACTCCGCAGTGATTTGAACTCTGCCGATGGAACGTGCAGAAAATAATTCATCGAACAAGGATGAGAAACATATCAGCTCGACATTTGGCATTCAGTTTGTCTTTTCCTTATCTCCGAGATAATCTCGCAAGCATGCGACATCTTTCAAATTGTTCCCATTGGCTTACAGTAGTCATACAAGCAATGTATGGTAAATAAATAAATAAAACTAACCTAAGCAGCAGTGTGCATCTTTTCCCTATATGATTTTCATTCTAAACTTGTCATCTAACCATTGTTTTAGTTTTTCATTTCAATTCAAATCGAATGTGAATGCATGGCCACAACATACGATTCATCGACGTCGACTGCAGTCAATGGAAATAAACCAAAAGCAGTACATTGCCTAAGCCGAAGTCTTGAACGTGCACTTGATGAAGCCACTTATACAGGTGAATTGGTCTTAAATGGAAGAAAACTTCGCGAATTTCCGAATTATTCCTATTCAAACAATAAATGTGATCTGTCCGATACCATAACAGCTGGTATGAATATTTTCTTTGTCGAAATATAACGAGATTATCATTCATGTTTGTAGATCTTTCTCGTAATCATTTTGTTGAATTTCCACGAATATTATGCTCATTTTCATCACTTGAACGTCTCAATCTCTATAGCAACGCAATCAAATCAATTCCCGAACAAATTGCTCAAATTCGTCTGCTAAAAGTGCTGGATTTAAGGTACGCTGTTGTCGAACAATCAATTGACTCAGCATCTTCTTTTTCGTTCGATTTTAGTCGAAATCAATTGGCTTATATTCCTTCATCACTGTGTAAACTACCTAATTTAGAAGTTTTAATCATTAATAATAACAAACTTCTCTCACTACCTGAAGAAATCGGGCAATTAGAACGATTGATCGAATTAGTACGAACTTTTCTTCGGAAAATCGATTTGAAATCTTGATTTGTTCGTATAGGATGTTAGTTCGAATGATATCAATCAAATTCCATATCAAATTGGCACGTTAACATCGCTTCGAACGCTAAACATTCGTCGAAATATGATTAGAGAATTACCAGCAGGTAAAGTAATACCTCACACTTCATTTTCAGATATATATAAACTAGTCTTTCATTCAGTTGAATTCTTTTGATTTTTTCGTGCGAAGTAAGGTATTGCTTATCAACCCTAATGCTTAATTTTTTTCTGCAAAAAGAAAAATTTCCTTTTTGCACGTTTGGGTTTTGAAAAACAAAACGTCTAGATTTTCATTTCGCGAACATTCCTTCGCTTATTTTTAGAAATCGGCCATCTGAAACTGATCAATTTCGATTGCTCGTTCAATCGACTCACCCGTTTACCGTTGAACCTACGAGAAATGGTCACGTTAATCGAGTTTAACGTAGAACATAATCCATTAGAAAGTCCGCCGGCATCGGTAAGATGAAAAGAAATTCAAGATTACAAAAGATTAAACGCATTTCCTTTGTTTCTCTCAGGTATGCACGTTAGGTTTGCTACACATTATGCGTTATCTTCTCGTCGAAGCGATGAGAGAAGAGAAACGACGTGGTCTATTAACAGAAAATGAAATCAATTCCAAATATCGAAATTCATTTTCATATCAAGGCGCAAGGTAAAATTGATGTTCGATTTGAAAGAAAACTGCCTCCAGCGATAGCAACTGTTCATGAGTTTCCGTAATAGCATGTCAATTAAGTTAATACCTTTTGAAATGTTCAAATCGAAGAACAATTGTATTTCGCTGAGTATTTGCATAAATTTATTTATAATCATCCGGAAGAATGAATTGTTCATAGTCTCATTTCCCATGAGAAGGTGATCTTGTACGCATCAATTAATTTCCTTTCTCCTACGGTTTTATCAATTAAAGAATTTTCTTTTCTTTTCTCATAGGATCTATCGAACAGTATTATAAGTTTTCGAAAAGAAAAACAGATTTCTAACGCTCATCATTTATCTTCTAACTGCTTATTTTGTTTACATTTTACTAGACTTTAATTTGTATTTTTGTTTTTCTTCTCTCGAAAAAACTTCTTGATTACCCCGATCTTCTCCACACTGACATTGACAAACATCGAAGCTCTCTGCTTATTTTAGACATTTACAATGTGGAACACGATTACGAAAAACAGTGGTACCATCCGATTCAGGTTATTTAACAACCGAAAGCAGTGAAAAAACTCTTGGCGATGTAAATATACCTACGTCCCTTCCTTGCTTGTTGTTCATCCGTTTTTCTAGGATGATTCTGTCATTAGCATGCCCGATAATCAATCGCTTCGTAGTGAGCCTACCTTGATGCTTACCCTTGCCGATGAATTTTCTAAAGTAAAGTTCATTCTGTTGCACTGAACATCTGCTATTGTTTCATTTTGCTCGATCAGGAACTGACCAGACAAAGGACGGAATATGACAAGAAGAAATGTCAAGCGCATCAATTAAAAATTCATTTATTACAACAATTAGGAGAAACGGAAACTCAAGTAAGAAGAATAGTTGAGATAAGTGAAACTATTTCGATTTGAACTGAATAGAGAGCCAAAACTCGAGAATTAGCTCGACGTGCACATGATGAGAAGCTGGCAAAAATGGAGAAACAACGTGAAGATGCTCGAAGAAAAATGGAGAACAGGTATATCAGCAAAGTGTAACGAATTCAGAATTAGTTTCGTCTCTATTTCAGTAAAAATATTCATTTGCTGAATTTTTCGTCGAAAGAACGTCCTTGGCCGTTAACAAAACAATTTTCTAATGGTAAGATCTAGCTAATGACTAATCATCGTTTCTATCAGTGTTCAATGTCAATAGATAATTCAGCTGTCGGTGATCTTCTATTGCGAACGAATCGTGCTATTAGTGTTGAGCCAAACGGGATAGCTGGTGGAAACGAGATGAAATTGAATAATGGACATCACCGACATTATCTTATTCAACAGAAATCCTTGCCTAATGGATCGACGAGTCGATGCGAAAGTTCAACGACGATCAACCGACAATTCACAAGTTCAGATACGATTAATCAATTAAAGTAAGAAGGTTTTCTTCATAGACAAATAATAAAACATCTCGATTGTAGAATATCGTCATCGAATGTAAATTATGATCAAATGGTAAGTGAGCAAATAGTTTGAGTTGTGAAAGATAAGTTTTTTGTTTGTATAGGATGATTTGCAGTATGATCACTACGAAGAAAATCGAGTAGCAAAATTGAAATATTATGATGGACCATCGTCAAATGTGAGTTAGATTGAATAAATTTAAAAGGATTTCTATTTGTCTTCTTATTTAGTATGATCATATGTCGATGAAAAGTAACCACTCTCAAAGAAATTGTTTTTCGTTCTGAGCTTTGATTGTGAGTTCTAGCTTCGTCTATGGATAACTCAATATTTTCTATGCAACGGCATACGTTTCACTCAAAGGAGGAAAATATCCAACTGGAGCAAATGAAAAAAGTTAGAAAAAAAGCGTTGTTTCTCCAATAGGATCACTGGTGTCTTTTAGATCATCGAAGACCGTTTGAAAGTGACGTTACCCGATGATATAGCCTATGCATTAAGTGACGGTGTTGTTCTCTGTCATTTCATCAACCAAATTCGACCACGCTCTGTTCAAAGTATTCATGTACCTTCTCAAGCAGTGGTAAGAACTATCTTTCTATCATGAATTGAAAACTGAACTTTTTCGATCTACCATTCCAGCCGAAACTTTCCATTGCTAAATGTCGACGAAATGTCGAGAATTTTATCGAAGCTAGTCGTCGCATTGGCGTTCCTGAGGTAAGCGCGTTTTACTTTCGATACGAGTGACTAAACTAAACTAGCACGTGCTTGATCTTGGTTTGATTACTTTGCATGATTTTACCGAAACTAAATTAACAAAGTAATCCTGCATGATTCTTTTTTGCGTGTGTTTTTATAGCCATGTCTTGCTAAACTAACAGATATCATCATCGCGAATGATCCAATCCATGTGACTGAAAAACAACAAGTTGGTTTATTTCGTTTATTTTTGACGATAAACTATCTTGAATTAATCTTCTTGAATAATCTCGAACGTTGTACAAATCATTTCAATTCATCACTTGATAAAGTCATTGCTAATTTCCTTGTTGTCTTTCTCGCTCTAGCTACTTTCTTATTTGCTTATTATCACAATTATTTCTAAGATGTTTGTTCTGGTTTTTTTTGCACATTAATTTTCATGTCCGGTGTGTGTCTTGTCTCGTTGTTTCGGTGTTGTCTTTGCATTTCTACTCTAGGTCGATCTATGTTCAGCTGAAAATATCATCGAAGAAACAAACACGGCGCACCTTGCCCGTCACATTCATCTGTTAGTTTCTCCTGAAGCTTACGAGCAAACTAATGTTTAAATGAATTCAATTTCTGGCATGTAATGTCAATCTTTTTTTAGTGTGGATTTGTTTTTTCTTTCGTTTTTTGTTATCGAACAATATTTCAGTGTGTACGTGTTCGTGTGAAAATATCAATTATGTATATGAATAAAGACAAAATGCCCTTCGAGAAGAGAGATCTTTTTTGGAGAACAATCGCGTTTGATTGTTTTGAACTTTTGTTTTGATTTTGTAGATAAGAATGAGTTTCACGAAGGATACGAAGTTGCCGAGTTACGAAGATCTGGAATGTCCGGTTGTGAATGTGTCATCACCAGCATTACGAGCCGGAAGCTTTCATTTGGCCAAGTATTGTGATCTACAATTTAAGGTTTGTTTTGTGAAACAGAGCTTGAAGTTTATAATGATGTCGTTCCGAATTCTAGGAGTTCATGCTATGCCGACAAGTATGTAATACGACAGTTGGAAATTGTTGAAAATGAAAAGATCGGTTATACTTGTAGGAGGAACAAGATCCACGAAAATGTGTCAAAGAAGGCAAGGATGTCTCATTATGTGCTATTGATTTCTTTCGTAAAGTACGTGATACATGTAACGATACGTTTACCACTTTCTGGACCTGTCTTGACAATGCTTCTGAAGGTGAAATGGGATTCCATTAGTACGTTACTTTTCTCTCATTCTATGTTCATTTCTGAAACAATGACGCTTTGTTGTATTTAGTTGTAAAAAAGAACAGCATGCATTTGAACAATGCGCAAAAGATAAAATGAATTTAGAACGACCAGAGCCAGGTTACTTTTCAATGGTGCGCATGCATGATACAAAACGACCAGTTCCATCGGATCCCTTTCGAGCTGGTTCATTGGAACGACATCCACCCAAACTTGAAGTACCAAATCCACCAACACTCTCCCAAGCCAATGAATATCCAGAAGCAAGAATTGGAATGAAATTTGGATCGCGTAAACCTTGGGTGTTCGAAGCTAAATTATGGGATTGAACTCTAAGGAACCGTTCACTTTTTTTTCAACAGTTAGTGTTTAGTTTCAAATGACGTTTTTCTTCTTCCTCCTCTTGTTCCTCTCCGATACTTTTATTTTCAAGTTATATCATGTTCTCTTGTCAATATAAGAGAAAAAACGTTCCCATAGTACATTTGAATCTATTCTAGATGCCAAAAGTCACGAAACTGAAAGCAACGCAGAATGTTGCGCCAAAATGTGATGTAACCGAAGATAAGTCAGATGAAACCAAGCCGACGGTTACAATTGTGGATAAAACGCAAACAAAAAAACGTAAAGCTTCTACTTCGCCCATCAAAGTAAAATACTCTTCAAGGAGTTGTCTACTGAATGAAATATGTTTTTGGATAGAAAGCAAAGAAGACACTTTCAACCAAAGAAGATGATAACGCAGAAAATGCTGAAGGAACCAGTACTAATGTAAAGCAACCGGCTGCAATGACCTTACAAACATCTGAACGTGTTTCATGTAAAGGAGAGAAGTCCACGTTAAAATTGGCATCTTGGAATATTAACGGCATTCGTGCATGGATTACAAATGGTGGATTAAAATATATCGAGAAAGAACAACCAGATATGATCTGTTTTCAAGTAAAACCAGCCGTCGATAGTCTTATTGAATCATTTTTCGAGTTTAGGAATTGAAATGCGACAAAGATAAGATTCCAATTGAAGCCACACCTGCTGGTTATAAATCATATTGGCTTTCTGGTGATCAAGGTACTCCTCTTTTAGATTTGTCTTCGATCATTCACAATTGAACTTCTCCTGATTTAGCTGGCTATTCCGGCGTTGGTCTATTGACAAAAGTCGAGCCAGTCGATGTTAAATTCGGCATTGGTATAGCAGAACATGATACCGAAGGGCGTGTTATTACTGCTGAATATGATAAATTCTATCTTGTCGTTACTTATATTCCTAATAGTGGTCGTAAACTTGTGCGTTTATCCTATCGACAACAGTTTAATCGAGTATTTCATACGTATTTGAAAGAGCTCGAGAAGAAGAAGCCAGTAATCTGGTAAAGAAAATGTTTCTAGAGCGAAAAGAAAAACATCGAAATGTTTTCTCGTTTGAGGTGTGGCGACTTAAATGTATCACATCAAAGCATCGATTTAACGAATCCTAAAACAAACACCAAGACAGCTGGTTTTACCAAAGAAGAACGGGATGATTTTTCTAAAATTCTCGCTGACGGATTCATTGATTCATGTAAGTATATAAACAAAGTTCATTTTTAACACTTGTCGATTTGAATCGTTATTCAAAACGTTTCTTTCCGAAAGAATACATTTGAATAAAAGTGTCTACATGAATTTCACGTCAAATACTCAACTCAAAAATATTAGCATTTCTTTGTTAATATTTAGTTCGCTATCTCTATCCTGATAAACGCGATGCGTACACGTACTGGGCTTACTTTCGAAATGCTCGTCAACGAAATATTGGCTGGCGATTGGACTATTTCATTCTATCATCTAGTCTTCAAGAAACTATATGTGACTCGCTTATACAAAACGGCGTGTATGGGTCAGATCATTGTCCAATAGTTCTGTTATTGGCTATTTAAATCTATTGTATATTAGTCAGATAATGACAAAATGTTCTTGTTCTTTTCTTTTTTTTTCACAAAATGCTAAAATAAGAAAGTCAGATCCAATATAACTCTATATTTTCAGATTTGATTACGGTATTACTGATTAAGAAAGTATGAGCAAGCTCAGGTGTCCAGATTGCATGACATTTGGGAACACGCCAATGACAATGCTGATCACAAAGAAAAAGAATAGAAGACGATATGAAGGTATTGTTACATCGCTTGATTACTTTATTCAATTATTGGCGAGCACGACAGTTCGTACATGCATGTTTTCTTCCCTTTTGCTCGGAATATGGGCTGAACGGAACAGATCTTCAAGATCGAGATTGATTGAAATCAGAACCTATTCATACTGAAGAAATTTGATCGTATGAAAACGGAGAGTGCGCAGAGAACCTTTCTGATGGAATATATTTGTCACTCTTCCTTCTCCCGTTCTTCTTCCTTTTCTTATAACTTTAACTAAATATTGTATATGAATTTCCTTGCCGTTAAGATTTCTTTGACTTTGATCGCCATTATTCACATGATACTTCCGTATAGAATAGATTACCGGCAAATAAAGTACATTCGGAAAAAATAAAAACGAGCTCGTTCGTTGACAAAACAGATAACGATAAGTATTCGCCCATTGCGTTAACATTCAGTTGATAGCACAAAAAAAAACAAAGTTTTCTACTTGATCTAGATCTACTTAAGAGTTAATTGAATATTTTATCTACTTTGACAAGAGCAATTCAATCAAATGAAATGCGATTTTTCTTCGCTTCATTTTAAATTGAAATATCCTCCAGTTTTTTCCTCTTCTTATTTGCGTCATTTGGGAAATCTCAAACGTTCAATCGGTTAGAGTAATGTCATTATTCTCTTTGACGCTTTGATGTCTTTATCGTTCAAAATATAAGCATATGTGACAGAAGCAAGACCCACGTTCGCTAAGTTTTGCGTTTTTCTTTCTTCTTTGATCCGGACGTGCTCTTTCCTTCTTCATTTCAAAGTTAGAAATCAAAGAACGTCGTCTTTAATATTTCCATAACTAACAGTATTTCTCAATCAAGAAGTAAGTGGTTTGACACTGTTGATGAGACCTATTCTGATTTAAGTCATAATCGATTCTTTCGCTGCTTTGCTTCTGTGGATCAAACCCGATCGCTTAGATTCATTTGCTGATCTAATCTGATTAGTTAATCTCTATCTATTTGTTGATCAAGAATGACATATCCACGTCAGATTAGATCTATAAATAGTTACATATTGATTTTCTGTTCGAAGCTCGCTATTAGTTGGTTTCTCACAGCGTTTTATTTCATGTTTGTTTGAACAGGAGCAAAACACACAATCATAAAAATAAGAGCAACTGAAGAAAACGTTTTGCATCACAATAGGAATACTAATTATTGAATGTCTTCGACTATCATCATGTTTTATTAGAAAGATAGAAGCTAAGTATGTTTAGGCAAATCATTTGTAAGTGTTAATATTGGACGATCGTCTCATTCAACGAGCACCAATGACGGAAGACACATCGACTTCATTCATCGTCCGTATTCATCTACTTGAGAGAGAGAGAGAGCGCGCAAGAAAAAAGAGAGAGAGAGAAAGAGCGAGAAGTAGAGAGAGAAAGAAAAAAATGGAGGAGATCTTTATCGTTCCTGGCAATTTCCGCCTTTTTTGTGTATACGCCGTTTTCATATATTTATGAATTTTTTCCGAACGATTGAATCAAATATCGAAGTTTAATCTTCAATTAGAGTTCATTATTTCTTCTTCTAGTCTTTTATTCTTCATCGCACATGATTTCAACTGTTGTTGATGGGCTGTACGAGCTCGAAGCATGAATTATCACCTGAGGACTTGTGCTTTTTGAAAACTCATACAACGTATTCGGAAAAGAAGATCAAAAGTTGGTACAAAGGTTTTATGGTATGTCTACTGTTTTTCCCTCCATAGTAATCGGTTCATTTTGAACTTTTGAAGAGAGATTGTCCAACTGGTGAACTGACACGCGAGTCCTTCATTCAAATCTACAAGCAATTCTTTCCAAAAGGACGTGCGGAAAATTTCTGTGAGCATGTCTTTCGCGCATTCGATTCGGGTAAGTTGAATGAGCGACAATCGAATTCTGTCATCTGTTGTGATTCATTTATGATTTAGATAATAGCGGTAAAATTGACTTCAAAGAATTTTTACAAGCAATCAACATAACGTCCCAAGGAACTCCCGATAGGAAATTAGAAATGGCTTTCCGTATGTACGATTGTAATGGCGATGGATCAATTGATGAAACTGAAATGCGAAGGATCATTAGTGTATGTGAAGAATGAGATACTGTTTAAGAAACGAGAGTTCCTTGCGAAATTTATGTATATTTAGGCTATTTATGAATTGATTGGTGAAGATACGGAACAACCAGAACGACAAATTGAAGCCGATGAACGTGCTATGAATATATTTCGTATGATGGATAAGAATTCCGATGGAGTCTTGAGTCGCGAAGAATTTGTCGATGGTTGTTTAAACGATGAACAATTGTATCAATTATTAACCCAATCAAGTCGGTTTGGGGATAATACTCGTGGTTCACAATCATCACTTGATGATTAATGCATCTTCTTAATCTTTTTCTTGTTCGTTTTTTTTGTTTGTTCTGTATCTCTATTCTATTGTCTTTTGCTGTGTTGGACATTCCTTTAGCAACATACGAGAAAAACTACTACTACTATTAATAGCTTCGTTCATTTTACTTGTAGATAGACGAGAAAGAAAAAAACACACTCACTATGTCGGATAAGGTAACACCAGTTGTAAATGAAAACGGTTCCGATGACGAAAAAGAAGAAGAACAAGAAACAAATACAAATCAAAAGAAAGAGGATGCCAAAGTTGAAAAAGAACTAGATCGTGTCACTGATCGGGTTGATGACGAAGAAATCGGCGCAGAAAATATCGGCAACGTAAACGAGGAAACATTTTCTTTCAACGACTATGTGTCAGATCATTTACTCTGTTTAGGCCTTATCAGCCATCAATGACAAACGCCATCGTGATGAATCGAAACGTAAAGCGGAACAAGCTGCATTAGCGAATGTGAAAATTCGTAAGGAAGACGTGGACTTCATTGTGCAAGAATTGGAATTACCGCGTTCGAAAGCGGAGAAAACTTTACGGCAACATCACGGCGATGTTCTTGCAACCTTGAAAGCACTTGTGAATGCTTAACTAATCTTGTGATTATGTTCTGTCGTACAAAGAGAACAAACGTCCATATCTAAACAAGAAAAAATTTTATTTCTCTGCCCTATAGGAACATTTCTTCTTCTTCTTTTTGTCGTTGTTGTATCGTATAAAATAAACATTCTTGGTTAATTATCATTGAAGCAGAGAAAGAAAATCTAACATCCTATTGCCCTCTGGAGAACTCTAATCTGATATTCAATGTATCGACCATTGATAAAAATGCATCGAGTTAGTAACGAATAGCTCAAGGTACTAATCAGTTCGTTATACACATGAGTTCGATCGAATGATAACTTTGGAGACATTCGTGTAGATACTTATCGTTCACAACAGGATTAAAGTCGAAGCTCAATTAAAGAAACTCAACAGATCTGGATATACGATTTACAAGTAGTATACTTGAACACAATAGGTTTACCATTAATAACGGGTAAAGATGAGCCCAGTTGCTACTCTGACCTACTGAAGTGGTTGATGGAAACAGTGAAGCCGAAAATAGATGAAAGTCATCTCATTCAAATTGTATATCGAAGCAAAGTATCATCGACCGATGATTAGTTGCATTAGAGTGCGTATAGTACTCTTTAGTAATCTACGTATGTTTGATTGTTAGACTTATAAATGAATGTGCACTGCAGTACTAATGACAGCTATATCTTTTATTTGTCGATGCTAATGATCAATAATTTTAATTTTTTCTGAAGATATCTATACATCACATGGAACAAGTGAGATCTCAGAAAGAGCTGTTTTTCAAATTCTATTTATAGTAATGAGTACATACACGTATTAGGTGATGCGTCAACTTCGATTTTTAAGAACGTCATTAAGAAAAATCATTAATCATCTTTTATTAACTAAATATTAGGCCTATCAAAGTCTTGCTTTTCAACATATATGTCCTGCAGAGAGTACATAATTTATATAAATACCGCCTTTCCTCCCATTCTAAAAAGTTGCACAAATCTTTTCTGTGAGTATATTTTGTAAGTTAATAGGCAATCTTACTCATTGACAATTTTAATTGGTCAACCAACAATATCTTCTAACAATTGTTTCCCAAGATTTGATAGTAATAAAATCATGACCTCTTGATTCATTACAAAATGAATCTCAAGCTCGTGTTCAATTGGTTCTTTCAAAAACTATCCGATTACAATCTTTTTATACGGGAGGATGACGACTATGACGATGATGACGAGAATGAGAATGCGATCAGAGATCCAGTAGTGATTCTTCGACTTCAAAAGTATAAAACTTGGCTCTATGTGCTCGTTCTCTCAGGTAACTAACCAATCGCATAGAAAACATCAGTCGATCATCACGTAGATTCGTTCATGCTTGTTCGTTTCAGTGTCGCTTGTAACACTATTTTATGTAACAATTATGAAAATGCATGCTGAAACAATTATCATTTCAAATATTACACCTGATATATACAACCAACTCTACTTAAAACACGGGGAAAAGCTTTCATGTGCATGTACGAATATTACGGTACCCTATCATCAATTCGTTTCGAATACAATTAGCATTCATCCAGTTTGTGATAGTATATTCGTAAGCAAAGAATGGATTGAGAGATTATACTTTCTAAACGCTAGTCGATATGGTGTGTGGGACTTTCGAACAACAGCAAAATCACAAGTTCGTATGAATTTTGTCCTCTCTATCGTATGCTGAAAAGGGCAGCTCTGAAAATTTCGATTTAGTTTGAGTTGCTGTCTAGCTTCTGCTTACTTTCCCGACAGATCGTTTCTCAAATTCAAATTAATATTCATAACACTGAACTTATCACTGCTTATCTTCATCATGAACTCACAGTTCAAGAAGAAATTCATGGTACAATCGAATTTCTGAAGACTAGTGAAATAAACCGATTTATGAGCTTTCTGAATTACTTAAGAACAATCATAAAAGAACAACGAATGGTTTCAGCACTCAATACAAATTATATAACTTTTATTCAGTTAGACTCTACTGCACATTCGTCAATATTCGCATATCAAATATATCATCCAACTGGAAACAACCAAAATACGTCATGTGATTTAAATAGTACAGTAATTGCAGCTACTCTAAGTCCGCTATCAATTGACGATAGCGATATCCTTCGAAGAGTTCAGATGATCCCGTTACCGAATTCTACAACTGTCAATGGGTTTTTCGCAGGATTCAGAGTATTCGATGCATTTCTTGCAAGTACACTGGATTGTTTATATAGCGAAGAATGTATTCAGCTTCTGCGCAGCTACTTTCCTCGTCTTCACCAAGTACGTGCAATACCATTCTTTAGGTTTTCTAAAATTTCCGATTTAGATGAATGTCAGTTGGAAGGATTCGATTCTATCTTCAAAACATGATAATGTTTGTATACTCACACACTTAAAAAAGCTTTTTATTAGCAATTGGTCCATCCAGATAGATTATACTGAATACTTTTATCGATGTTTCCCATCGATATGTACATATGTACGAGTCGGTCAGGCCTCTCTGTCTTCAACAACAACTCTTTTGATTAGTCTTTACGGTGGTCTTGTGTTAATCTTTCGATTGGCATCATCATTTTTTATTGATATCGTATTCAAATTCAAACAACAGTCGTTGAGACGAGGCAGGAATGAGGGTACGATTTCAATATAGCAAAAGTCTCACTTCTATTAGAGTTTTTAGAACATCGACGAACGAAACTGTCGACTTTTCTTCGAAAACTGAAGCAACAAAATTTATTCAAGAACGTGAATAATCGCTCGGAGAGTTCTATCAAAGAGCAACGGCTTATTAGCCGTGCTTATCTCACTTTATTAATCGGTAATGCTGACTTTCTACCGCGTCTATATGCATATAAATGCGTTTTGACCATTGTAGGTGTAATCTGCGCACTTATCCTATTTATGTCATTCAATCGCGAAATGGTGACAATTACAGAACGAAGTCCATCGCTACAAACGTATATCGATTTAGAGCAATCACACTCTACGATACTTCGATGTCCATGTTCTGAAAGTGCAATACTTTATCAAAAATTTCTCACATTATCTCCACGCCTTCATCAAGTATGCACAAGCATATTCGTGGAGGATGATTGGATTGAATTACTGATGTCCCTTATGGACTATCGTTCTTTGAAGGATTGGAGAAATCGAGCGTCTTCGGAATTTCGAATATTATCTGACTTTTGTCAATTGGCGAACAGGACGATAAGTGATGCTGTCAATCGATATCTTTCTCAATTCTTCATTACTTCTTCTATACTCAGTAAAACAGATTTCGAGCAGCAAATCAATGCAAGTCTCAAGCAATTCTATCAGTCAACATTTTACCACTTCAATTCCATGGAAAAAATCGTACATCTTCTCATGCAGATTGATCAACCTTTTGTGAAATCGAACTGGGCAACTGTTCAAACAGTCGACAATGGACTAGTGATAGAAAGTACAACAAACGACCGTCGAGCAGCGCAGGTATGCCAGTAATTCTAGAAGGATCGCAATCATATTGCCGAAAATCACTTCATCGACAAATATATTTTGTATGGTCACCATTATTTTGAGAATCGGAATATAGGTGAGGGTGTAGGCAAAGATTCAGATGAGGATATCGTACCTATGGCAGAATTTGCTTGAAAATGGCTGTTGCATTGGTTTCCTCAGGACTTGGTTACGAAAAGAATTGTATCTTTCGAAATTTTTGACTAGAAGATCTGTCGGCAAAGTGTAGGAGACCCTTCTAGAAATAGTCCGTTTCATTCAATATAATAGACTATAAAAGGAGCGCACGCGCAGCGTCATATCGACGTATCTCATCGTGCACATAAAATAGTTTTCTACCGTCGTTTTTCGTTACTTTAGATCCAATTCGTACTCAATGAAATATCGACCATCAATTCAAACAAGATCAGTTGTGTTTGTGCTGTAAATTCGAAATGTCAAGCGCCAGCTATGACTAACATAGATTATGAGAATTTTGGAACAGGTCTGAATTTCAATATAACAGGTTGGGTCGAGGGCTGTTTCAGTATTGATTCTATTCGATTTTCATCACTTCAATGTTTTTATGTCGAATCAAATTGTTTTCAATCCCTATTAGCTGTATTAGGTCGTAAAGACATAGCACATTCGAAATTTGGTCGACTTTCACGTAGTTTTCGGCCTCTCGTTCACTATTCAATAACAAACTATCCTCCTAACACAACTGTTTCGATCATCCTTGATTCTCTGCTGCTTGAACAATGGAATGCGTTGTTATCATATGAACGTTTCTACGAAATATGCGCACCCAGTTTTTGTACTTATTCTATACACATGCGAAAATCCTTCGTCGAAGTAATAACAGTATTACTATCCGTAATTGGTGGAATCGTTGTATCATTACGTCTTTTGACGCCTCATCTCGTCAAAAGTGTGGCTAAGCTTGCAACGTTACCTTGTAAAAAGAAACGAACGAAACCAGAACGATGTAAGTCTGCTTTTCATGATAATTTTCTGGCTGGAAAATATTGTATGTCTACCTACTTTCATAGCTCGTCGTAATCGTATAGAACAACTGAGAATGATTGTCCGAAATATGTTCCGACTTTTATTCACGGCACTGGTTAACTTGAACATCTTCTTAGTGCGCGATTTCGGAAGTCAAATCGATCGAGCTACCGCTGTACGTTATGGTCGAATGGCAACTCGTGCTTATCTTGCTCTAGTCATTAGTACTATTGCTATTCTTGCTTTTCAAACTATTTTAGAAGCTCGCACTGTAACTAAGATCTTTGAAAATCCGTCGCTTAGCTTTTATAAAAAGTTGAAGCGGATCTATGGGAATGAATTGAAATGTCCATGTTCAGTAATTGCATCCACCTACGATCATTTTGTTGCTATTGAACCGAAATTTCACTTGGTAATTTGCAAATTTATGCCTACAAAACCAAGAATTACTTTCTTTTTTCTCATAGATTTTTTCACGCGAGTTCATATCGGATGAGTGGATAGCCGGTATTACAAGTGAGCTTGCTTCTAATTTATCTATCTATAGCAGAAAAGATTATCGTCGATTTCTTTCTGCTCATCTGCACTATCTTCAAGGATTATGTCATCTTTCGCAACAATCAATCGAGAATTCAATCAACCAGTTTCTTTCTTCATTATTAGTTACCAACGAACTTCTTTCCGCAGAAGTTTTTTCCACTCGTCTTGATATTCTAATTGAACAAACGAAACTATATGCGCCTATTTTACTCAAACGTCTTCTCTTCTTGGTCCGCAATGTCAATCATGCAAATGCTTTTATCTCGACATATGGAACAAATTTTCAATATACATTCTTGGAGAATACAGACGAATTACGGTATGCTCCCATTGTACCGTTGACCTATGATAATAGTTGCTCATGCGGATTACATTCAAATTGTACGACTCAAGCAAAGTTCATTGAAGCAAATTCAGGAGCCGAGATTTCAATCAAAGGGTTAAAAATGGGCTGCACACCTAGCGAATCGTTACTACTTTCGTCTCTCGAATGTTTCTATAGTCAATCATGTCTCGATCGCATTCGGCAGTTTACAAAGTATAAATATCCTATTGCTCCACTCCCAGCACTAAGTAGTCGGTTTCCAATCAACACCACGGTGAATGAACTTCTCTCTGATCTATTTATCGAAGAATGGTCAATAGACAAGAACTATTCTTCATATTATCATGCATGTAGGCCTCTCTTGTGCTCTCATACTAGTATTCAAAAATTTAGCGTATCGCGTACAGTACTTGTTTTCCTCGGTCTGCAAGGTGGTCTCTCGATTGTTCTGAATTGGATTTGCCCAAAACTAATTCGAATTGGAATGGCAATCTATCAATATCGAAAACGACGAACAAATTCTGTTTCTCCTAGTAATACAAATGTGACTAATAATCATTTAGAGGCAACACCGACAAATATAATAGCTGAGTTAGTACTCTTTGACTCGACTTATGACTCTGAGTTTTATTCTTTCAGAACAACATCGACACAAAAGTTTTTCAAAACAATAATAGCACAAATACTGTTAATTACATTAATATTTGTTCTGATAACTGCTACAGTTTATTTCATGGGACGCGGTACGACATTGCAGTGTAATTTATGACCTATTCGAAAGTTAACTGTGAATATATTTTAGAAGGCTCGCCTATGGATGTGTTAAATAGTACAAATTCAGAGACAACGACGAGTACATCAATGCCAATATCATCATTTGTACGAGGTTAGTAATGTGTGCTAGAATAAGGAAACAAATTATCTGCAGTGTTGCGTCTCTATGTTTAAAACAATAATCGATCAAGATGTAGAGAAATTTTGATTTGTTTCAAAATAAATCTGCTATATCTTCTTCGATGGAACTCGAAGGGCTTACTTGGAAATCATTACCATGAAAGTGAGGGCACGCTTCTAAACAAATTCGGTGAAGAAAAAGTTCCCTTCTTTTCGTAGCTATCTTGTTATTGATATTTATATGCCTCCTTTTTAGAAACCATATGCCAGCCTTACCTAGTACAATCTTCCGTCAACGTTTCGTGCTCTATTTCAGCACATAAAAAAATAACTGCTACTGTTGGCTATATTAATGCTGACAATCAAATTGACATTATCTTCTTCTGTGAGGACACAGCACAGCTTAATATTTTGTTGAGCAATGGTGATGGAACATTTCAGAAAGCAATCGAATTTGCAGTGAACGATTATAAATGGATGATAGATATCAGTGTCGGGGATTTTAACAATGATAAAAGTTCCGATGTAGTTCTGAGAATTCAATCTGAGTCCGTAGGTAGATTGATTATTTTGTTTGGAAACAACAATGGGACATTTCAAGAGCAAACTGTACTGCCATGGACGACAGATTCGACAGCCGTGGCTACGCATGTCAGTGACTTCAATAGGGATAATGTATCAGATATTGCTATAAATTCACCGTATCGGCATATAGTACAAGTGTTTTTTGGAAGTGTGGGTGGAAGCATATCGTCGCCAATGATATTATCTACTGGGGACGCTAGTGAGCCCAGATTATTAGCTATAGGTGATCTGAATAATGATGGTTACTTTGATATCGCTGTATACAATTTGAATTATTTACATATTACTGTGTTTTTTGGACAGACGAATGGAAGTTTCCTACCAAGCAAGGCATTTTTTACGGGAATGTATTTAGCGCATGTATTTAATTTAGTGATAGGTGATTTCAATAATGATAGTCTCTCTGATCTTGCTTTGATTAGCAGCAATGAGGAGCATACGGTTGTCGAAATATATCGATACGAAAATGATACATTTCAAAGTAAACAGAAAATTAATATAGAATCTATCAAACGTGCTGCATCTGCTATTGTCACCGATCTGAATGGTGACAATCGTTCGGATATTGTTATTGGTACGAGTTCTCCTTATGCGATCTATGGGTTGCTTGGATATGGAAATGATGAGTTCTACCTACACACAATTTACTCGAGTATACACACCGGTTACTATATTCATCTCATCGGTAATTATTTCAACAACGATACTTGTGCCGATGTTATCAGTGTGAATGATGTTTCACATTCAATAGATTTTTTTCTCAGTAAAAGATGTGGATGTCTCTCTGACTAAACTGCCAATAAATGATTCAATAAACAAACTATATCTGAGCCTTTTCTTTTTGTACATTTCGATCGACACCCAGCGACCTCTGTCCGCACTGTCTGTAGGATGTCCATACTTTATCTTTGTTACTTGCATCATTCATTCTCTCTTTGTTTTTATGACTCATTCACACTGTCTGCTTTCACAAAAAAAGACATTCAGTCGATTCTTTCTTCGTCAACCGTCGGACGCCTTTCTCAAAAGAAAACATTGTACTATTTGAATATAAACTAATCTTCTGTGTAAGTTTAGATTGACAAACGTTAAACAATGAGTGAAACGGAAGAACCTATGGACACAGCGAACGAGAAAAATGACTCGGAAAATACTACACCAACGAAACGATCGGCAGTTATCAAACGACAAAAGGAGAAACTTGAAGAAAAAAAAGATGCTGATGAATTAGAAGAAGAACTCGGTGGGACAGATGATTTGCCTGAAGGAGAAGATGAAGAAGATTCAGATCAAGAATATACAACGAAAAAGAAGAAACCAATTAAAAAACCCGAAACCGTTCTCGATCCGGCTTTTCAGAGTCGATTGGTAAACTATAATGCATGCTTCAAAATTCAGTTTCTGATCGGCTTTATTTTAGAATGAAGATCAAGTCAAACGGTTCAATTATCTATTGGAGCAAACGGAAATTTTCTCCCATTTCGTCCAAGACGGTCAACTAAATAAACATGCGAAAGGTGCTGGTCCGACATCGCCATTAAAAATGAAGACACAAGCAAAAAAGCCCACAGCATCAAATGCTGCAAGTAGTGGAGAGTAGGTTCAGTTCGTTACAAATTTCAACAAAAATTTTTCATTGTATCTCCTGTTTAGTCATCGTCATCGAATGACAGAAGAAGAAGAAGATGCCGAATTGTTAAGCGACGCTAAAGAATCGGAAAAGCTCAGTTCCATAACTCGATTCGACCAGTCACCATGGTGTAAGTTGAAAACAAAAACGACATCTTTGTCTCGCAAGAATAATTCGAATATTTTCAGATGTGAAAGGAGGTGAAATGCGTGATTATCAAATTCGTGGTTTGAATTGGATGATTTCGTTGCATGAAAATGGTATTAATGGCATTCTTGCTGATGAAATGGTATGTGAGATTTTATATGCATCTTCCTAAAAGAAAGATGTATCGGTAAATTCGTTGTTTTCTCTCAGGGTTTGGGTAAAACACTTCAAACAATCTCCTTACTTGGTTACATGAAATTATGTCGCAAGGCTGTTCCACATTTGGTTATCTCACCTAAGTCAACATTAAGAAATTGGATGAATGAATTGAAGCGTTGGGTACCAGCATTGAATAGTGTTTGCCTGATTGGTTCTCAAGAAGAGCGTAATCGTGTTATCCAAGAAGAAATCGAACCCGGTGGTTGGGATGTTCTCGTCACGTCCTATGAAATTGTTTTGCGAGAATCGGCTGTTTTGAAAAAACATAATTGGTCTTACATCGTGATTGATGAAGCTCATCGTATCAAAAACGAACAATCGAAACTAAGTAAAATGGTGCGTTTACTCAAATCAACCAATCGACTTTTAATTACGGGTACACCGTTACAAAACAATCTCCATGAATTATGGGCATTGTTGAACTTTCTTTTACCTGACGTTTTCGATTCCGCTGACGATTTTAATGCTTGGTTCGACACGCAAAAATGCTTAGCTGACGATAAAGATCTCGTCGCGCGTTTACACGGAATCTTGAAACCATTTTTGCTACGACGTTTGAAAAGTGATGTCGAGAAAAAATTGCCACCCAAAATCGAAACCAAGCTTTACGTTGGCCTGGCACCACTACAACGACAATGGTATACGAAAATTTTAATGAAAGATATCGACATCTTAAATAGTGCAAGCGGCAAACTAGATAAGATTCGATTGTTGAATATTCTCATGCAACTGAGAAAGTGTGCAAATCATCCGTGTAAGAGGAAAAACATTTGTTTGCTTTTAAATTTATTTGGAACTTTCCTTTGCAGATATCTTCGATGGAGCCGAACCAGGCCCACCGTATACGACCGATAAACATTTGATAGATAATTGTGGTAAAATGCTTATCTTAGACAAACTTTTAACCAAATTGAAAGAGCAAGGCTCACGGGTGTTAATTTTCAGTCAAATGACACGAATGTTGGATATATTAGAAGATTATTGTATTTGGAGAAACTTCGAATACTGTCGTCTGGACGGTCAAACATCGCATGAAGATCGACAAATGTCTATTGATGCATACAACAGTCCAAATAGCACGAAGTTTGTATTCATGCTCTCAACACGCGCTGGTGGTTTAGGTATTAACTTAGCAACAGCTGATGTTGTCGTCTTGTATGATAGCGATTGGAATCCCCAAGTAGATTTACAAGCTACTGATCGTGCGCATCGCATTGGTCAAACGAAAACAGTAATTAGCTTTGTAAACATTTTGTTTCATGAAGATGAGAATTCTTTTGTGTTTTAGGTTCGTGTTTTCCGTTTAATTACTGAACATACTGTCGAAGAACGCATTGTTGAACGTGCTGAAATGAAATTACGTCTCGATCATGTTGTTATTCAACAAGGTCGTTTACAAGAAGCAGCAACAAAATTAGACAAAGACGAAATGTTGTCGATGATTCGTCATGGTGCGACACATGTGTTTTCGTCGAAACAAGATGAAAATGAATTGGATGTCGATATTGACTTGATCTTGGCGCAAGGTGAACAAAAAACCAAAGAATTGCGAGAAAAGTACGAAACTATGGGCGAAAGTCAATTGAGAAAATTTACCATTGATAATGAAAATACGGGTGGAAGTAATAATGGTGGATCCGGTGATGGCACTGATGCTGGTGGAGGTTCAATTTACAAGTTTGAAGGTGAAGATTATCGAGAAAAACAATCCTCGACTCTGGGTATCAAATGGATTGAAGTATGTAAATGTTGTCGCGTGATGTTGGAAGATCATATTGTCCTTTGTTTCAGCCACCCAAACGTGAACGTAAAGCGAATTATGCAGTCGATGCATACTTTCGAGAAGCCTTACGAATGAGTGAACCACGTGCACCAAAAGCACCTCGACCGCCGCGTCAACCTAATGTTCAAGATTTTCAATTCTTTCCTCCGCGTCTCTTCGAACTGCTCGATCGAGAAATCTACGCATTTCGAAAATCCATCGGCTACAAAGCTGTACGTGATCCAGATCTTGACGAACAAGAAGGTAAACGACAACAGCAAGAAGAACAAAAGAAAATAGATGAAGCCGAATCGTTAAATGAAGATGAACAATACGAAAAAGAGCAATTGCTTCAGCAAGGCTTTTGTAATTGGACTAAACGTGATTTCAATCAATTTATCAAAGCAAATGAAAAATACGGTCGTGATGATCTCGAAGCCATTTGTCGTGACGTCGAAGGTAAGACACCGGACGAGGTCATGTCTTATGCCCGAGTGTTTTGGGATCGTTGTCATGAATTAACTGATGTCGAACGTATCATGGCACAAATTGAACGAGGTGAGACGAAAATTCATCGACGTATCAGCATTAAAAAAGCACTGGATGCCAAAGTAAGCTTCTTGTTCATTGCATGAACTAATTTTCCATGAATTCTCATCAAAATTCTTCTAGATGGCTCGCTATAAAGCCCCATTCCATCAACTACGTATTCAATACAATACGAATAAAGGCAAAAATTATACTGAAGAAGAAGATCGCTTTCTTCTTTGTATGCTACATAAGCTTGGTTTTGACAAAGAAAATGTTTACGAAGAACTTCGTTACGCCATTCGTCAATCACCACAATTTCGTTTTGATTGGTTTCTGAAATCTCGCACATCAATCGTACGTATCTCCTCGACGAAGGAAAATCTCATTGTGCTCTTATTTACGTAGGAATTACAACGACGCTTGAATACATTAATTACATTTGTTGAACGGGAAAATCAAGAACTGGAAGAACGTGAACGAGCTGAAAAGAAGAAAGGTCGCGCATCAACCAAAAATAGCAATGCTCTCAATTCATCACAAAATTCGCAATCAACACCTGCCGCAAAGGTTTGTTACACGTGCACATAGCTGTTCAACAGTTTTTCTAACTTTTTTGTAATGTAGGTCAATGGTAATCAGAAACGTAAACCTGATGCTTTTGTAAATGCATCGAACAATTCACCAGCTAAGCGAAAGAAGAAATGATCTTATTTTTTATACAAATCTAGATAATTGTCATATCTTGGCTTCATTCAGATTTTCTTTTCTTTCTAACAGAAAAAAAAAACAAATTTCAAAATAAAAATAATTTTGTCTGTGTGTCGTTCTGTCTAGCTGTTCTCACTGTCGTCGTTCGTTTTTTTTCCTCTTATATTCATTGATATCGACACAAATGTCGAGTGGAAACAATTTTTTGATGGTTTATCAATAAACAAGTCATGAGTTCTGTATTGTATTGAAATCGATTTTATAAATGTATACATTCTGTGATACTTCCGTTGTTTGCGTCCGATAACTTCGCTAAAGATTTTGTTTCCTTAATAACTCAAAACCGAGACGATACGCTATAAAATTTATTTGAGTACATAAAGCCAGTTCTTCCATTATAGTTTTAATTGGAGAAAGATTATTTCAGGGATTGAATGCAGCGCCATTCATTACTGCTGTTCCTGTTAACGATGTATATCAACACTAATCAGAGGCTTGAAGGAGAATAGTATTGGTTTATCCACGAGGTAAAATTCACACTCATAACTGCAAACTATTTCAAATCGATGAGTGTATACAATAGTTACATTAAGATGGACATAGGCCAATGGGTGTGGGTGAGGGTGAGTGACAAGTTCGTCGATCCATGCCTTAACTCTCATCCCTCAAATTATTGAAATCACCAAAAAAATATCTCGAAATTTCTTGATTTTCCTTCGTCTCTTCACCCTGTCCTTCGCTCTTGCCTATTATCCATGATGAATTATATGTTATAGAATTTCGGGAAATTTCTTTTTTTGGAAATCTGATCATATCTCCTTATCTGTGCGTCGTCTTGCCTAGTTGTTGTTATTCGCTTTTCCTCCTATTCACTAGTATAAATGCAAATATAGAACGAAAAAAAGCTTTGTTTGGTAGATTATTAACAATCAACCAGTGAATTGCGCACTGCGATGATCACATAAACTTGTATACTTCTTTTTCTTGCAAGAATAAATCAGTTACATATCATCATACGATACGTCAATAACCAATAAGATTCATCTCGATACCATTTTCAAACTTTCTTCCCACGAAAACCTCAATGTTTTATCGAATGAATACATCGCATATCATTTGGCATGTATTTAACATTCTACGAAGTAAAATGATAAGACACTTAGCGCATATTCATCTTACTACAGATTTGAATCGACATAGTTGGTATTCTCTTCATTTGATATTCTGTCATAAGTAATGAGTTTTTTCATTAAATAAATTGTGTGCACATTTTGCTTCGCTGAAAGGCAGAAAAAAATCAATGTTCGTGACTATTTGAATCTAGTTTGATATTCTAGAAAGAGAAGCCCAACGAAGACAATCGAGTAAAGTAGTATGAAATTCTGAAGAAGAAGGAAAGCTTTTATGCGATTAATTATTATAGAAATTGATTAAAAATTCATTCGAAAATGACTTCAAAACAAATGAAAGCATCATAGACATCTCGTCGTTCGCTTTATCGGTATGTTGTTATTATTACTGATGATTATTGCCTAGGGATGATCATTGTTTATCTGAATTATGTCGGTAGAAAAGAGCAATTTCTTTGATTTGATCATTATTTTAACTGAGTAATTGACTTTTTAATAATTATAATGCAAAGCTAGATTGCTTGATTAATCATCTAAGACAAATAGAAGGAAAGAAAGAAAATGATGTGTAATTTTGTCTACTAAATTGNGGCGTGAAGTGACGAAAGGTCTCAATTTACCAAGCTCGATTACCAGTGCTGCATTTACTCTACGTACACAGTATGTATAAGTATCTTTACATTAACATACGCATATATAAATAAACTTGGCAAGATAGTGAGACAAAAAAGAGAAGTTTCATTCTTCGACATACGAAATATTCGAATTGTCGATATCCAATTAGTTCGAGCGATGTGTTAATTGTATAAGTATTTCGCGTTGACTTGATCGAGATTGTTTCTTCGAGTTTAATAATTAGATAAAGTGTTGACATGTATCATGTGTTACACTAATAAATCTTAATATAGAGGTCAATAGCTTGGACCTCTGTCGAAGAAAAAGAAGAAGATTTGTAGGTTTTTTTTATTCCAGTCAATAGTCTCGACATCTGTTGTCTATCATATGTCAATGTCTTGAACATAAACGATAAGAGATCAATTTGTTCTGGCATATCTCTCTGACTGAGACAAAAGAAAGAATCCTTACACCATCATTAATCCTCAACTTAGCGTGTCAATGCCGTTTGCTTGCGATGATTATAGGCACAAAAAGAAAACGATTGAAAGACTAATGATAACATACGAAAGTATATACTATTGCTATTGTCTTTCTATTAAGATATATGAAATATTTATATCCATACGAATGTGAAAAATTACAATTAAGTTCACCAGGTGAATTACAAGCTGCTATTGGTAATGTCAATCAAATCTTTTCTTTCATAACTCATTATTTAATATCTGTTTTTCTTTTCATTAGAAGGTAACCGACGTGAAGGACGCCGGCCGTCATATGCGTTTGAATATTCATCACCACCACAAATAATGCCACCACCGCCTCCTCCCCCTCCAACATCCACAAGTGCCTTTCTTGCTAGTCCACTTGCACATAGACCATGTAAGTAAAACTTGTGTGACGGAAGTTTTCTCTTATTCCTTTTCGTCTGTAATCTAGTGGATCCTAATCATGGGCACGAGGCTATGCAACATGCAGCAATGGCCGCTGCTGCTGCCCTTTCACATCCATTCTTTCTTGCAGCGGCAGCCGCTTCATCACGTGATGCCAATCATCCATCACTTGAACAATCGTCAACACCACGAATTCCTTCATTTGATGACCATCATCCTCATCCTCATCAGTTACAGTCGCCATCACCAACAAATAAATTGTTCGAACGTTCATCTACCATAGCAAAACGAAGTCTCTCGCCGTCGTTTCTCTCTCGACACTCTCAAGATGATAATCTGAGCTCACCGATGAAAAAGTCTGCTACAGCATTGGGCAATGCCCGAGCAACATGTTTTACACCAGTGACAGCAAACTCTTCCTCGTCGTCGTCATTGTTATCACCAGTCAGTAAATTGAAAATCGTTGCAAAAGGTAATTGACAAAGTTTTGTTCTTCACCGTGCAAAACGGTCGTCTTGTTTTTCTTTTCGCAGAAAATAATTCTGAACAGCAACAATCGATTACGATTTCAATTGAACTAAACGGTGTCGCTTATCAGGGGACATTGTACGCAACAACGTTAACTGCGAATAAAGAGTGACCATAGATGTACGCTTTTCAATTCGACATATTTTTCTTTAACTTTTCTTTCCGTATTCTATTTCGTTTCGTTTCTTTCTTGCTCTTTCTCTCTTTTTCTTTGTATTGACCATACTTAATGCAAAAGCGTTTTTCATTTTCTTTTCTTCTTTTCTTTTTGTGCATAAAAATTAACAGAATATTTCGAGTAGCGAACGAAACAATTTGCTAATTGTAACATACTTCTATTGTTATCTAGTATATATCATCCATTAATTAGATATCGGAGACACCTAAAGGACATGATTACATCTGGAAACTGAATTGCTTTTATACTACAACAGACAAATATTGAAACACATTTTAACGAAGAGCTTCTCAAGATATATTCGCTGCAGGAGGAAATGTTGATGGTGGTGGTATACTTTCGTCCTTCAGTTTCTGTTTTTTCAGTAGTTAATTTCATTTGCTGAGCTCTTTGCACAGGTTGAATATCGATAATTTCGTGTGCGACATTTTCTAGACTGCAAGCTTGATTCACTCGATTGATACGAATACTGATTGATATGTGCAGTACAAATACCAGAGAATGTGACTGTTACTATTATTCCTATCGGCTGATATTCGACTTGAACGGGGTTTCCGTACGTTGCTTCATTTCTAACTCCGCTATTAACTTCAGACCGTGAGAAGACTCTAGCAAGAATAGTTCCTACGTAACCACCGAGACCATGACAACTGAATACATTGTGAGTGTCGTCAACACGAAAAGAGTGCTTTTTCCGAACAGAAACGAATAAAAAATAATGCTAACGACGGCATCAGTGATGATAACATAACCAGCAGATGATCTGATAGAAACCAGACTAACGACTGTTGCTGAACAGACAGCAGGAATCGAGACGAAAATGGAGTTTTCTTCTCTTCCCTTGTTATACAATCCATACCATTGCTGGCTATCATTACATCTGCTCTCATCAGCGGTGCAATGGTCGGTCGAATGAAACTCATCCCATACATGATCTTCATATTGTTGTGGACAACCTGTCACTATGATCCGCTTGCATGATGGATATTTTCTCGTCAAGGATGGCTCGACCGGTTGGATGTGATAGATTTGCTGGTGGTCTGGTCGTTCACATGTCGAGCGGATATCAGCATTCGTTGCAGAGTTTAGTCGAACGAGCCAAAGAAGGGGTTGCCTGATCCGAAGGCGAATGAATAGCTGAAGAAACAGTACTGTATAGGAATAATGACCATGCAGACGATAGAGAGGAAGAGTTGATTGAGAAAGTTCTTGTTGTCGACGAGTCCACCGTAGAAACATATGAGAGCTGGCGTTATGAGATAGACTAAATCAGTGGAAGTCAATATCTGAATAAATGGGAGAAACAAGTGAAGAGGTCTGTAGAACGTACCCATGCAGTAGCGCCATATGGAATGGTCGTCTCGTTTGTTGCTTTGTTCTTCGAATTAGTGACGTTGTTTTCTGTAGTTTTGAATTTGAGAGAAACTTGTGAAGAGAAAGTACTTCTGTTCTCTCTTCTTACTTCATGCCTATTTGTAAGCTGCGTAAATAATGTATCTAGTCGGTTAGTCAAACGAATTCATAATATACAGAGAATGTTCTCGATTTTTCTTCGTGTGATAAAAGTAGGGTGGTGGTTATAAGATGTATTTTATTTCTGTAATCCTCTTTATCTTAGAATACAACGTTGCCGAGGATCAAACTAGAAAACATGCGTTGAGGGATATTCGAAAAAAGATGTCTTGACAATTTTGGAGTTTCTACTGGAAAAGTTCGGACTAGATTTCATTGCAGTAAATAGTAAAACATGTCATCGTTTTGAAAAACAAAATGAAAATTGATGGGATATAACCAGCTGTCATATTCGTCATTGACAAAATATTTATTAACCAGAGTAGTTTTACTTTGTCAAGAGAAAAAACTATGAGTCGATTCGGTGTTCTAATTGTTTTTCTGGTGGTTTCATTCACTGTTTCTAGACCAACATGCAAGATATCTTTTTGGATAAGTCCAACAAATGTAACATGTACTACTGCACCCAATGGAACATACTCATCGATGGTGTACAATGGCAGTTGCACTTTATCACCGGATGATCCGCGAAGAACTTCGTATCAACTTTTCATCGATTTAAAAACAAAAACAGTGCGTAATTTCACGGTATTTAGAGATAAAACTTGTGCTCACGTCGATGAACTTATGGCTATTAAAGAGCCATTAAGATTGAATACATGTGGCTCGTTTTATTATGCTGCTACATCAACTAGTTTTGTGAAAATAGGTAGTGTTCTTTTCAGCTGCAGAATTTAATTTAAATAAAACTCTCAATCCAACAGATAAGCATCATTCCGTCAATAGAGATTAATTATTGTACGTAAGGATGTCAAGTTGATCTGAAACACATCAATAAGCTAAGAATAAATGCAAAGATTTGCACCCGTTTAGAGAACAAAATGAAAATTCAGCAAAATATATGGATTTCTTACTATTTGCTCATGACAATGTTTGCTTTGCCATACTGACTATTACTTATGAGAAACTTGTGCATCTGTCTCATATACAATAAATTACTCGAGTATATATTGCGGAGAAATGACTGCGATATATTGAATCAAAACGATGATTTTACTTGCATCTATTCTTCTTCTTCTTTTCACCTCATTTTCATCCTCTGTGCCAAGTTGCAATGTATCTCTCTGGGCTAATTTCAAAGATATGACATGTTCCGGAACACCTAATAGTACTTTCACAGCTGCGGTTTACAATGGCAGTTGTACAGCACTTCCCGATGATCCCAAATCCGCCGCGTACCGATTTGTGTATGATGCTGCTACGAAGACTGTTGAAAACTTTCGAGTATACAATTTCAAAAACTGCTATCCGGGACTTGATTTGTATTTCGCGAAGACACCTGCTCCATTGAACGTGTGTGTTCCAGCTTTTATATATATTAGTCCGTCGAGCAGTTCGCAAATAGGTGGTATGGTATTCAGTTGTACTGAATAATGGAGTAAATTTATTTCTTTTAAAATAAAAAACTGCATAAATTGATGTGCACTGCACGAATCAGTAGAAAAAAAGACGAAAGTTTATTTACAAAATGTATCGTATATAAAGAAACGCTTGTTAGATTAGCATATTTACAAGTTTGCGTGGCGTAATAGACTTGGATGATGGTGTACGCGTTTCATATAAACATGAATGATCACAATCCTAAATGGAAGAGATAGAAATGCGAACGTGATTCAACAGGATTCGACTAACCTGCCAAAAAAGATTTTTACATAGTTGACATTGATGAATCATATCGGCATAAACTTCTCGAAGGCCATGTTGTCTTTTTAATTTGAAATAAACTTTTTTCCAATCGATATTTTCTTTGTCGAAATCTTTCGATTGTCGTCTTAGTAGCCCAAGAATTTTGTCGCCCATTTTATCATCGCTTTGTGTTTCATCACCAAAATGATACAAACATAATTGTTTCCATAGTAAAAGTTCTTGCGTTAATCGATGTAAACTTGAATTTATCATTCCAAAATTGATCAGATCTATTCCATTGTCCAGTTTTCGGACGATCTCCCGTTGGATCTCCGTCGGAAGGCAATTGAACGTTGCCTTGTTCTGATCAACTGTTTGGATGTGAATATGTTTAACTTTTTCTTTCATTCGTGTTAATATCTCCGTATTCTGACGCCATAAGGCCGCCGAACCGATATAATAATAGAACGGATAAGCGCGGTGAATGCAATCGTGAAATTGTGTTACTAATCGTTGCATTAATAGGATATTATCTCCAGTTGTAAGAACTAGAATGCAGAAAGACCACGTCCGTATGATTCAACACTTGATTGATTCATACCCATCTGAATCATTCGATCAAGAATTTGAAATAAACAACGTTGGGCTGTTCCGCTGAGCTCTCCGAGTTTTTCTGCGAATAGAATTTGTACAACCTAAGAGTATATAACGATGCAATATTTTATAGATGTTAATAAAATAACTTACTTTTGCAATATAATTGAATCTTCGTTGATTAGTAACTGAATTCACGATATCGAGTGCATTGAATATATCCGACAGACTGCAGTTATAGTTTGACGACTTCATCGAAAATGATTCGATTGAGATGAGAGATCAGATCTGAATGACTTACCAGATTAGAAAATGAGATTCGTCGCGATCGTTCCCAAGAACCGATTTCGCTTTTTGTCCATTGTTCGCCATCCGCACGCCAATCTCGTCCGATAAATGGCATCGTATTTATAACTTTTTTGTTGAAGAAATGAGATTCAATTTCTTTCGCACGATCTACGAGTCGTATGTCATATATCTACACATCAATGTATGTGCATGTATATATATATATATATGAGAACTCTGATAGAAAGTAGGAGAGAAAAGAAAGATTTCTCTGCTTACCGTACTCACGAGTGTTGCTCGTGCTTTCGATCCATCGGATCGACGTCATTCGTGTCTGGTACAGAACAGAGAAAAACTATCATCTCGGAAAGAGTTCTATGCTTTCTTCATGTATTGTCAGATGACATATCACATGGGCTGTGAATGAAGGCATATGACACATGAAGATAATTCGCAATTCTATTGTTCTAGACTATTCGGTGTAGATTGCATCAATAAGAAGATCATGATTTTACCAGGAATATTCGTACCCATTATTTTAAACATAAACGATTTATTGAATTTGACTAAAAATATAGATTATCAGATCGGATTAAATGCAGATGTAAATAATATATCGCGTTTTCATAGAAAAAAGAAACGAATGTTCTAAGCTAGCCTAGAGACATTGTATAAAAACTTTCGAAGTCCATCATGGAAAAATATTGGTGAGTCAACATAAGAATTGTGTCCAGCACCAATCATGAATAAGACTTCACTGTTTGGAATTTGAATCAGAAGCTCATAGGCAGGTTGAAACACAGAGTCATGTTCTGCATGAACAATCAGCGTTGGAATCTATCATACAATACATAACCGCTTATGAGAAAATATCATTCTTATCCACTCTATGCTTACTGTTAATTGTCGATAGTCATCATTTGCAAATCTCTCCGTTCCATTCGGTGCAATCGCTACAAAAGCTCGAACTAACTTCTGATTTTTTGGCAGTTGAAAGATGTATGGTAAAGCAAAGTCTCCACTTAGACATGGACTAATAATAACTAGATTCGAAAGACGAAGTTTTTTAGTAAGGTTACCCATCCAACGAATCGCTTCCTGATCGTCATCCATCGTTGTAGTTCGATTTTCTCGTTTTGGCATATCAACAGCAACTGCTCGATAACCCCATTTACTTAAATATTGTAATGTGCCTAAATATGATCACATATCGCTCATAAACTCATGCTATCGTTTGATTTGTTACCTAGTTTTTGCCATATTTGTGAAGAATATTTGTGCCCATGAAGTAAAAGTATGTGATAACTTCCGTGACCAGCTTCTCGAACTGTAACTTTCGCTTTTTTCGCACTCTGAAGCATAAATAAAATGGTTCTAGGCAAGCTCTCAGTCCCAAATCAATCCATTACTGTAAACAATGAAATTGTATACGTTTGGATGCGAACGTTACTGAAATTCAAATTACTAGTAGAGTCTGCGAACACCTCCGATATACTGTTTGATTTAAAATCCTTTTCTGTTGAAATTGACTTCAGTACAGTGAAATCATAATCTTCATATTCACTGTTCGATCGATAGTTTAAAAATATAAATCCTAAACCAAATAACATACCACCGGTCGCAACCAATAATATCATAATTGTTCGACTTATCATCTTTCTACTTTTAATCATTTTATTTTGACCTTGAATACTGAGAAAAAGAAAGAGTTCTTTAATATTCAAGTATGTCGATCATTGTATGAGAACAGCAAATAAAACAATGATTTTTGTCATGGGTTAGTAGAATGGAAAAAAAAGTCATTCATCACATTAACGATTGTTGCCATGTCAGTCTTTTTTCTTGACGTCTACGTCGATACCTTACGCACATAGAAGAAGAAGAAGAAGACAGAACGCCGTCTCAAACATTATGAATAGAAGAATACCTAATGTCGATCAATTAGCTTCAAGTCATCGTATTGAAACTCTTCAAGATATTGTGCGCAACTGTCAACGCAATGAACAACGTTTGCTGGAACTTGAACGTCACACACGACACGAACGGAAACGCGCTGAACGTCTTCTACGTGAAAAGTCCTACCAAAAACAAGAAGAATCACAACAGAAAGCTGTAAAATTTTTTATAACTCTTGACAATGACCCAACAACACGAACGAAAACTTCCAAATCTTGTAAAACAGTCAAGCAAAATCGAGTACGATTTGATTTTCTAACAGAGAACGCATCTGCATCGTACAAACCGAAAGTACCAACTGATAACATCGACAACTTTGACGATCTAGCACGTCGATGTGAAGATCTTCTTTTACGTTTGCGTATTCATACAAAACATTCAAAAGCACTTCAATCTCGCGAATCATTCAATCCATCTACCTATTCAACCGACGAACGAATAAAACAAACACTAGACGACAGCAATGCATCACACGAAAGTCTTCTAAGTGAAATTCAACGTCGGAACTATTTAAGAACCGAAATTCTACGCTTACGACTTCAACAACATCTCCTATTACCTGGCCGACCGAACACCACTCAATGACGAACGACCAAAGCTTTGTTTTTCTTCTTCATATCTAAAAACTTAATATGATTAGTTGTTTTATGCAGAATTCTTCATATCTGTCAGCAATAAACTTTAAATCAAACCGAATCGCCATTCACAATCTTATCTATCTCTGTGAAATATGGAGGTGATAACATAATATAGAATAAAACAGTGCTATTTTTAGAAGAGAGCGAGAAAACATAGTCTAATGTCATTTTTTTCCGAAAACAAAATCGGCCAGTATGTTATTTTTCCTGTTCGTTTTCATATGTTTGTTTTATTGAGCATCTGACGAATGCTCTGCAAAAGTACATACAGACGCGAAACTAACTTACATAAATTGTATCAGTTCACTATAGGATTTTTCTTTCTTTTTTTCCTTCATTTCTCGACTCTAGGAAGTAAATTAAAAATTTATTTTTCATTTTTTTTCCTTCCTTATGGACACAAAGATGGAGATTCTTCGACAACGGTTATTAGATAGCACAACCAAACAATCTGATTTAATCGAAATATTTGCAGCAATTGATCGAGGTTTGTTTACATTTCACTGTCAGGCAAAGGTTTCGCATATTTACCTATTGAATTAGATTGCTCCGGCCGAATAACATATGAAGAGTTTCATGCTGCGATGAAATTATTGAAATTAGATTTCAATAACGATGACGAGATCAAACAACTCTTTCGACAATTTGATACAACAAACAATGGACAAATCGATCTCGCTGAATTCCTCCAACAGATCAAACCACCAATGAACGAACGACGTCACCGAGCGGCTCTCCATATCTTTAACTCAATGGACATCAACAAAGATGGGAGATTAACTATCGAAGATATCAAAGTAGTTGACACGACCGAAGGAAATGATCAGTTGTTGCCTATTTGTTTTAGCTGAAATACGCGGCACAACTGAAAGCAGTCAAAAATAGATCAAGCCAGAATATTGATTATGTACGCAATGTGTTAAATATCCGAAACTTTTTCAACACTAATTCTTGTTAGCAATCGTTCAGGGAGTTTCCTATCTGCTAGAAGATGTGATCGATTTCATCTATTAGGAATAGACGTCGAGAATGTCATCAGCATGCATGACATGTGTGAAGAGAAAAGTCACTATGAGTCAACACTTGACTACCTCAAGCTCGTTAAACTGTAAATCATCTTATCATGTTGCCAGCATGTGCTTTACGCTTCTGATTTCCTTGAAAGGTAATTAGCAGCTTGTAACCAAATCATTTTTAATTCAGTAATGAAAAATACGGAAAAGAAAGTAATCATTGTACTTGCACATAATTATTTTAAAGTGCCTGTCACGAGATAAATGTATGTTAGTGAGCATTTCAGCAGTTACATTGATCTACGTACGTTTTCAAGGAAGTGCATTCATGGTATATAATCTGAAAGAAAAAGACATTTTTTCTTTTATTCTAGACTTTGAAGAAATTTCTCAACAAATTCGATACACGCGGTCAAGAAGATGGTATCGTCGATCAAGACGAGTTTCTCGGCTTCTGTGTTATGCTTAGTGCGACGATTAAAGAAGATATTTATTTCGAACATGCACTACGAACATTATTTGATTTTCGTTTTTGATTCAAAAGAAAAAGAACATCAAGAAACAAAAATACAAATATGTCTTATAAACATTTCTATCGATTCGATATTTATTCCAAAACAAAATGAACAAAAATAGATCTAGTCAGGTTTGGAGAAGTGCAGATCAACCTATACGGGATAGAAATAAACTTTTCGGGAAAGATATTTTCCAGCAAGTCTGTTCGATGTTAATCTTCGTAGTGGTTACGTCTCACTTTATTTGCACGAGTTTTATTTAAAGCTTGAGTACGAGTTTTAAATGCAGCTTTGTTAGCGTTATGCTATTAGACAAGAAGAAATTATGAATGAATTCAAAAGACAAAAATAAGCATACTCGATCCAATTTATTCACTTTTGATTGCTCAAGATTTTCAATTTCTGGCTCGTCTAGATTGAATACCGAACGAAGAAACCCATTCTCCTATTAACCATAAAGAATCAATTTCATATGAGAAATATTTCATGAGTTTTGCTTCACTGACTTTAAGATGAACATTCATTCCTGTGGCTAGTATGCTACTGAACATATTGTAATAGAATCGACTAGTCCATGACGTGATTTCCAGTGTTTCACGGCCGAATTTTATGTCGAAGTCAGGTGAAGTCCCTTCCTAAAAGTGTGAACGTCAATTTGCAAAGAAAATTTCTCTCGTTAAATCGTGTTACTTCAAATGAATTGTAGATTTCTCGAAAAGTAGCACGTTGTAAGCGTTTCTCCTTCTTGCCACGATATTTTGCACTTTCATTCGCTTTCTTTTCTAATGTTATCAATAAAGATTCAGATGGTTCGGCAAAGATCTAGAATACATAAACATACATATCAAGTAGTACGCACTCCAATTCGCCTACGCTGTGAATATCTCGTGCTATTTCATATAAAACAGCTATTGTTTCACCTGCTTGATTACGTAGATCACTATCGTTCGTTTCCAGAAGACCGGGTATCTTTTCAGGAAGATATCTACAGTAAGCCAATAGAAGCTGGTTGATCTATTATCGATAACTTACATGCGTATCAATTCATGGGCGAGATTATCCGGTAAAGTGGATGCTAAAAGACACCAAGAAGTGAGCGCTGCTGTGTGTAATTCTTGTAGGTCGTGATTAATGATCGGTGATGCTCCATCTTCAGATAAGTATGACGGAGAAAAAATCGTCTCTAGTATTTTCATTAATTCAACCGTTGACTACAAGGAAACGAAATCTTATTTTGGACTAAAGTAAAGTATCGATGTGTACTAACTGAAATCTCCTCGCTGGAGATGAAACAAATAATGCCTAGTGCTTGAGTGTACTATAAATAGAAACAAAGAAATGATGATGGTGAGATCAAACGGTCTGATGAAACCAACGTGTTTTCGGAGAGATGAAAGCTTCGATTCGTCGCGTACTGTTGGTAATATTGCATCACGAAATTTGAGAAACAGTTCATCATCGACTTCACCGAGTTGAATAAAAACTAGCGAAGAAACAGTCGCCGCTAATTTCCCTTCGGATTCATTGCCTTTTCTCAAGCATGCTATCAATTGTTCCGTCAGACTTTCAATTCTATCAAGAAGAACTATTTAAAAAACTGCAAAATGCTTGGCGTCATACCGATTAGAAACCAACTCAGAAACGTATTTTTGGGATAGTAATGTTTGAAGCGTACGTAGATAATTTTCACGTGTTCTCAAACTAAAATTTCAAAAACGTATTATGATAATTGAGAAGTTTTTCAAAAAGTTACTCTTTATTTCGAAGACCTTCAATTGATGTGTCAAGTTTTTCATCAAGAGAATCCGATGTAAGGATTACATCATTTCCTAAAGGAAAACCAACTAAAACATACAAAAGAATGTTAATAATGAGGTCTAAGATTTGCTTTTTTTTTGACAATATAATTACCTTCGCTATCTTCATAGATGCTTGTTACATCGGACATATTGGAACAAGTGCTAACGCCATCGTCGATTGATGCTGAATCGTCAGCGCCCGATTTTGTCGTCTTATTCCGAGGCGGACGACCTGCAAGGAAAATCAAATATCATTTTACACTGCGACTGTACAAAACAAATATCTAATTACTTTTCTTTGTATATTTTGGCATGATGGATGTCAATTATCAAGTAACTATATCTACAAGAAGAAGGAGAAGAAAAACGTCAGTCGAGTTTAACCGAAAGAATGACCATAACAATAAAAGAAAAAAGTGAAAAGAAAAATTTCTATAGTGTTATGTGATGTTTTGATTTTTTTCAAAATAATCGATCATGTTTGTCCATGGCTAAATGTGGATCAACTTGAATTTCACCGAATTCTCGAGGATTATTTAAAATATCATCGAATGATATGTCTTCATTAGTACCACGTAGAACATCGAGCATCAATCGTGAACTTGGTAGGCACGGTAAACGACCAATTTTCTTGGCAATTTGTAGTTCTGTTTGAAGTTTTAATGGTGCTTGAATACCTAAGACACTACGTGCCATATGATGATGGAATTTATCGCGAGTATCTACATGTGTGATCTCAGACTTTTCCAAAATATGGCCTGTAGTTAATGTGGATTTCACGGAAGCTAAGCCTTGGCATAGTTTGTTAGGTAAGCCAGTATAACTTGATGTATCCATCTAAACGACGAAATCAGTAGAGAAAAAACCTTTCATAATTTGTATGACTCACATTTATCTAGTAAATATCCGATAACAATCAAATACTTGTTAAAAAATGTGGGATAAATCTGTAAAGAAAATTTCATGCAATATAGAAAAATTCAAGGTTACATCATATGTTAGTCAAACTGACATATGATTGATTACACATTCAACATGTGTCGAATGAATATTTACTATGTGCGAATCAAAAAGCGTAACGTTCTGTTAGGAAGAAACTAAGCAAATGAAATGAATGAATCAAAATATGCACCAATCATTCTGTCAAAATAGAACTACTGGCGACATCTTCTCGGTGACTGCGTTTCCATTATTCTATTTTAAAATTCAGTCATTTTCCAACATATGCAAGGATAGACTACTTTTTATCATATTATTGTTCAGAAGCTGGGAACGGAGGATCTCCATGGCAATGACGCGACTATGATTGAGTTCTTATAATCATACACAGACACGCTGCCATCGCACGTTGTTGATCCAATTTTGATGCACATAGAACATGAGATTCACACAGTTAATGAATGTGATTAGTATCGACAAATTTTGTCTCGTTTTGGTTAAGACATTTATGGAAACGTCACGTAAAGTGGTTTTCTCTCATTTAGAGCACTATTCGAGAGAAGAAATCGTTTGTGTGAGATTTCTCTCTGACTTTGTTGAGAAGATTACACGACTTATATATACACACACCAGTGAACAAGGGTGAGGGATGAATGTGACTAAGCTGTAGTTGTACCTTCGTTGAACTTGGAATAGATTTGTATCCATTTTAATCAAGTCTACGTAGATATAATTGCTCATTTTAAAGCTGATCTTTTAACTTGATAATCATTTTATTTCATTTCTCTGCGATAAGGCATTTTTTTATTAGAACTCTACTAGAATAACACGTACAATTCTCCAAGACTGATCACTAACTATGGTATTGACGCCACAAATCTCAATGAATTTTTAATTTAGTCTTCACATTACACTGCTGATAAAGAAAGTTTTGATAGGTTTTTGATAATTAAAATGTTTTCCATCAGAAAGACCAATTGATGAAGAAAACCAAATCAATGGAACTTATGCAAAGAAATCGAAATCTGACAAATGGATTTACGTCTTCTGGCACGAAGAGTATTCGATGGGTTCAATTGAATTGCATCAATGTAGTTGATCTAAAGTTCATTGAAAATCGTCGACTCTCCTATATTTGTCATTCGAAGAAAGAAATGACAGTTTGTGTCGATTTTCTCATTGTGCTTTTCAATCTGCTGATGAAGAAACGACAAAATACATTATACAAAATCAAATGAATGAATGTTCATCTATGTTTCCAGTTTGAATCACCAATCATATTATCGTTACCCAGGTCAACAAATCCGATGCTGGATCCGACCGTCTGACAAAATCCGATCGGATTCCTGGAAACGGAATTGCATTGGAATCCGACTAGAAAAATCCCGTCGGTTGTTGCAAATTTTATGAGCGATCTTTCTAGCTATATTTTATGATGACCCTTAGAAAATCCATGTTTCGGATCCGAGTATGGGATTGTGCGACCTGGGTAATTTAGATGCACATCTTCCTTATTTAAGAGGTCATAGATGATGTGATAACACTCTAACAAATGAATAAATGCGATTACGAGCTTAGGTCAACAGATCCGATGGGATCCGAGTATGGGATTGTTTGATCTGGGAACTGATGAAATTGAAAATGTAAGAAAGCTTTCTTATTAATGTTGTTATGACTTTCGTCTTATTCTAGAAAAGCACAACTTCAAGAGCACTGTCAAAAAGCTCGTTTATCAATTATGCAAGCGATGAACAATGGTGATAAGAGTTTGCACTTTTCTAACGAAATATCTCATTTCTACTCTTTGAATAGTTCACACTTTGGAATGTGTTGCTCTATTTATGAACATCAGTGATGCCAACATCGAGTGTTTGCTCGAAGGTATGATACAAAAAGAAACAATTGTCATGATTTTCCTATCCTCATCTGTAGGACGTCCAAATACGAAACGAAGGTCAACAAAGAAGTAAAACAATAGTAAACGATGGGTTATTGGCAACAAATTTTAATTATGCGAATAATTATCAGATTGCTTGTTTAGGCTAATAGATGCGTAAATTATATGTAAACTGTGATTCTTAGAAGTTTTTTTTATCAATAAAAGTGATTAAAACATTCTTGTCTTGTACCGTATACCGTCTATGTAGCGTCAGTAGGGGAATGTTGACGTTGTATACAACTCTTGTGCTCACGAACTATGATTTATCTAGAGCGAAAAACAACGGATATTATAAAGTACCAATTATACCTTTCGATTGATGGAGAAAATCCCAATCGAGCTAAGCGAAATTCGCGAATAACATAGATAACAAACACGTATTATACTAATGACATGATTTCTTTATTTTCATTCATTTTTAATTTCATTGCCTACGTTATCACCCATTCGTATTTTCTCAAAAAGGGAGGGAGATGATGAAGATAAGTTCAGTAAATACAAGACAAAGACCAAAATATGCTAGTCTGGATTGGTTATAGCCCAGAAGAACGAACACATTAATCACCTAACAGCAGTCGATTCGAAATAGCGACATCATTTTGAACTATATGATTTGTCGTTATCTCGTCAGCGAAATACAAAGACCGCTCGTTCACATCATTAGGACAATGAATTAATCCTAATTCCGTGTCAGATCGTTCATTCCTATTTCTTTTCTCCTTCAGAATAATTTATATGTTAACTATCGACTAATTTCTTCAATTAATTTTGTCTATTACTCAATTATGTTTGAGCGTCTGTCGACAACAAGTCCATACATTTGGTTTGTTTGATTTCTTTGTGTTTATGTTCATTAGGATATTCACAAATTCATTTTATTTTTTTAGTGATGTAAGCCTTGGACCTATTGAACAGGCAAATCGTATGGCTTTAGCACCGACAAAAGCTTCGATTCCATATCTTGATTTTAAAGAAAGTTTTCCAAGATTGCAACAAAATAGAACGCCATTGAAACTCCTTGCACCTGATGAAGTACCTATGAATGCAAGTATTGCAACAACAACAACTACCGATACAAATCATAGTCGACAGACAAGCCTTCAACCAGTCTGGTACACAGAACAAACGATCGTTGATGATATCAACGATCAACAGCAGCAGCAGCAATCGAATTCAGCCAGATCGTCAACTAATCATCGTCATGATCTAACACGTTCAACTTTACCTACCATTGAAAGTAATAGCCCAGAAATCGAAGATGAAATTATTGAGAAAGAACCTCTCTCAGCAAAACCATCCCTTATGCGTAAATCATCGACGTTCACAATTGAACAACAGTCATCAATTAATAGTCCATCATCGTTGAATGAATCAGAAAAAGAAAACAATTTCGATGTTATGATCACCTCAACACAGTACGTATGATTAATTTGTGAAAAGATATCGAAAAATATTGCAACGTAATTTCCGTAGACAAGAATCGAAGAAGTCAATATGTCATCCCAACGAACCATCTGAAGAATCTTTTCGTGCTCTTGAACATCTCTTAGGTCTTGGCTCAGCAAATACAAATCTAACGATGACAACTATGACACAAGACTCACCGAAAAGTAATCATGAATCATTGTCACTAACCATCGTTACTCCAACGGAATTGATCAATCAGACAGGTGCATCATTACATTTAAGTTATGCACCAGCAGGTGGCGGAGGTAGTTTGCCATCGTCCCAAAACATTCTTGTCATGCCAACAATTGAAAGTATAACTGATCCAAGTATAAACTCTACCATTCCACCGCCGTTTGACGTTGATAATAGTGAAATCGAAGAGCCGTCATCGGCATGTGGAACAGTTATCAATCCTGACACTTCGAAATGTACTGAAGATTCGTTTCATTTTACTGATGAAGATGATGAAGAGAGAATAGAAACGCCGAAAGATAATACAAACACAGAAGACGATGATGACGACGACGACGATCAGAACGATTTTTCTTTGGAATTAAATGATTTTCCAAATAATTCGAAAGATACTGTGAATGAATCAGTAGTTCAAGCACCTCCGATGATTACGATTCGTGCACCGACATGTGCTGATGTTGCCTATCGAGCTTTGATCAAAACCCGAGCCGGTGGAAGAATATCTCAACCGATCAAAACTCAATCACCATTAGCAAAATCAGGTAAGCGAAGGAACTAACGAGTCTTCTTTCTGAAGTCCCATTCTTAGATCCAATCAAAGTGACAGTGCGATCATCTGTGCCTGTATCATCGCCAACACGAACATCCCGTGTGCTTCGTTCAAGCACTCGTCGAATGTCAACTGATCCTGTTGCTGAAAAATCTACTACGCAAGAAATCAATGAGTCAAGTGAATTATTCACTCAACCGTAATAACAATACAATTGAGAGAAAACTTTATTTAGATGTGACATCCGACGATAAATGTTTTGCTAATGAAGATCAAACTACTGATGATTATCCTCGTATTGAACTTGTCGAAGTTGTCAGTGTATCTGAAGATGACGAAGTCGAACAAGAACAAGCTGCTGGCATTACTCTTAACCTTACTGAAACGAAAGAGATTGATTCGTCATCAACAACAAGTGCAGAGGAAGCTGATTGTAGTGCTTCGTCATCGTGCGCATCCTTTATCTCCCCTCAAGTGAATATTGGCACACCAGCAGATGCTAAAAAGCCTGTTCTATCACGGGAGTTTACGTACGATAGTCCAGCATTAAGAAAGACTCGCTCTTTACAACACCGTTCCATCCTACTCAATCGACCAAGCTCTTCACGTTCAAATCAGTCATTAATTCCTCCCATACCTGAACAACAAGTTACCAATAGCAGCGAAGAAGAACAAGATCTTAGCACTTATTCTATACCATTGTCAGAATCTAAAATTTTGTTAACAACTCTTTCTACGAATCCAACAACCATGAGCGAAGCACCACCGATGATCCTACAAAAATCTCTAGCAGGCTCTGCTTCACCATCACCAAATCCTACGCCAGTGATCACTATTCGTCAAAGTGAACATTTATCGTCAGCTCTATCCCCTCGCCGTAGTATTAATCCTCTCCATTCGTCCACACCATCAACTAGAAGTAAATCGTTGCAAATGGTTTCACTTGGTGAACAAGAGCAACTTTCAACGACAGTTCCACAGCATTTGCAAATTGACTTAACTGCAGAAGATGTTGAAATGCTCGATAACGAACAACAAGTAGACATTCCTGTTTATCAGGTTGCCGAGGAAGGTATTCAAACATCTCCAATCCAACCACCTCGTCGAATCGATGTCAGTGCTCAAACTACACCAAGCCTTAATCCATTATCTCGGCGTTGTTTTCAAGCAATGGAACAGCAAACAACACCGATTGCGAAGCGTTCATCTTCATCGGCAAGTTGTCAAACGACTCCGATTGCTATTCAAATTAAACAAACAAGCCCAATGGCGCCCCATGTACCATCAGTAGTATCGAGTGTGATTATAGAGGAGGAACGTGAACAACAACAACAACAGCAGCAAGTCACGCCATTGCATAGCAAAGCCATTGTACATTTAAGACGAAATGTTCGCTTCCAATTTACACCCTCAACTGATGCTCGTTTAGCTGCCAAAGAAAAGTTAGAAGAAGAACAAAAACGTCAGGTGAAATTAGATATAGTTATTGATCCGATCAATCCGATTCCATCGGATAATGAACGTGAAGAGGATACCGAAGATGAATCCATCAGAGCGAAAAAGAAAATATCCACGTCGAAAAAGAAAAAAGTATCTGCTCCATCAACAAAAACAGATGATAGTTCAGAAGAAACGGTTAGGATAGCTAATCTGTACGTTGAATTGGTTTGGAATTCTCAGCTTCATTTAGAATGAATCACCAGTACTTCGAACAACTCGTCATCAACATTTAATAGAGTCGCAAAATGATGAGCAAACAACAAAATCCAACGAACCGGATGTACCATCAACAGCACATACAAAGAAAAAATCATCGAAACGATCGGGTCGTAAGGAAAAACCATCGTCACCTGTTAAAGAACTATCCGAAGTCGAACCAGAAATTATCGTTGTAAGTCCATCTCCACCACCTACAGCAAAACGTGCTGGCCGAAAACGAGCAAATCCTAAAACATCGACGACATCTCCACCAGAAACAATAAGTCCACCTGAACAAGCCATGAAACGAGCCAAAACTACAACAAAAACCAACGAAACCAAGCCACTTGCTCCAGGTAATTGAAAGAAACTGACGTCGTTTTGAATATTGTTTATATGTCGTATAGTTCCATCACCCGAAGTGCCTTCAACACGTGCTCGTTCCAAAACTCCTGTTATGACGAATGTGAATCTGAAATCGGCATCACCGATCGAATCAACTGAGCCATCATCTTCAACGAGAAAAACGAAAAAAGGTCCATCAGAATCAAGTCCGGTTGAAACTACTAGTAAACGTAAACATCCCACTTCAGCAAGTAAAAAGAGCAAACGTCGATTGCACAGTGTTGAACAAGACGAAGGATTGAATACAGCTGATGAAGAAGAAACAGTTCATACGCTTGCTGTTCCCATAGAAATAGCATCGATTGAATTGAGTCAAGAAGAACGAGAAAAGGTCTGATTGAATTCTCAATTGAAATAATCAGGTGTTTATCATTACTGTTTATTAGATTGAAGGATTAACTGTAGCCGAGCTCAAAACGCGTTTAACTGCTCATCATGAAACTTTGCCCAAAGGTGCTCGAAAAGCCGATCTTGTTGCGTTGCTTATCAAAATCGAGACGAATTTGCTCACAGGTAAACCCTACTGACCGTCATTTCGTTGACCGTGTAGGTATTATTTTTAGAACAAAAAGAAGCTGAAGCTAAATCGGTGGTCAGTACTGCTATTGAACCTCCAACTCGAAAAACACGTCGAAAGAAATAAAGACAAAAATTCGTCAGATTCTATCGATTTCTCTTCTTTTAAACAAAACTCTTCTATTTCGTTATTGTTGTTGTTGATCTTGAATTGTTTCTCGAGTGTACGTTTCTTTTTCTGATCAAATGAGCTCGTCAATTTGACTTTATCTATACGTAGATTTAGTTTGTTCATCCCACAAATCCAAATAATAAATGAATTACCTCTTCGAATTCGCCAAATTCTCAACATTTGTACACATTTATTTTTCTTTCTTCGTTCGTCATATGTCTACTCGTATAAATATGTGTTTGTGTAACGTCTTCATCTTGTGACAATGATGTATCCTACCTAATACATGGAAGTTATCATTTAATTGAGCCTTTGTGAGGGCTTGCAAGATGAACTTTTGTTTTTCTGTTTATTCAATATAAAAGATTTTGTTTGTTATGTCTTATTGGAAGCCATTTCTATTCTAGACTTGCCTTTCTTCATTAACACACTTTTCAACATTCTCTTTTACTATTATCAATCCGCAGGACATAAAACATATCTTGATAAAAACGATTTAATCATTACTTCGTTATCTTCCTAATAAGTTTCAAAAAAACACGGTCACTAAAATGTATTTGTAAGAAAACTCGTACCACTTGAATACGTCAATATTTCGGTACACCACTAAGAAAATACGGTTGAACAGATTTATCCAATAAAGTGTAGCAAACATCACAAACACGTGATGGTCGATTGTTAGGACCAGTATAGATGGTCTTATTCGTGCAATCTTTACATAAAACTTTGCCTGAAACGGATTGATGTTTTCACTGAATCGACATATTTCATCTGAACTTACCGCAGTGACCTGAAATGACAAGCAAAAGTGTACGATAATGAAGAATTAGTAAAACTTACGACAATGATGTTTTCTCCAAGTGACCGAGAATTGTTGACGACAACGTTGGCACTCCGTATAATCTTCTTCCGGTTGCCAGCGCAACTCATTTTCTGAATTTCTTAATTCTTCTAATTGAACCTGAAAAAAAACAACGCCTCTCTCAATATAAAATCGAAAAGTTTTTTGCAGGCAGACTTGTAGAGCTTGAGAAAGTTTAACGAAATCATGTTGCACAGATTCGCTGTTTTCAAAATCGATCTTCAGCTTTTGTAATTGAACACGTAGTCCTGCATTATCCTCGTTAAGCTTATCCTAAACAACAACAAAATCGAATCTTATACAAATGATTCTTTTCAACCTTCTCTGCACTAATTTGTTCCATTTTTTCTTTCAGTTGATTTGTTAATGAATTGGCCACTGTTTTTGTCGTTCGCAATTCATTTGCACAGTCCTCCAGCTGTACTTCCAGATCTTTTTTGAATCCTATGATTCGATCGTACTCAGTTCGAATACTTTGCAGCACAACTACATAAAAAAAACGAATAATAATCAAAAACTCTCGATTTGATCTATTACGTATTTCATCTTTCGCTGCAGCTAAGTCTCGATTGAGTAATTCTTCGATCTGTTCGCGTTCACGCATGTCCGTTTTGTGATGTTGTTGTAGCTGTTGAAGATCACTTCGAAACCTATCTTGTTGCTTAATTTGTTCGATAATTTGCTCACGTAATCGAATGATCAAACTGCAAGCTTCCTAAAAAAAAAGAGCAATAAAGTTGTCTTTCGGAAAAAGATCAAGCTTATGGTTATACTTCATAAGACTGCGGTGATAGTGACGATTGAGTTAACAATTTCACTGTTTCATCTTCAGTTGTACGCGATGCGAGAAGAACATTTTCGGCTTGCAATCGTTGAATGTATAAATGTGAGATTTCACGTTCTTTGACAAGTTTCTTTATTTGTTTGACTTGCTCAATGAAGACATTTTCATACTGCAGCTTGATCTCACGAAAATCAATATCATTCTTTTCCGCTTTCTTCATTAAACTTGATAACTAAAATGCAATGGAAATATCAATAGAAGTTCATCGGACATATTACACAAGAGAATAGCATCGACCAATGCTATTCAGCATGCCGAAACAAACGTGTGCTTCTTTATCTACAACTCGAACGTTGTATCAACGATGAATGTTAATCAAGTCAGAGGAATCTTTTTTTTGCAGAGAATGACTTTGTTTGATGACATACCAGAATATCGCCTTCGTCGTCGGCTAAGGATGCGTAATTTCTCAATTTTTGTAGACGTTTCGAGCGATCCTAGAGAGAGATTTTTCGATAAACTCGAAGTTCATTAGATGAATGTTTTCATTACTTGTTCCATGACTTTGTTCGCTTCGTTCAATTGTAGTTCGTATTGTGCACGTTTGTGTTGTTCTTTTTCGTATTCAGCTTTGGCAACAGATAGATCGAAGAGTAATTTCACATTTTCATCTTGTTTTTGATTATTCAATAGACGTAGTTTTGTATTCTCTTCGCTCTTTTGAGCGTATTTGTCCGCGAATTTTTCCGAAAATTCCATAATTTTCGATATCTGAAGAGGAGAAAGAAACAGTTTACTCACAATACACTCGAAGAAGTGAACTTCACCTGTGCAAGTAAATCATTCCATTCACTTTCAGTCTTAGTCAAATGCATCCTTATATTCGATTCATCTCCCGATCCGTCTAATGTCGATGGTAACAAGATCGATGTCGAAGGACTAGTAAAAGCTCTTCGGGGACGTTGATATTCATCCTGATTGACTGAAATCAAACGAATGAATGATTGCGATGAAATCAATCGAGTGACTAATTACTCGCAAGAGTCTTATGTTGATTTGGTGTAAGAATAGTTAATATTCGACGCATTTGATCTAGTTGTTTTCGTTCAAATTGAACAAAACGTTCATTTGTACGATTGTACATTTGTAAGTACTTCTCTCGTTCATTGATCGCACGTTTCTCCGCTGTTTTACCTAAATAAATCTCGTTTTTTCCAACCTGACTTGCTTACAATATTCATTACAAGTACTTTCATTCAGTTGTTCAGTTAATTCTGAGATTTGCTTCCGAAGTGCTTCGCTTGACATATCAAAATCGCTATTACTTCTATCAGCTGTGAAATCCTCGATGGTATCAAGTCTTGCTGTTGATAAATCCATGAACTCAAGCCAAAGAAGACGTGCAATGAAATGACGACACGAAAAACTTTCGATAACACGTTCGTTCCGTTGAAGAAAAGAGACAAAGACAAAAAAGATAATTGATAAGGAACGAAAAACGTTTAACAAGTGTCATTGTTTGATTATTACACATAAAGCCAGTGCTATTTTTACACAGAATTTGATTGTCACCATTCACATTCATATATTATTCTGTAAATAATGCTTTTCGACATATGTATGAATACATTATCTCTATATTTAGCAACTGATCAATTATTTATCGACAAAATAGATTTCGATAAAAGATCCACCTAGTTACTTTCGGCATCGATTGCACAATAAATTAATTATACGTTCTTTTGTATTAGAAGATAAAGAAGAAGAAGAAGAAGAGGCAAAAGCCAAAACAGGATCCTGCGATCATGACAATTCATTTTTTAACTGCAACCGAGAGAGAAAAAAAAATGTAACACCCGCATGCCGCCAATCATATCGGTTGAGTTCGTTTTTTTTTCGTTAATAGAAAGCAAAAAATTGAGGCAGAATGAGTGAATTGAATATTTGATTGTCGACATGAACATATGACATTGAAAGAAAAAGTAAAGTATCGAAGAACAGGCCGAATTTGTATATGCCACATGAGAAATAGAGGCAAACAAGTATGAGAAGGAAAGAAGAAGAAAAAAGAAGTGTGAGTATACAATTATTTCATGATGTTGCGTGTATATCTTAATCATTGAACAATAATTATTAGGTAGAAATGACACGGCGTGTAACTGGTTCTTTCGCTCTGCTATATGGAGTTTCTTTAGAGGTCAAATAGGTAGTAAATAAATACCAACGAAATATGATGTATGTCGCCGTATTTTTATTATTTCCTCTCTTCTCTCAGCTTCGACTTCAAGGTTATGCTATTTTCGAGTCCGTTGATAGGTCGACATTGAAGGTTGCTGAGAGAAAAAATTAACACTTCTAATCACAATCACACATACAGATTTTGATATTAAGCATAGGATATGTAGATGTTGACTTTACATATATATATACACCGAACCAATCGTTGCTGTAAGAACATCGAATGACAGAAAGGCAGTTGCTTTTTTTCCTCGTTCGTATCATAGAGAAACAATTGAAGTAGTGTTTTTTTTGTATAAGAAAGAAAATGTTCGATGTGTTGAAGAATTCAATCAATCGTATAGGTGCTTGAAGGTAAGACAAGATTTTTATTGTGAATATGGAATCTAGTGACGGATCGAAAAAAAAGACTTTCTTTTGCAAGCATTAGTGATTTATTGATTTCGATGAATAAATTGACAACTTGCGGAGTCAATTGATCATGATAAAAACAGAATAAAAAAGACACTCGTACCACTATGCTCTGCGTTCTTTTATACTCAAAAAACTCTTCGTTGACATATGTTGATGATAAAAATAAAATATAGGGACGTTTATTAGTAATATTAGTTCTCTCTAAGGGATTGTTAAATGAGAATTCACTATCGAGTGAGAGTTTAGTTATGTTTTTGTTGTCTATCTTGCAGTTTTAATTATGGAAAAATAATCTCAACTAGTCATATGCGCGTCGTTTGTAATTTCAAATAAACGACAGAATGAAAAAACAAGCATTGGAAATTCTAATCTTTTACTAGTAATTATCTCGATGAGACAAAGAATTAGGTGTTCTATTTATATTATCAGACGAGTTTAACCTTTCTTTTAGATGATGAAATCAGATTTAAAATGAGTAAATCGACGTTCAAATTTTGCAGTAAATTAGCTGTTCTACTACTGTGTGTACTTGGCTTCATTGAATTGGGTCTGGCATTATGGACGGTTCTTGATCCGCGCTATCGAAGTTTAGCTTATAATCTCGCAGATGTGGGCTACATGGTAATTAATAGAACAAGCGACTGTCTTGTATTTTTGTTCTCTTGTAACTTTAGGATTTATGGATATTAAGATACTTATCCCTATGTTTATTTGCTTCGTCGATTATTACCTTAGTCATGTGCTTAGTTTTAGTGTGGGGCTTATGTTCAACACATGCATTTCTATTTATTGCTTCGACGATGATTGTTATCATTGCTATCGGCGAATTTACGATTTCGATTCTAACGTTTGCAAATAAATATCAATCACGAGTGACATTGATTGAACAATTACCGAAATTAGGTGAGAATTGTCGAAGAGAGTTTTATTTGAGTAATCGTCTAACTTTCGCTCTTCTTCAGTAATTACTTATCGACAAGGCACCGATGAACGTGCGAAACGAGCTTTAGACATTCTTCAATACACATTTAGTTGCTGCGGCGCTGACGGCCGTTTGGGGTATCAAAATAATGTTCCATCAAGTTGTAACATGTTTAGCGTTGGCTGTCTCAATCGTACATTATATTTTCTCGATTCGTGCATGGACGCGTTAGCATACGTGTTGTTATTTTTTAGTTTAATCAAGTTTTTCATTGTAATTTTCTTCTATTCATTTCTGTGTATGCATTATCGAAGTCGACAAAGCCCACCGATGTATAATTCGTCCACTTGGCGTCCATCGACTAGTTTAGACCCTTCACCGCGAAAACAAGTCCTTCCACCAAGAAAAGTCGACCATGATGATAATCATGATCGATATACTGAACAACGACGTTCACAATCCAATGAATATCATAAATCCTCACATGAAAACATTACGACGTCGATTGTACCATCGACATTGACTAATAAAGATCTAGCCGAGTATTACGAAAGACAATTTGTTTCAAGGAAATTATCGTCGATTTCGGAAAGAACAGAAAAAACTGAGACGGATGAAAGTGAACCGGATCTATTACGTTTGAAATATAATCCTTCAAATCGAAAAGCAACTACATCGACAGTTCAAGAAAATTTTCAACTATCTGTGGTACCGCCTAAGAAAACACCAATAATCAAAGCTCGACGAAAACCCACGCGAGAAGATGAGAATGATCATGATTCAGGTATGTCCAACTGACACAATGAATCTCTATTATTGAATTATTTTCTCGCTTAGGTGTCGAACGTTCGTCTTCGGAGAAATCTTTCGATGACCATTCGAATCTAAAATTATACACCGAAGTGCCAGCTCTTCCGCCAAAATCTAAACAAGTGAATAACAACAACTCGTCTTCACTGAGTTTTTCCAATGTTTTCATCACATCTGTTTCTGAGAGTCAATTAGTAGAAGATGAACTGAAACGACCGTTAGTTCATACATCATCACATCGATCACGCTCAAAAGATTCCATTACACCAAAACCAATCCTGAAAAAACCTTCGCGTCAAACATCGCCTCTCCGAATACCTGCGGATTACTATAATCAAAAGAAATCGTCATCAATTTATTCGAAAACATCACCTTTATTGAAAAATGCACCAAAACCAAACCCGCGAATGAGTTTAAAACAACATAACAGTCTATTATAAAAGAAGAATCACGATTCACTCATTTTCTTGTGATTCCTTTATTTGTCTATAGTCTTCTTTTAATTTTTGTATAACTAAACGTGTTTGCGCTAGTTTCAAATGAGCTGGACTTTTCAAGTGTATATCTAGAACTGCTTGTGTATTCATTTCTTTCCAGCAAACATCACAAAGAACAGTCTTGGAGTTTTTCTCATCCGATGATGCTTTAGGTTCTTGGTATTTTTCCCACGTGTGAAGTTTGTTCTTATGACCATTATTTTCGAAATGAATTTTAGAATTGGCTTCGGAAGTAAAAGTCACATTGCAAAGCTCGCAATAGGGAGGAAATCTCCAAGTGATAAAGTCTGGATTTGCAGTTACTTCTTTAGATTTTACCTCCGACGTCGATGAACTTAAGCTTTCTGCATTGTCAGGACCAGTTGGCTGGGCTGGAGTATCAATCATTACTTGTTCAGTCATATTCAAATAATCTGAAATGTACAAAAATCTGTCACCAGGCTGCAGTTTAAAAAAGCGCGTGTTTCCTTTGCACGACGAAAGGTCATATTTTATCGGTAAAGCTCTCGGCTCAAGATTTTTACTCGAAGGAAAAAACGATCGGTTTATTTGGCATTTTCTCTTGAACAAATAATCAGGAAAAGAAAAAAAAATGTGTTTGACATACTTTTAACCGGTGAATGAAAAACTAAGGCATACGTTCGACGAGTTCTAACGACAATTATTTCCTCCAATCTTGGTATTGCTTAAATAAATTTTCGCAACCTTCTGGTAACTGTATTTCATCTGTTTCCTTCTGATAGAGATGCAGATGTATTCTATAGATTTATATACGGAGCACACTGGGAAAATTCCCAGTGTTGTTTTTTTTTGGTCGTGCTATCCCAAGCTAATGAAATATTAAGCATAGATTTCATAAAAAATGCTATCCCATGTTGAATTGCGAACTCCTCTCCTCCATCGAAACAAAGCCGACTATCTTCCGCATGATAGTGTGCAAATAAAAAGAACTTCTTACTTGTTTTTTTCATGCACTACTACGAAGAAAAATGTGTTCTTTATTTTTTGTCGTTCTTCAGACCTACTGTCAACGTTCGCAAAAAAAGAAAGAAAGAAAGAAAGAAACAGAACAACGGAGAAAAAGTCTGTGTATCGTTCGTATTTTTCTCTTATGTGTTCGATTTGGTAGTATTGCTTACATCGGTCAATGTGCACGATGCAACAATACTTGTTTTCTTTATACCAATCTCGATTTCAAATATTTAGTCATTTAATCAAACTTCATTTTTTATTATTACGCTTTCGTACAATGGTGAAGTGACGATGATTCGTAGCTCTCTAACTCTAACACGAAAAGTAATCTTACTAACTCTAGCTATCCTTATAATTATTTTTATCTTATATCAAAATTCGTTGATTCAACGTCAAATAAAGTTCGTACCTCAATATAATCTCAACCATCAGTCGATACTAAAATCAAAATCTACATTCAAAAAGGTGTTCATTGCACATTATACAACGTCATACGGTGTGCGGACAGATTCGACATCAAAAATTTTCAGTGAGAATTTACTGAAAATATGCGAAGTATTAAATCCGGAGGATTATCCACTCGCTGATAGTGTTTTTATGAATATTGTCGACTTCACTCGATTTCCTCAGTCGTATCGACATCTGCATCCGTCGCAACTATGGATCTTTCATTCGGAAGAATCACCGCGAAATTCATATCGTACAGCCGAAGTGAAGAATCTGACTGAGCTTGATAATTGGTTTAATTTAACATCAACCTTCAGTGCAGATTCGGATTTCCATATTCAATATCGCGTATGTATTTGTTCTTCATCTCGGTTTTTTTAACAACCATGAGTAAATTATCGTTGCTATTTGCATAATAAATCATTAAAACAATAAAAACGCCCATTATACAAAAAGTGCTCTCTCTTCTTAGGGTTATCGCATCAAACCTGAAATAGGCGATCTTCTACAAAGTAAATTCAAAATCAATCTTACTCAACCGATTTTTCCGACATCAGATACATGTACAAATTCATCCTCAGTTTACCTCAATACAATCACTTCCATTCTCCATTCAGAATTGATTACGCGTCAAAATCTTCTCTTAAAACTTTGTCCTTATACATGCAACCAGCCAATTCCATTCCATGCACTTCAACTTCTTCAACCGTATTTGAATCAGAGTACATCTCGTAGTTCGAATCGCGATATTGTTTATATTGCTTGGTTTGTATCCAATTGCAACACACATTCTCGTCGAGAAGAATATGTCGCGAAGTTACGTTCGCAAAAAGGCATCCATATCGATATATTCGGCAACTGCAAATCAATTTACCATTCTCCAATTCCACATATCCAGTGTCAAAGAGGCACTCCAAATTGTACTCAACAAACCCTATCGTACTACCGATTCTATCTGTCATTTGAGAATTCCAAATGTGACTCATACATTACTGAGAAATACTGGATACAGGGAACGAACGGTCAAGCTGTACCCATTGTTCTAGGAGCAAAAAAAGAACAATATCAGCGTACAGCAGTACCACATTCATATATTCATGTGGATGATTTCGCTTCGGTTGAAGATCTCGCTATAGAACTTCACCGTTTAAATCAAAACGATACAGAATTTAGTAAGTATCTTCAATGGACACAATTGTATGATGTCTCAACCCAATATTATCCAACGCCAGTGATGGACATGCATGCTACACTCTGTTTCCTTGGTCATTATCAGCATTTACATGCAACTGACGAAAAAAATGAACAAATCAACTATGCAATGGCAACTATTCGAACGATATTCAATGTAACTAACGTTCGTTTACCAAATTTCAATTGGGAAACCGCACGAACAAAACTAATACGTATTAGTCAATTTTACAATCCGGCTGTTAACTGTTGGGACAGTTCCTATCCGTCGATATTTCAACAAATTTACAATCATTTATTTACATGGTGGAAATTTTTTTAAAAGTTTTGTTATTTTGTTTGAAATAAAACTTTCGATGTCAACTTCTTCTTTTTATTTCTTTGTCTTGTCGAATGATGTTACAAAAAAATAATAAGAGACAGACACACAGCAACAAGGAACACTCGTTTTTTTTGCGACGATGTTTGCTTGCGTCGTCCGTTTATTTCTTCTTGGCATCTTTGACAGCGGCTTTCTTTGTACCACGGACTTTCTTCATACGGTTTTTACGTTCTTTACGTTGTTTTCTGGCGGTTTTCTTTGGTTCGACAACACCTTGACGGGCAAGACGATATCGTGGTTCGAACTTCTTGGCAAAATCAAGTGTATCATAGATTAATGCAAAACCAGTCGATTTGCCACCGCCAAAGTTGGTGTTGAAACCAAAACAAAAGACGAGATCTGTTGTTGTGCGGTAGAGTTGAGCCACTTTTTCGCGGATATCTTTTTTAGAGAGCGATGCACGGTCTGAATGAAGAACGTCAACAACCATTTGTCGACGTGATAAAAGTCGATTCGACTTAAACTTTCGTGTACGGATCGTGAATGAAGAATCCGACATGATTTACACACTAATCTAAAACAAAAATAGACAAAAGGTTATTGACGAGATGCTCGAAATTTCGAAATTCGTTTCGGTGGCGGTTCATTATTTGGTGTAGAAACCTCGCGTTCGATAGTTCGACCTGTGAATGCCATCGGAGATTTCCTTCCAATGGCACCTGGATGTGAGAAAAGTCCAGGAGAAGTGTCTCCGACAGGTTCGGTTGTAGTTTTTGTATGACGGATGAAGATTTTTTTAAATTGTTCACTGGGAATCTCATTATCATGATCATCATCGTCATCGCTATCGACTTCCATTTGATCATCATCATCGAAGTGAACTTTTTTGGCTGGCTTTTCACTCAGTTTCAAAGCACGTTCTTGTAAACGGCGGCGTTCTTCTCGTATCTGTTCTTCGGTTAACTTCGCTCGACGATTCACTGCTGATTTGACCGGTTTGATTTCTTCATCTGTTTCTTTAATTTCAATAAATTTCGTTTTGTCATCGAGAAAATCATGTGTGTAGCGTTTCTGCTGGTGAAACACTTCTTTTTCTTTTTCATGTTTTCGAAGATTTTCTTCAATGTTTGTCAGACGACGATCGACTATTTCGATGGCTTGTTTACACGAGCGTTCAGCAAAATAATTATCGCCCAAAAGAACGAGAATTTCATTGGAATGAATCACACGACCGGGAATAAACGCTAGCTTGCCAAACGGTACTGTACAATCATATGTTAACCGGTCAGGTAATGTGGAAAGACGAGCACGCAACTGTTGATAATCACTTTGAAATTGCGTCCATTTGGCGATCTGCTCATCGACTTCACCTATGTAAGAACTTTGTTCGGATATAAGACGTTCAAATGCTTCGCGAGAATCTGCTTGAAGATTGGACATTGTTTTTTGTATGGTAAAGTAATGTGTAGTAAATAGAAGTTTTTTTTATCAACAAGTAATTTTGGACAGCCAATGAAACGCGCCGTACGATCGATTCCTCCGCAGAACGATTGGTCGATCCAGAGTTTGTTCGATATCTATTTATTTGTTTTTTCCATGGATTGGAATTTGAAATCAAATCAAATCAAATATTTTCAAGTCATTGATTTCGATGAGCGAAACAGCGCCAGCCGTTGTTGTTATTATTGAACCATTGGAAACCATTGATAATCAAACAGTTCAGTTAAATGTTAAATACGAAAACTTACATCTAGCTGGAATTCAAACTTTGAAATGTCTCGATGCTATGCGTAAGGAACGACAGTTGTGTGATGTGATATTAACAGTGGAAGGTCACGAATTATTCGCTCATCGCGCTCTCTTATCCTGTCATTCGAATTATTTTCTCGAACTGTTTCTTAATGATGAAACCGATCCATTATCCAAGAAACAACTCTACTATCAAATTGATGGCATTGAACATTCAGCATTAAAGTTAATCATTCAATTTATCTACCAAGGGTGGTTAGTATCCACTTTGATCTCATCATTTTCATAACTATGCCGTGTTTGATTCCAGTTTTCAACTAACGTCAGATATGGTACCAACCGTTTATTTTGCAGCGCATCAATTACGTATAGAAATACTTGTCAAAGCGTGTTCAAATTATCTATCAGAACAGTTGACTATTCACACTTGCCTAAGTACGTCATCGAAGGGATATATATCAATCTTATTAGGACGTGTTCTTTTCAGGTACACGGCTGTTAGCTATGGACGATGATCTTCGCACGAAAGCAACTGAATGTATTCAAAATAACTTCATTGCTATCCTTGAAGCACGTGAATTTCATGCATTACCATCTCTGCAGTTGGAACTGGTTGGTAAGATGCAATCAATGATTTGTTTCGTTAAATTATATTGACTATTAGATTATACAATATCTAGTATCCAGCTGATGTGCGATCTAATACTGAACTGGATCGTTGAACAACTTCGAAAGGATAAGACTTTACAAGAAATTGGCGAATACGTACGTCGGATTTTCTTCGAAACGAACAACTAATGTACAAAATTCATCTTTAGATGCATCTGCTCTATTTGAATGACGATAAGACTCTTCATGATTGTATGGATATGGAAGAGAACAATATCTACTATTCAGACGCTGTGAAGGTAAGTGATCGCCGTACGACTGTGCTGTTCTCATCGTTTTCTCATCGTTAGGATTATCAAAGTTATAGATCCACTAAACGAACTGCGTCAGTTTCATCAACATCGAGTAATCCGAGTGAAAGTTTGATATTTGAAACACCCAATCTACAGTTAGTGAACAATAATCAACCAGCAAAGACCTCGACAAACTCTCCTATACTCGAAACGAAATTAGTTCATATCGGTCAATCAACAGGTGTGTTCTTGTCATCGATCATTCATACGCTAATGTGCAATCGATCGTTCTAGAGCATAGTTATATCGCCATTGCTATTGCCAAAGGCAAATTGTTAAGTATAACCATTCACGTTTCACCGGCATCTTCATCAATCCCTAACACACCGGAAACTGCGGATAGTCTGAATGGAGATAGAAATGGTATTGATGAATTTCATGCCATAAATGGTATTAATGGTTCGGTGACAATCATGGACAAAGATCCGCATCTGGCATCACTTTCGGTAGCACGATGTGGCTTTGGAATTGTTTCAACAAACGATTTTATATTTGCTGTTGGTATGTTTGACAGTAACTAGGTTATATATGTACTCGTTATTTTTGTTAGGGGGATATGATCGTGGAGATTGTCTGGATACTATTGAGCAATACAGTCCTATCGAAGATAGGTGGACATTACTGTCGATTCCGATGATTAGTCGACGTGGTCGTGTGTCAGCTGCAATACTCAACAATAAAATCTATGTCTGTGGCGGTAGTGATGGACAAAAGGAATTGAACACGGGTGAATGTTTAGACACACAATCAATGGACAAATGGTTACCAATCAGCGATCTTGATACACCCGTTGCACACGGAGGTGAATATAATCTTAGGCATATTTGTCTTTGCAAGTTCAATGAACCTTTTAGCAATGTGTAACGATGATTCATACATCTATTTAATCGGTGGATGTGAAGGCGACAAATGTAAAAGTAGTTGTTATCGTTACGACCCAGATACGAATCAATGGTCAACATTGAATGAAATGAGTTACGAACGAAGCCAAGCAGCGGTCGTACATTTCAATGGTAAACTCTACGTATTTGGTGGCTATCAATCGAATTGGTGTTTGTCCTCATGCGAAATACTGAATTTAACTACAAACGAATGGTCACTCGGACCGTTGATGCGAGAAAGCCGACGTGGGTGCGGTGCCATCTTGTACGAGAATAAAATTTTCATTGTCGGCGGTTCAAACGGTATAACATCGTTAGCATCTATCGAGATCTTTGATCCGATTACTAATGAATGGATTAGTCACATTAATGGACATTGCTATGAATTGCACATTCCACGTGTCGGTGTTGGAATAACAGTTTGTCACGACAAACTCTATGCTGTCGGTGGTTTCGATGGTCGAAGTTTTCTGAAATCGATTGAAGTTTACGATGAGAACGATCATCGATGGAAACTGAGTCAAAACAAAAGCTAATATGTGATGCACAGAACTCTTGAGTAGCAATACCAGTTCTGTTTTACGTTTATTTTTCGTTGCAATTGTTAATGATTTTTTTTTCTGGTCGTTTTTTTTATACATCTGCATGTGCAAACCCAGCGGAATATAGATTTTGTTTAAATTTAATCATGCAATAGTTGTTTTTTTTCAATATTAAACAAACAAAAATACAAATTTCGCGAACTTGATAGAACTCTGTAGTGCAGTACTCGATCAGCGAACGTTCATCAATCTTATTCGTATGTTAAAGAAAATGAATTACAATGAACGGCGTTTGTTCGGTATCAAATAAATAAAAGTATCGAAATCAGTGTTCCTCGAGTTTCATATCGCTGAAAGTTCGGTGGATTTGATTTAATTCTTGCGTATCCAGTTGGAGCACATTCGATTGGAACAATAATTGTTGAGAAAGATGTTCAATTTTATTGATATGTTCTTGCGTTGAAGAAAGGTGTTGATCGCAATTGGCGAATTGTTTTAACGTGGATGTTAAATAATCATTTGTATGAGAATTTTTTATAATGGATTTAACTAGTGTTGCCAAGGAGCTGATCGATGATTGCGCTTTGGAGCAAACACTAGTTTTAGCGTCGTCGTTGGAAAATGAAATCGGTAAACCAGATACCGGTGTTGCCATATTATTCAGTCAATGTAGCGTTTTATCTTCTCTTGCATATTTGATGATTAGACTGTCATCACATGTGTGAATCGATGGACATTTTAGCGAATCAGAAATCTTCTTTTCCAAGAGACTGACTGGTAGCGCCGCTGCAGTAGCAAGCAGAGACAGAAGAGAAAGGACGATGATGACTGTGCTGTAAATATGAACAGTAGCGGCAACATCAGCAATCTCCTGTATTGAAGATTTTCAGTTATTTGTGAATTCAGCACAGAAGATGAAAAGTTTGCTGATCTACATAATCTCATATGAAACCGACGAGTGTGTAGAAGAAAAAAGCTCTCTTTCGAATGTATTGGTGAAGCAGTCAAGAAAGAGAGACTAAATTTGATATATTTGATTAGCTTATTCTTTTTCTCGCTGTTTCTCTTCGCTGTCACTTATGGAAACTACTAGAGAAGAAAAAGAGATAAATACGTAAACCTGGTAAAGAACGAATGAGAGATATAGAGGAATAGGATGGACTAGCTTTGGAATTGTTGAGAAATATGCTTGTCGTCGTGTCAAACTGTCAAATCTACGATCTGCTCGTTTGCAACTAACCAACTTCTGTCTGTTAGAACGATATACAACATCTGACCTTGCCGTTGTCGATGACCAAACAGTTCGTTTGAACGCCTCCGATGCCGTCGTTTATCTTTCGATTATGTTTTCTCGGTACCAACATATCCGACTTCGTCTTATGATTCCACTACTCTGTACAATCATCATTCAGCGGTATGTTGACATTCGAAATTTTATCTTAATTTTCGGCATCCACCAAGTGTAAAGAAGGCATCCAGTCTAAGAGATTATTTACCATGTCCTATGTTGAGTTAGACCTCATCATCACTGTCCTACATTATGTTTAAGCCAATCATAAGAAAATCGAATTTGATATGAGGAGAAACTGTATCAAGCAGCAGAAAAAATCTAAATCGAATCACCCTCAGGCATTACATATCTGCTCGCATGATCGAATGTTTATTGGATCGAATCGTTCGTCCTATATTCTAATAAGGAAGTAATAATACAAGTTGCAAGTGATGTTGTGCTTCCCACTGTTCGAAAATAGTATCAAGTTGCAATTTAATAGTTAAAGAACCGATTACTGTGTATTGTGTTTTCCTAAGTAGAAGTTCGCAACGAATGACTCCCAGCCGTTTGAAAGATGCTACAGTTGCTATTAATGATCTGCTGAAAGAATACGACATTCGTTTGCGGCCCTCATTTGGAGGTGAGTTTCGATTGTTTTTTTTTGATTCTCGAATAAATGGTCTGCTTCAGGTGAACCACTTTCTCTAGATATTGAAATCCGTTTAGCAAGTTTTGACAGTATATCTGAAGTCAATATGGATTACACACTAACGCTGTATTTAAACCAATATTGGCGTGATGATCGTCTTGTATTCGGGAATACAAGTGAAGAAATAACTTTAACCGGTGAAATCATCGATAAATTTTGGCTACCCGATACGTTTTTTCCCAATGACAAGAGTGCCTACTTGCACGATGTGACAGAAAAGAATAAGATGATCCGTATTAACGGTAATGGAGATATTCTTTATGGAATGAGATTTACAAGCACATTAGCATGCATGATGGATCTTCGGCGATATCCACTCGATCGGCAAAACTGTACCGTCGAAGTGGAATCATACGGATACACGCAGGCTGACGTCATCATGCGTTGGAAAAGTGGCCGTTCATCAATTTTAGATCTCGATAAAGTTCAATTACCACAATTTACGATTCTCGGCTATGATACCATATCGTATAGTATATACTTAGCCACAGGTACAGAAAAAGCTCTTGATAGGAGCACAGAGAGAATATTTGTGTTCAAGGTACTTATCAACGTCTTTCGCTGAGCTTTGTTCTTCAACGTAATATCGGTTATTTTCTATTCCAAACATATCTCCCATCGATTCTGATCGTTATGTTATCTTGGGTTAGTTTTTGGATAAACCACGAAGCAACTAGTGCGCGCGTCGCATTAGGTAAAACCAAATCTTGTACACAAATCAAAATAACAATCGATCTTCTTCTGTTTTAAGGTATTACGACTGTCCTGACGATGACAACTATATCGACTGGTGTTCGGTCGTCACTGCCACGTATTTCATACGTTAAAGCAATTGATATTTATCTAGTGACTTGTTTTGTCTTTGTCTTTTCTGCACTTTTGGAATATGCCGCTGTTAACTATCTCTACTGGGGTAGTCGAGCAAAACGAAGAAAAGCAGCGAATGAAATAGCCAAGATGCAAAAGGAAGCTCAGGTATGTGAATTCGATTTACGAAGACTTTGGTGCATTGCATGAGTCTATGTTTAGGATGATTATGAATTAGAAGAAATCGCCATTAATCGGGCTTCGCCTATTATTGGTTTACCTACAAATCCTTCTGACAACCATCGTAGAAGACGGAGAAGAACACCTTCGACAATACGTGACGAGCATTGCAATAGTAATCATACTATTGTCACACAGTATCCACGTTTTCGATCATTAGTAAGAGGCAATCCAGCTATCAACCCATCAGCGTATATGCGACACTCACATCCGCATCGAACACGACGTTTTCTAAGATACCTTCGGACTCGTACACGATGTTTTAGTCAGCCATTTTTACATGTTAAAGATGTGAATGATATCGATCGCTGGTCACGTCTTTGTTTTCCCGTTCTTTTTTTCTTATTTAATGCATGCTATTGGCCTTTTTTCATTGTTCGACCACACGAATAAATCTCTTATATTTCAAGTCATGTCTTTGTTTTGTAATAAAAAATGAGAAGAATATATAGACTCTTATCGATTGTCCGAAACTACTGCGAAGCAAAACTCAACTTCTCAATGCAATCAACGTCAAACAAAGCATTTATGTTTCTTTTGTGTGATAGATCTTTCTCCGAAGAATTGTTGTAGAAATATGATTGTGATCAAAGAGAAATACTCGTTCAATGATTCTCGAAGGGCTATTGAACTATAGATCATTATCATCAGTCTTCAATCCTGCATATAAGTTAGAACTGACATCAGCAGCAGCATCATTCAACAATTGTCAAGTATGAAGAATACCGTCTTACTTAGGATTACCATCGTATTGATGATTTTCAATGATTTACATAGTAAATACATGTGTGATTGTGCCGAAACTAATGATTCAAACTGTTTCTCTTTCGGTTTGTAGGTGAAGTACATGGAAGTTCTAGCGAAAAATACTCATCTCTATGTGTTTGCTATTCGACACCGAACGAACTTTTTCTTTCTATAGTATCACTATCACGACATAATGATACCTGTTCTGTTCGTCAATGTCATCAAGGTCATTTTCATCCACCATTATTCCATCTCACTCAACTAATACCACAACTTGTTAATCATTCACATTGTCTTCGAGATTTCCAGTGTCTTCATTCTCTAGATACTCCTGAACATTGCAATCAATGCTATATCTCGTCATCGTTAATGGTTCATAATCATTCTTTCCAATCGGAGAGTCTTCCGATGAGCACATGTTTTCACCTTTGTCAATATGACCCATCGTGTGGCATTCTTTGTCTGAATGAACAAAAAACAGTGGCGTTGAGCTGTTACGGTTGTCAAAGTCTGCGGTCGCATATCAGCTGCTAGTAAGTTTAACCTTCGTAAACTATCTAAACCCGCTTTCCCGCTAAATTTGTAGTTGTATTCAAGCCAATCCATTGGCACCAGGTTCTCCGATCGTAGTTAAAAGCACTAAGAAACGATGGATGGAAAAACTTGGTTTACCGGCCGCTGGTTATCTTCTTTTACTTATTTTATCTGTCATTCCGTTATTCATCGTCATTAAACTTATCTATCAACAATTAGACCGATGTCAAAACGGATCAATCGACCGGCGCACACATGTACATGCGAACCAAAAACTGTTCCACCGACCGTCTGCTGCAGTATGAACTCGGTGGATAGTTTGTTTGTTTTTTTTTATTTCAAAAAAGAAAAGCAGAGTTCTTAGAAGTTTAATTTTCGTTAATCTCTGTGTCGTTGTCTTCGTTTTCTGCATCGGGATCGTTTGGTTGTGTCTCAGGAACTACAGGTAGAGTAGCGGCAATCTTCGCTTGAACTACAGATAATGTATCAGCACGGTAAACTTTCTCGCGAATCCATGGTTGAGAAAAGGCTTGATTGACAGTAAGGCGATCACGAACGTTGACTTTCAAAAGTTTATTAACGAAACTCTAAGAAAATAACGCGATCCAGTGCTAAAAATACTTTAAACAGTCAAACATACTTTGCCATTCACGGATACATGTTCCCATTCAGGTGCGTCATACTCAATGACACCTTTGAGAATCTTTTGAAAGATCTCTTTTTGTATGCCATGAAATGGATACTTAGCAGTAAAACTAAATACAATCATAGAAAATTGACACCGAGCATGATTAAAACTTACCAGAAATAAATCAAAATTCCTAACTGCCACATATCCGATGATGGACTATACGGTTCTCCACGTAAGATCTCAGGAGCTATAACAATCAAAACATACATCTTTCAATTCAATCGTTCATTCCATACCGCAAAAGCTTGGTGTTGCATTAACAAGTAGATTGATCGCATCACGTGTACAGATATTGGCATAAGCATAGTCGACAAGACACAATTTCGATTCTCCTTCTCCTTCACGAATGATAATATTCTCACCATGAAGTTTTCCATGGTAAACTTTATGTTCATGTAGATACTATTGCAAATGACAGACATTACTAGAAAAGACGACACAAAGCATATCTGTTTTACCTCCAGTCCTTTCAAGATTTGTAAACAGTATTTCGATAGATCATGTTCTGTATAAACTTCCATTCGAGCAATTCTAGAGAATATTGATCAAATACATATTTTACCGATTGACTTCGCGTACTTTTGAAACAGATTCGGTCCATTAATGTAGTCTTGAACGATGTAAATATGCGTTTGTGATTCGAGAATTTCTCGAAGAACAACCTTTTATGGAAAAGAGAAAATGATTTATTCGTGCACCGATAAAAATCTCATACCAGATTTGAATGATCAAGTTGTAAAACATGTGAAGCATTTTTAAGCGGAGTTCTTCGACTTCCCTATTCGAAATCACAATCGAATCGATTCAATCACGATCTTTTTCGCATCACTTACACGTTTCGGAATGCATTTCACTACTCGAATAGTTTGCCGGTTCTTCAATCGGCATTTATATACATCAGCGAATTGTCCGCTACATAGAAAAACATATGATATTCATTCAGAAGGCAAGAATAACGCTTTTACTGGTTAATTAAATCATCTAAATCATAAAGGTCTTCGATTTTTTCAACTAATATCGTTCCCGCAATCCAACGCGTTTGTTCTGTTGGTAAATTTTCATTGACTTGTTGCTGCTGCTGTTGTTGTTGTCCTGCTTCTTCTTCTTCTTCCATGATGATGAATATACACCTTCACAGTAGTAAACGTAAAAACGGTAATGAAAGCAAGAAAATGTTATTCTATGATTTAAAAGTAGGAGAAAAACAGAAAACAACGATCGTCAATAGAAGCAAGAAGAAGAAAAGGGAGAATTCTTTAGTTACGCGAGTATTGAGGAGAACGAGAAGTGTTGCCATTCACTCTTTCATAAATCAAACTTTCTGCCTTATATTGATTATTTGTTCGTCGGTACGCGATCGAATTCAGGCAACAAATTTCTTCGAATGTTCAATACAATTGACTAAAACTCTATTGTTTGACGATGAAATAGAACTTGGTAGAGAATTTCTACTTGAGAATCAATTAGATCGAGAAAGTTCTTTTCATAATTTCAACAACAATCGAGAAACACGTGTATTTCTTGCAGTTCGATTTGATTCCGAGCTATTTTATTGTCAACGGATTTTTGTACAAAAGAAAGAAAAAACACGAATAAATACAAGACAATCATCGCAGAAAAGAAGGTCATTAGAGCTAGAGGGAAGAATTGTGGGTGGAATAAAATGAAAGCACCAAGAATGAATTTGCCAGAAGCGGAATATAGTAAAAGAAGGTGCTACCATCGCACAAGTCCTCGATATTCTTCTTTCAATGATATACGCTTAACTGTTTCATAACCAAAGATAATAAATAAGGAATAGACACAGGAATGTGATAGACGTGCTGTTAGACCTTTGGTAAATACACCAAAACGTTCTTCTTGCCATAGTTCGTACATGATTTGAGCTACTCGTCGACGTTCTTGTTCGACTTGAATACGAGTTCGACATACATCTAAAGGATTCGTCAATATCGTCGATGTAAGCGATGATAATGGTCCAGCAATGCATTGAATTGCCAGTACGGGTAGAGGAAATAGAGACGCTAAAGGAAAAGCATTCATCCGCTATTTGAATGATTCTGACGATTCACTTACGAAAGATTTTTTCTATTTGAAGCATCTGTCGTTGATAGAAATAATACGATGGCCACCAAATGGCACTTGTTAAACTGAACAAAAATGTCGATATCACATAACCACGATAGAAACCTTTCAGACTAAGTCGTGGCTTTGCGTTTGCCTCTGGATTTTGTTCATATAACAACGTTCGACAGATGTGTTTAAAGATCAAATAATTATTTGCACGGATTTCTTTTGGTACATGTATGCGTTCGATTTGTCGTTGTTGCCGACGACTGCTCGATGCTTGGGATAGTTTTGTATCAGACATGGATGGAATTCCATCTACCGTTCGAGTTATTTTTGCCGGTGACGTCAATCCAACTAGTTGCATGTGTTGAGAAATAATATCAATCGGACAAGCAAGTACTTGAGAGCACAGAGAGGCTACTGTACCGCCAACACCAGCACGAAGGTATTCATTCGTTGTTAACATATTTGCACGAGCACGCGTCGCTTCGAATGTTGTGATGTAGATCAGACCAGGTATTAACTGGCAGTTATAAACAAGAAAGCCTTTGTACAATGACCGGAAACCTTCGTACCGCACGGTTGTTTGCAGCGCATGCCATGTGCCTCGGTATATTGAAGATTGAACTTGAACTTGTAGACGTGTGCGGACGAGTGTGAATGGATAAAGAAACGAACGTACGATGAATGTCGAGAGAAGATTCAATGGAACATAGCGTTTTTTATCGAGCATAGGCCAATCGATATCATGCGTGAGGCTTGGTTCATCACTTTCAGACATGAAGTACTTAAAAAATAAAGAAGAAATTTTGGTTGGTTTTCTAAGTGAATTGAAACGTTTTACGAAAAATTCTGTTTCTAGTTTTATATAAACAAACAAAAAAGAACTAATGCAAACGAAACTTGAGAACAATGAATACAATTATTGGGAACTTCTTTTTTTTTCACAACAGAAAACATCTGAAAGAAAGTGTGCGTTTCACATACAGCAAACAAGAAAAAGCAGTTCTATTTCGTTGTGTTAGCTGCTGATGGTGATGCATGGACGATTGGCGTGGCGCGTTGTTGAACGATCTTTTGCAATAGACCTTGACTACCGCGGAGTAATATTTGAAAATGTGCAGCCATTGGAGATGTTGAATTCGTTTGAATATATGCATACAGCTTCTTACTCAGTTCAGTCAAGACATTCTGTGCATAACCGCGAACACTTGGATGTGAAAGATCCAATGAGGTTAATGCCTCCTTGAGATAACTGAATATAGATTTTAAAAAAGCACAGAGACAATTAGGAAATACGAAGAAAGTGTGATTACCTATATTTCAATTGTTGATGTGTATTCAAATCGACTGCGAGTTGTTGAAGTAAAGAGAGAAGAACTGGAGTTTGTAATGGACATGGTTGAATAGAGAAGAGATCATTTGGACGAATGCTTTCACAAAGGTATGTAACAAGCGTTAGATCAGAGGCAGATAAAACATATTCGAATGCTTGATTGTATTGTCCAAGACGCACAAGTTTTATCGCTTGTTGTTGCTTCATATCAGATGATGAGGTTGTTGTTGCATGTGCAACCGTTGGTGGAGTAGCGGCAGCAATCGTTGCTGGTACCGGTGTTGTCGTTCGACTAGTAGGTGTCTTTGGAGTGGCGACTTGACGAAATATAGTATTGATCTCATTCTTCTGAGCAGTTAACACCTCACGGAATGTGGATGTGACTTCTTCACGTAGTATCGATCGTGCAGTTTCCCGAATTCTATTGAAACAAACAAAAGCATCCAAAGAGCGCGATACCCTTCCAAAGATCTTACATAGGTGTGAGGCCAGCTGTTAGATGTTGAGTAATTTCCACTTTTAATGAATTTGCTAAGTCTTGATTTTTCTTCTCGAATTCTTTATTCAACTGTGTTGTTTCTTTTCGTATCTCACTCATCATTTGCTCACGTTGTTGAATCAATGAACGTTGCTGTTGTCGACCATATTCAATCATTTCTTGTAAGTCTAAATTCAGATACATTTTCATAGTTTTACGAAACATTCCTTTCCTCTACGCCTACATTCTTTCGTGCCACGTTTGAAAACATCATTCGTCTGCTGAAACATATTTGTCACAGCTTTCTCAAACGACGGTATAACAATCTGATTAAATGTATCACGATAAGATGCCACCATTGCCGATTGAATTGCCTGAGATACAGAATGACCTAACGAGTCCATCATCGTCTATGAAAGATGATCAATGAGAAAAACTACTTCAATGACAAGTAAGTAGAAACGAACTTTTGAGCGAAAGATCTGTGTAATTGTTTGTTTTATTACATTATCAGTGGCTAATAACTTGGCCGCAAGATCTTTGTGCAAATTATCCTTCATCTCTCGGTAAGGCTCGAAAACGGATGTCATAGCTAGAGAAGAAAACCAGTTGGAAACTTTAAATGAATGAAGTTCGCATACCGTTTTGAATGTATGTTTGAATCTTTTCGATTAAGATCGCTTCCAATCGATCATAATGCGTGTCCGATAATGTTGTTTGTGGTTCGTTAGTTGCTAAAACTTCAACAGGTGCGGCATTTGGACTTGGACGACTTGGCCGTGAGGTGCCACCTTGACCAACGGATTCGAAATTCATCAATCGATCAACTTTGGCTGACAACTGTTCGAGACGTTGACAACAATGCTCGAGTTTTTCCTCATTGTACAACTGAGTCGTAGCCGATGTCATAGGCTCAGTGGAAAGATCATTTCGGTGTGAGCGTAGTTCAGTTAACAAATGAGTCAATTGCCGAATTTCATGTAATGACTACATTTTCGACGAATGAAACGCAATGGAAATTTATGATAGGTTGCACTTACATCAGTATTCAGTCCTAGTTGTGAGCTATTTGGTGATCGTCCACTGCGTCGTTTAATACGTGTATGTAGAAGATCTTCTTCATCAGCGGTTGAATCATCATCTTTATCACTTTTGACAAAAAGAAGTTCAAGAATAGAGATGGATGTTCGACAAAAACGAACCGTACCTTGTTTCTGTAGGGTCACTGTAATCGTCGTCGTCATCTCGACCAGATGTTTTCAATGCTCTTCGAGAAGTTTTTCTTTTAAAAAGAAAACTAAAGATAAACTATTCTCTTACTTGATTGTGTTTTGCTTTGACCATAGTTGATCTTCGCCGTAATTTGAAGGTAATGAAAGTGGCTCTTGATTGCTGTTGATCTAATTAAACTCTCGGTTATATTTGGAGAACTGCGTGAAAGATCTTACCGGCTGATTATCATCATGTGTTTTAATTGGAATGAAGACTGTATCTACATCAACACTATCACTATTGGCCACTAGAATAGTTATTCCATACACGGTAAAAACAGAGCGAGATAGTAATAAAGGGTCATACCTGGTTCGAATACAAGAGGATAATTTGTAGCACATGACATACTATCAGCAACTTCTTTATCAGTTAGATCGTATGGTATTTGCGGTATACCTTAGAGTAAAATCCACTTTTTGACAGCTCGAAGAACGAAATCTATTCTTACCATTGATAATTAACGACGATGAATCTATGTCTGTCGTTCCAATTGGTTTCAATCGATTACTGGGACTCGTTGTAACTGCTGCAGTTCTTTGAGTTTGTAATGGCGAGGTATGTACACCATGCGATGATGTTTTTCGTCGCTGTTGACCGTTAATATCATCAAACGCTGTCCTGTTACCTAATAAAAATTCATGCAAGGGATCGATCGTCGCTGCTGCTGCAGCTGCTGTTGATGATGACGATGCTGGTGGTGGCTGATTAACTGTTAGCCCATCATGACTGGCCAGTAATGAACGTGCGGTATCACCATTTTGCAAAGCAGTTATATTTGTTAATGAACTATTTGGCGTTAACAGATCATCGATACTGTATCTGAAGCAGATATAGTTAGTAGTTAAAATCATGACCAGAAGATGAAAGTTATCTTACGGTGGAAGACTCATTAAATGATCAACAGGAGGTTCGATTGGATTGGCCATTACGGGAGGAAATGACATATCTTTATTTCGCAAATGTAACATGTATGGTTCAAATCGAAAATCTAAATAGAATAGGGTCTCTCAGCTCGCTAATTTTTTCCCTGTCATTTACCGTCAATTAGATCATCTTGATTCGAATGATTCTGCTCTTCATAATAAACAGAATTTCGCGTCATGAAACGATTCGTTTTGAACACCAGTAGAGTCTCTTTGAAAGATCTAATCGAAACGTAACAAAGAACAATCATGCCGCATTATTCAGTAGTATTTCATCTTCATATACTTTGCATGAATACTGTATATCCTCACGCCATAAGTAACAAAATCGGTGTGTTTACCTAAAAAATAATTTGAAATCAAATGTCGGCTGAATGAATAGGAATGTTTACCATTGATTTGATCTGCAGCTGTAATTGCAAAACTTAATGCCGGCGATTTGAATGAAGTAAACGCGTTTATCGATGAGAAGTATGCTCGATTGCCATCAGCATCTTGGAAAATGGTTAAAACATACATGGACTATATAGAAATATTATAGACATATGAAAAATATTTGTAGATTTGATCTTACATTGCGTTGTATATCGGAAAGAACAAGAAAGCGTGAAGTTAGATCTATTGAAGCTTTCAGCATGGGCAATTGAGATGTTGGATGGAATGCGGTAGTGAAGCTAAAGTTGGAATACAAGTTAAATCGAAAGCTTTCTTTGGTATTTACCGCAGAACTTGCAAACAGTTCCAATTCGTACAACTCCAAACCTTCAATTCTCGATTTTGATCGCAACCTGACACGGCATAACGCCACAGTTGTGTACTGAAACAGTCGAAAAGTCAAAGAAACTCAATCTTTGACATACGTACTCTTGTGTTAAATTCTTATGATCATCAAGAAAAAACAATGAGGAAACAGGTCGACCTTCATGCGGAATCCAAACATGTAAACATCTAAAGTAAGTCTCTTTACTGAAAATATGTGAAGTTGATTGTAAAAATCCTACCGGCATGTTTGCGGCTGTTCAAAATTAATCGAGAAGAATTTAATTTCACCTTTATCTGTACCTGTTCCCAGTGCAGTACCGTCTGGTGAAAAACACACGCAAGTGACATTCTAAAATTTGAATTGACCAAAAACTGCTCTGGACAGAAACGTGAACGACTTACGCCAGTGTTATCCTCATACGTCAAGCGCCCGTTTTCGATCTGATTTAAAGTTAACATATTGTCCGATATCCATGACTGTGATGCATTTGCAACGTTGAGTACCTCAACCTAAATAAAAGGTGGTATTCTATTCAATTCAAACAAGAAAAATCAACAAACAGTGGAACCACGTGTAACACTCATCATTGTGTACGCATCATTGTCTTCACTATCACTATTGTCTGGTATAAAACAGCACCAGGATACTGTCGGTAGAGACTGATTGTTAGCATATTGTAAATCAACAAATAAGATCAGTGTATGTCTAGTCGATTAGAAAGAATATACTGTTGAATATATGAAAATTTCTTCGAAATCTCACTGTAGTTCATCAGGTTCGATGTTTTTCTCTATACGGTAGATGCGTAAATGACATGCTTGATCAACACACGCCAGAAGAATGTCATCAGAGAATGAAAACGCTAAATCATGAATATCACCCGAAAATGGAGGGTTAATCACTGAACGAAAGTCCACTTGTTTGTAGAAGACACAAACAATATCATCACCGATTTGTCCTTCGAAAAAAGAAGTTTCTCTTATGTCATCAAAACAACGAATAATCCACAAAAATCCAACTTACGTTTCAGAGCATACGCAACAAAACTTCCGCATGTCACAACGAGATGACCTGCATAATATCTCGATTCCCAATTATGATCGATGATCGGTTGAGAAAAGGTCTAAATATTAAGTAATCAAAATATCATTCTCGCGAGACTTCGAAGGAGACTGTCATTCCAATTTAACCGAATCATTATTTTCTTCTTCATTCGAAATGAAATTATCATATTTCAGTAAGACAGATGAGTGCTTCACGTACTTGGTTAACATCGTCTGTCGAAGTTGTTTCTGTCAAAAGATTTTTTCGATTTGTCAATTGAATTTCGACTTCGTCTCGCGAGATTAAATGTGTAGATTGAATCGGATCATTACTATTCAACTCACTAGATACAAACGGAAAAGAACATTTCCTTGTTGAGAAAAACAAATTCTTCCTTACATTTTCTGATAATGTTTATCATCGGAATCAAGTGTACTAGAACAAACCAAAAAATATGCATTTCTCGACCGGCGGAATAACTTACATATTCATAATTGGTGCAATTGATAGAATAACAAAAACGATCTAAAAAAAAGAAAAAAAATCTTCTTCAACAGCAAATCGATTTCAACTAATTAACCTTCTCTTGTGGATATTTATTCAAATAGATATATATATGAGATCACAAAAGCCAATCAATTAAAAGAAAAATCCGCTGAACATGGAATGGAGAACGAAAGAAAGAAAGAGAGAAAGAAGTATTTACATTTTCTCTTCTTCTTCTTCTTTTTCTATCGACAAAGCACGTCCATGCGAACAGATATATCTAAGCATCATCACTCAAACTATTTCATCTATTTCTCTTCACTCCTACACATTCAGTTACTGATATATACAAGTAAACAGAATCAAACAAGATATTGTAACTATTAAAACGATGGATACGTCGATAACTAACAACGATGAACAGCAATTAATTCAAATGTTGGCATTATCACCTGACAAACTAGTACAAGAAGAAAAAGGCGTCATTGTACATGAAAAACCTACGACAATCGTTACCGCTGACGTAAAACCGCCGACTAAAGCTGAATTAAAACAGCAAACATTTGTTTTACGTCTCTTCTCTTGGCCATTGCATCTGTTAGCGTCTTGTCATATTCCGCACTTTTCCGATCGTAGTTTACGTCTAACATTCCTCCTATTCATCACCCTAATCGGTCTAACTAGTTTCACAATCGCACTCATCGTTGGTTCGACTGTCGTACAATTTAAACAGCAATGTTCTTTGTACGCGACGTTTAATTTTGAAAAATTAACTAAACTAAACGAGAATTGGATGCTCAAACTCAATCCGGCATCGGAAAGATTCACTCCGCCGTCAACTTGTGACTTTTGTACGTTTTCGAATGTCTTTACATTCATCTACTGTATCATGACAGGATTTTTCTTCATTCTATTCAACGGTGATCATCGAGTCATTCGATCCAACGATCGATGTTTGATCATTCCGTGGTAAGCGAAAGAAACGAGAAAAACAAGCTGATCTTATTCGATTAAACTATCTAGGTTCCCAATGTCTATCATCCTCGGTCTTTTGGCTCTAATCAACGCGTCTATATTAACGAATGGCTTTCTCAAATTTTGCGCAGCAGTCACGTCAAATGATAAACAAATCACGTCATGTGTTCAATTAAATCAAATCGTTTTCGAACAATACCCTAACGTCTCTTCGTTGTTTATCTACATGCTGATCGCTATTGTTGGCTCATGGTTTCAATTAGCATTCTTTATCGGTGTTGTAGCTATACTTTTAATTCGGCTCGGTTCGTCGTTCGACTGGAGTAAACATCATGATACCGACGGGAATGCCAAACCGATTAATATAATCATGAAACCAATCGAAAAAGTGGAGAAAGTTTAAGAAAGGAAACAGAAGACGTACAATTTTGTTGAAGAAAACACATTTATTTCGTTTGGTTGTTTTTTTGTACATAAACTTAAAAAAGAATCAAGAAAAGAAATGCTACCTGATAAATCAAAATAAACGAACACAAATAGTATCACCCGGTATGGTAGGTTTGAAAAGAGCAGCAAACATGAAGAATCAAGTGGTATATTTATACATTTGTGTATATATTCTGTATGTATGAAAACGAAGATTTTTTTGTCCGCTGACAAATTAGCTGTAAATAGGTTCGGTTTAGTTTTATCGTTCAGCACCGGCATCATGAACCAGCTCAACTTCGCACACCGTCTTTTTCAAGTTTTTCGAATACTTTTCGAGCATTTCGAATATTCATTAACGTTACTTCAGACGCTAATTGAAAAGAAAGCATGATGTTGGCGAGTGACATGATCGTCTACGGAATACTTACAAATGGTTGGATCGCTAATTACCACCATCACATATGTGTTCGGTGTGCATAATTCAATAAAACATGCAAATGTCGAATTACGCACTTCCATCGATTGAAAAGCTGCTGCAAGTTTACTAAATTAAATCAACAGATGTTTTTCTGTACTCAGCCAATTCGCGACGAACCTGCATGATAGTTTAAACTGTTTGATGATATCACTTATTTTCTCAAATCGTCGCGAATCGTGATGTTCTTTTCGTGTACAATGGGAAATCACCTAGATGGATATGTACGGTTGAGTAATTCAGAAGGAATTTCCTTACTAAGAATGTGGCTTTCTCAAACAAAAGAATTTCATCAGCATCGATGATTTCCGCAAAGTTCTCCAGCGTTTTTTCAAGGCCTTTGACGTTCGGCACTAATTGATAAACAATCTGTGACCAGGCCTAGAGAAATTCATGTGTAATCAAAGGAAAAAGCTTTGCATTCGACTAACTTTATACAGCGTTTCGTCCCATATGGACGTCCGAAAACAGGCACATTGTAGAGGCTTCGATAAATCTTTGAGAATCTGTTCTCGTTCAGCGAAGACCTAGAAGTTTCAAGTGCGTTGGTCCATTTTGAGTACGAAGTTCTTCTTTCTTACCGTTGTACGTATCTCTTCAGGAATCAAATCCATTTTATGTATTAGACAAAAGATTTTTGCGTTCGATGAATGTTGTAAAATCGATTCCAAACACGATTGATAATAATGCAAATCCTGACGAAAATTTCATCTATCGTACGAAAGAACAGTATTAATCGGAACGAACCTTATCTATTTCTTGACTTTGAACGTCGAAAACATAGATCAGCACTTCAACATTCTTAAATATGTTATCTTTCTGTGTTGCGAAATAAGATTCCATAAACGCCTCTTGTCCACCGCAATCCCACAGATTCAATATTAGATTACCAAGAAATCGAACGTAGGATTGTTCAACATCCACTACAAAACAAACGAAATGAGAAGAGCATCGATATTCACACTCTCATACTTGTGGCACCGAGACGTCGAGTATCTTTCGCACTGTAATTGGCAAATATGATCGAACGCATCGACGTTTTACCACCGCCACTTTTACCCATTAGAAGAACCTGAGAAAGATCGATTCGTTAACATCTGGCAGTGTCAAATAGTAAGAGACACATTTACCTTCTTTCGCATCATTTTTACAACTTGTTGAGGTTTGTATACGATGAGTTTCTATCGTCTTGCACTAACACGATTTTTCATTTCGTATCTGTATTTATTTATTTACCTCGTTTGCTTTCTACTCATTCATATTGGTCAGATGACAAACGTTACTCGCTATAAGATAACAGATGGCGTGAGTTGTTCATAGTTACGAAACAGACGTATTCCTATTTCGTTTGTCGGAGAAAGAACAGTGCATTGCAGTTCTGAATCGATTGACACACTTTATTTCATACAAAAACTACTAATTTCCTAGTAGAATATGTGTACTTGACCATCAGTTTGGTCCCATTCGTCTCGAATGATCGAATGATAACTGATATTGGTCAATATAACAAAATATTCAAAAAGACAATAGCCCGAATAAATAAACGGTTCACAAAAGCGATTATGTCGATAGAAGAAATACAAGGAGATAGTCAGTGAAACAAAATTAAACAGGAACCATTTCAGTCGTTTTCGTCGACAAGCTCTCTCGCGTTCGTTCAAACAGATTTTCTTCATTCGCGGCCAATAATAATCAATCAGAATCGTTCCGAGCATATGAATCGATGAGCACACAGCAAAACCGAGATATCCGTATTCGTGCATTCGTTTGTTTTCATTCGATGAGATGTATGTTAATTGAAGCAGAAATGTTAATTCAACAGTATGAATCAAGCTATTGATTAGTTGTACCCATCGATAGAGTTCTCGATAAGCGATATGAGAGCGATTAAGTAAACGTTGCAATTGCAAATAAGCAATGAAATATCGCGGAACACTAGTTAATGCGAAACTCAATCGCCAGACAAAGCGCTGAGGTTCAAAACCGGCAATAATTGCTGACATCGACGGAAAGACATTCGGTACTTTACAATGGGTTTTAGTAGATTTTTTCATATCTTTGAAAAGGGTTACAATCAAGCAAAACACGAAAGCGAAATATGGTAAGAAATGAATGAAACGCAAGAAACTACAGATAGATATCTGTACGCCTGCAAACAAATCAGATTCGATAAGGAGATTGCTGATTCAAATAGGAACGTATTACGTGATGACATTCGGCTATTGATGTTGCTTAAAACAATCTGAAAGAATTTATGTCGCTTAATCGATTGAATTCATTTTTCTATCGTTTTACTGTATCAACAAACATTCGTCTTTCTTTTCTGTTTGATCGGATTTCGACTTTTTATCGCCGAAACTCTTTTTCTAATTTCATTTCAAAATTCAATCCAATGAAATCAAATCGCTACGTACATACAGAGGTCACCTGATGTTAGTAGATGACGAATGGAGAACGATGTTGAGCCTATAGATATTTTTACCTTTCTCTTTATCGTTCTTTTCTACCATTACTCATTTGCTTTTTCACACTGATCTATCTCAATGGCGGCAATCGATACCGAGAATCGAAGGGGAATTTTACGACTACCAACTAGACCCGTACGAAAGTAAAAATTTGGGCTTTTACCAAAGAAGATCTTTTTTAAATTTAGATTTCATTGGAAGATCGCTATGATCCACCTGCGAATTTCCTTGAAATTGACGTTGGTAATCCTGAGACACACGGTTTCGGTAATAAACGTTATACGGACTATGAAATTCGCATGAAAGTAAACAAAAACAAATGGTTTTATGCTCGTGGAAGAATCCTTTTTGTATTCAGACGAATTTACCAGTTTTCCGGCTGAAAGAATGTTCTGTACGTCGACGTTACTCTGATTTCGAATGGCTACGTAAGGAACTGGAACGGGATAGTAAAGTAAAGCGAATATAATGTTGTCTATTCGTGATTAACTCTCTCTTCCTAGATTGTTGTTCCAGCTCTACCTGGAAAAGCTTGGAAACGGCAAATGCCCGGATTTCTTCGTCGCGATGATGGTATTTTTGAAGATGATTTCATCGAAGAACGACGCAAAGGTCTAGAGCAATTCATCAATAAGTAGAATCGAATGCTTTGCAAGAAATCCAATGAAATGATTATCATTCTTTAGGGTTGCGGGTCATCCTCTAGCACAAAATGAACGTTCACTGCATGTTTTCCTTCAAGATACTACCATTGACTATAGTTCATACGTTCCTGGTAAAGTACGAAATTCTTAGAACATTATTCAATGTATAGAACGTTGGATATTTGATTGCCCGTGTCGATATGGCATTTACAAGCTCCTTTTATTATATTTTTCAAATTTATAGAAAACAAACAATATAATTAAATATATATAAACACAAATATCTGCAAACCGTATGCATATATTACAACAGACAGCATAGGTAGCCTGATGACTCATTTGAACTTTATGTAAATGTGACGTCATACATAAACCAGTAAATATTCCGGATAGCACTACTCGAACAAGAAGAAAACGACAGTGTATGATTGATTTTATAATTGAGATAGACTTTACCTGATTATCATGATAACATACGAAAATATGATCTCCATCCGTCGTTGTATCGTATCCATCTAAAATCAAATATTTGTCAAAGAAATTCTCGATGAGTAAGACTTTCTATTGTTTAGTTACCGTCTGGTTCACAGATATTCGAGCTCCCACCTAACAATACAGTGACAGTATTAATCAACGAACTAAAAACGCAAATACTTACGCATGCTTCGTCCTACGAGCACTCGACTAAAGAACATTCCTTTCTGCTTGAGACCATTTAGCTTTGCATACTGATCGGAGTAGCTCGCCTTTGATGAGAAATACACACCGCGCCCATAAACACATCCTGAAAATGATCAAGACAAAGTTTGAGGATCAGAAACATGTAAATAACTCGTCAAGTGCTTTACCATTAGTTCCACTGTAGCTTCGATTGAAACCTCGTTCGATAATTCTTTTCGTTGCTGATTCGGGACAGCCATGATATAGATAGCGCAGTGTTCCATTATTTTCTTTACCGTACCGACGGATATAAGTGTCATGTAAAATGCAGAATCGTGTAAATAAAGAAAGATTTTGGATACGCTCAATCGAAACGATCCTTGTCTAGAGAAAAGGAAACCGTCGATAGATATCTGGATCGAAAAGAAGGATAGAGCTTTGATAGTTTACATAACGATCGTGCATAGTTTCATCGAACTGGTGTTTGATAGCAAGGTATTCATTTAGTTTCTCATCGAGTAATATTCGTTCTCTAAATGAATTGAATAGTATGAAGGGAAAAGCTCCATATAAATGACTTACACTTCCAAAGGCGTGAGCTTCCAATATACTGGTACATGTTTGTTATATTCCGAGCGGAGAATACGTTTGATACGAGTACCATAAGTTTCAATAGACTTTGTCAAGTCAATTGTTATTTTCTCACCTATTTCATTCAGCATTGTAAACTAAAAAGAACAATCTGTTCGTAATTTCATAATCTTGCGCAATAAAGATATACATCTGATGCCTCCGATTGATGACGTTCTTCAATTTCAGTGTTCATTCGGGGAGAATATAATTGCCACGTTCCATCCCATGCTTCGTACCACCAACACACACGATCTCTAATAGACTGGCGGCTATTTTTCAAAACTAAATTATTTTGTAAATCCAGGAATCGCTTCTCTTTTGAGAAAAGGGACTTTATGATGATATTGTAGTCATAAAAATGTAACTTACCAGCTTCGAAATTTGTTGATGCAGTACCATATAGATATAGTTGCTTTTTGTCGAAATTAAAAATCGGTAAAACCAGTTGGCTGGTACAAAACTTAAAATATTCTTCAAGTACTGATTGATTTTGTCGAATTAGTTCATCATGCTCTATAGGACATATTGTTTCTTTATAATCGTTCGGAGATCGATTTGAATCTTCATGTTCCATCATAAAGAAACATCCAGCAGATATCCAAATTGGTGCTATCTCATATACCTATAACAATGTATTTGTGAACTATGTATCTGAAAGTAATGTAGATGAATCACATTGACGTATACTTTCTTCCTAGACGAATCATCATTCAAGTAAATCATGAAGGGTAAAAACTTTTTGGAATTTTCCCCAGCATACATAAATATATATATATATGTTTACCTATTGTGTGGGCGAAAAGACGGATTTAAAAATACATAGTAAACGTATGTGGGAAAAGTGCAAAAAGTTTTGCTCCTTACAATCAGTAAAATTACCTGAGAAATCGATGAAGAAATGAAAAAAGTGAAATTTTCACGATAGAACGGAAGAATGACATGACATCCCACTAGTCGTTGAGGACACACAAATTCACTCCAGATTAATCATCTGCCATCGGCGACCTCTATCGGGAATACAGCCCCTCTATTATCGAGGTGATCCTCCTTTTTGTCTAGATTGGTTGTTTCTCGTATGAAAAGTTACTAATAGACATTCGAGAGAGATATATATTTTGTGGACGTTGATTTGGTGATTTCAAAATTCATTTTTCGTTCATAACAGTTCTTCTAGATTTTCTACAAATCGTTTTCGTTGTTACTTAGCTCGTAAATGGGACCATTCCGAGGAGGTGAATAAACATCATGGAACAATGCTTTGTTCAACTGCTTATTTCTTATCTTTAGGACGTGGAGATTCGAGAGGAGGAGGTGGTGGTAGTCGCGGTCGGGGCGGCGGAGGAGGAGGTTTCCGTGGTCGTGGAGGAGGAGGTGGAGGATTTCGAGGCGGTGGTGGTGGCCGAGGCAATCGAGAGCCCGAAGGTCCTCCTGAAAGTGTTGTTGGTAAGACCAACAAACTTTGTTCTTGAACCTCGATTACCCATTGATTTGATTTTCATTAGAACTTGGAACATATGCTCATCCATGTGAAAGTCAACTTGTATGCAAGGCAACAAACGACATGATTCCATATTTCAATGCTGGCGTATTTCTTGAAAATAAACAGCAAATTGGTAAAGTCGATGAAATTCTTGGTCCAATGAAAGAATATGTATGCGAAAAGGACGTCCCTGACACGAACATATATATATATATACTTTTTTCATTTGTTACTCTAGTGGTTTTCCGTATCACTTTTGCAAAATATGAATCCAACTTCGTTCAAAAAGAATGAGAAAGTACGTAGAAAGAGAGAGCGAGAGTGCATGTGTGATAGAGAATACTAAGCATTACCTTGCAGGTTTTCATTGATCCAAACAAACTGTTACCATTAGCTCGATTTTTACCACGACCACCAGGCACAAAACCAACTGGAGGTCCAGGTGGTGGTGGAAGAGGTGGTCGAGGAGGAGGCGGCGGCGGTAGAGGTAAGATACGATTCAGAAGACAATATCTTTGATTGATATCGTTCGTATCTAGGAGGATTCCAACGTGGAGGCCGTGGTGGCGGAGGCCGAGGTGGTGGAGGTGGTTTTCGAGGTCGAGGTGGAAGCGGTGGCAGCCGTGGTGGCGGTGGCTTTCGAGGCGGCCGAGGACGTGGAAACTGATATTAAAAAAAAAGAATTTGTTTTCGTGTTTTGCCTGTTATTTGTCATTTTTTGTATGACAATAATAATTCTCGTTGTTGTTTTTTTCTATTAGTTATATACACAAAACAAACAACATGAAACAAAAAAAGACGAAGAATATTTTGTTCATTTAATGTGGGATCGGCTTAGAAAGCACAATGAGTACAGCTGAGATAATACGAAGTAAAGTTCCTCCAATGATAATCAGATAATTGCGTTGACCAGATATGTCTTTGAAATAAAAGATCGACCAGAAAATAGCAATTGTACCAGGCCCAATTGTTATCAATGGAAACGAGATTGTTTGACTGAGAACACTATTAGCAACGAGAAAGCCAGCTTGGGCTATGCCCCACATAATTCCAGAGAGAATTCCAGGAAAAATACTTGGAACATGAAGGTATGGACGATTACCTTTGTAAGCAATGTAGATGATAAAATAAAACATGGACGAAAAGAAAATGCCGGAATACATGGCAAAAACATAGTGAAGGCCATTTTTCGAGGCTGATTGATATTGACCGTACGGATGATCTTGTATATAGGTGCTTGGAATGAAAATAAATCCGAACAGAACGCCGGCTAGAATAGCAAGGAAGCAACCGATCACACGTAAATACATTTTTGTCGGTGGTGAAGCAGGTGTTGTTATTGTTGTTGTTTCAATTAGTGCATCGTTACTTGTCGTTATTACAACGGGTGGCGATGGTTGAAGAATAGGCTGTCGTTCTTCGATATCCACGGAAATTTCTTCCGGCCGAATCGTTCGTATCGCCAAAAAGACCGCTCCACTGATAGTAGCAATTGCTACACCAATGTAGTTCAAATACGGTTTCTCAACATCCTCTGGAATTAGCCCAAACCAACCAAAATGTCCACTTGCCCATCCTACTCAAATGAATCAATAAGACGTAAACTACTCTAACAGTTCACTTACCGATAAGCATATTGGTTGTACACCAAAGTAACATGGACATTCCGAGACCATTGATGCGAATCACCAAAAGACTGAGAATATTTCCTGTTGTCCATAAAATGCCACCAATTAACACTAGCGGGTAAAATTGTGGACTTTTGACGAATAAATCGATAACTAGACCAGTGACCCAAATTCCACAACACATAAAAAATTGAAATGATAATCCATCACCGATTGGATATTTGCCAGCCGGAACGAGATTCGTGCCAAAGAATAGGACAGCAATGATTACAGACAGATAGCCAATCCATAGTGGTGTCGGAGTATCATCAGGTGGACGGCTAGTTGTTGTATTGAGCGCTGCGATGAGGAGATTTGTTGTCATACGCTGGTTTTGATAGAATCACGTGGACTGAAGAAAAGAAGTATTTTTGTTTCTTTTCTGTATTTTACCTAGTCAATTTTATGCCGACAGAAAAACATCAAATAGTGAAGGAGATGAAACAAACGTCGCTAATAGATCATTTCCATATACGTATTTACATGTCGAGTCGTCCTTTATAATGTAGTGAATATCACATTTCATTAATCTAAACGCACAGATAACGAATCAGTTGACTGAAAGTCAGCTTAAATGTAAAAAACGGAGTGTTTATTTCTCTTTTATCATCACATTCATATTCTGTTCTGTGTCGATTGCACTGTTAGATGGAGTCAGTAAAAAATCCACACCAAGCTCAAGATCATTTCGTTCTTCCAGAAAGTAACCAGCCACTGAAAGAACCCACAATAAAACTAACTTCGGAACAAGTCGATTTCTTCAGAACAAATGGATTTTTAAGTATTGATCATTTGATTGATGAAAATGAAGTAACATACATTCGTGATCAATATGATAAAGTACGCTCATTTGTTCTTTTTCATCGGAAAAAATTCATTTCTTCTCTTCTCAGTGGTTTGCAGCGAAACTAGGTCGAGAGCACGGCAATTTCTTTGATTTACTCTCTGAAGATACCGACGATCGAGAAGCGGTTGCACCACAGCTCTTGTGGCCATCAATCTACGGGAAAACTATGACAGGATTTGATCTATACAGTACACAAATGTATGCCAATGCATATGAAATTTGTAAAAGTTTACTGGGCGAGGCCACAGAATTCAAAGGAGTATGACGGATGTAAACTTCAAATGTCAATTTTCTTCGATAACATGTCTTCACTAGGATCATGCGATATTGAAACCGCCATCAGCCAATTCTTTACCGACTCCATGGCATCAAGATGAGGCTTATTGGGATCCGACACTATCCTACGAATCCGTTGGTGTTTGGGTTGCTCTACAACCTGTATCTGTTGAAAACGGTTGTATGCAATTCATTCCGGGTTCACATCGAGCAGGCGATGTGCTTCCACACCACACTCAAAATAACAATCCACGTATACACGGTTTAGAAGTCGATACTCCTTCCGAATACACGAAAGAAATCGTTGCATGCCCGCTCCCGAGTGGTGGTGCAACATTTCATCACTGTCGTACTTTACATTACACGGGCGCTAATGCTTCGGCTGAACCACGTCGTGCCTACACGTTACAATTTCAATGTAATACAACGAAGCGTGAGCAACCGCGATTGAATACCTGGAATGAAACAAAAACAACAGACCGAGAAAGACGTGCGAAAGAGAGCGGATGGAATCTTCGAGCACCCTAGAAATTGATTTCTATTGAACCAAAAATAATAACAAAAAAAAAAACAGAACTGATCAGCATCATCGTCTTCTTTTGTCTTTTATCATAAAAATAAATGAGAAAACAGATTAAAAAAAATATTCGAGATTATATTAAGCAAATGAGATGCGAGGTGGCCATTGACCATTCATTAGTTCAGGTTGTTCGAGTTGAAGAATAATATTATCTGCTTCGTCATCACGCGATCGCCAATTGCGAAGAAATCTTCCAAGTAAAAGAAGAAAAAAAGATTAATAACCTATCTTCTAACTTAGGAATTTATTCAATCTGCTAAGGATTAGCTCACACATGCTTATCTCATAAGCAAATTACTCATATGTTATTTGAATGTTAAATGTCATTTACATACCGGCGATAAGGAGTGTGATTTCTATGATAATAAATTACACCGATGCCACCAACCACTACTACGGTGACAATTAATGCAACGAATAACCACCAACCATGTCGTGATGATGCTACATTGGAAAAGAAAGAAAAAAGAGCTCTTCAATGATGATGACGATTATTATTTAGAAGACAGATCGTACATTTTGAGGGCACACTACTACCAACATCGGATGTCGTTAATTCACTGAGAGCAGTTGATGTATTTGATAAAATAGTCGATACGGAAGTTCCCACGGCTGAAGTTGTTGTATTATTAGCATTAGCAGTGGTACTGGTCGTAGTCGAAGCAGTAGTAGAAGAATAAGGAGCGGTAGTAGTCACTGTCGTCGATCCATTTATAAATATAGTATTCTGATTAGTTGTCATCACAGAAATAGGCTTTGTTGTAGTAATATTTCCATTTTCTAGCGAATCTGAAGAATCGGATTCACAGGAAATCTCTAATAGAAGTAATAGTATGATGAACCCTGCAAATACATTATAAAACCAAGGCTACTTTACATAACTGACTAGATGTAACCTACCATGCAACGATGTCGTTTTTACATTTGGATGCATCGATGTACACGTATAAACAGGTATGTTGCAATATACCGTATGCCTTTTTTAATATTATCTAGCTTTGTTGTTGTTGCGTGGCTCAAGGAGAATATTGATTGGTTTCTGAAAAACTTTCGAAATGAATAATTTATACTAAAATCATAAATATGATTTGAGAAAAACGAGCTCAGTGAAATGGAAAAATGCTTCGACATGATATTTAAATGAGTAAACATAATTGATTGTACATTGTCTGTAGCGATGTTATTGGTGATTTGAAAAAAAAATACAAGAGAAAGAAAAAAAAACTGACGAAGAAAATGACACGTTCTTCGGTTTTCTTTTTTTTCTCTCTCTCTCTCTCGTGTATGTTTTTTCTTCTTCCCTTTAAAACGCGTCAATGACATCATAGTGATACAGAACTAAAAAGCATCAATGACGATCACAAGCCAAGAGTCGATTTTCCCTATGCGCAGTAGTAAATAATTCCTCTTATGACTGTTGAAGAACATTTTGACGTCGTTTGCGTTTAATTCAACTAGTCATCTCTTCATTGTCAATCTCAAATGCAAGATGTATTATCTTGACAATGGGATGTAATCATTAGCTTTTGAAAACGAGAATCGATTACAATATATAGACAAAGATATCTGTATTCGGGATCCATCCTGTCATCGATCATTCAATAAAAAGGCAAACGAAGAAGAAATCCAATAACTTGACAAAAGGAAATCAAAGAAGACACGACTGGCAATTGGCCAATCAAGCTGATACTTCGGATATATTATAAAAAAAAAAGTCGAAGAAAGAGAGGAGAGAAGAAAAGAACGGATAGAGTACTCCTTTTTTTCTTCTTCTTAGTTGGAACGCACAAAGAGAAATGATGATTTATACCGAGCTGAAAATGTGACGCAGTTACGTGATCGAACAAACACAGAATCAACGCAAAATGTTGGAACGTACGAACAATACTTTAACGGCAAATGTATGTAAATTTGATTTCTCGAATAATTATCGGACAGACAAGTGTGAAATAACTAAGAAAAGAGTTTCTTCAACAAGATAATTCAATCAAGTCTATCTATCATAGGAACTTCGAAATGATCGTGATATGATGCTTTCGACTGGTACACCTTTTGTCGATGGTCCAACAACTCAAGATGCCCTGCCAGTCATTGAACGAACCTCGCGAAGTATATCTCGTCAAGTAACTATTGCCTTAAGTATGAATTTCAGCTTCTATTTGAGTTTTTATTTCAGAAGGTCACTGTTATCGTGTCCGTAGCCATTACTATTGGTGTCATAATTCTTGTCGTCTTAATACCAGCACTAGGTCTTCGAAAAAGCGAATGATTTTATTAAAATTATTATTATGATTGTCACAAAAAAAGAAACATATTTTTGCTTGTATAAAAAAACTTTTCTTTTTCTTCTCTGTCTGACGAATAAAATCGAAAATAAAAGTCTTTTGTCGGTCATATCACAGTGGTACTAATTCGAGAAGTTGATTTTGTTCATAGATTCTGTATATTTGACGATAGACTTTTCCGATTAATGGAAAACATCTATCAGCCGTATCAGGTTCGACTTCACCACGAAGTAAGATCTCTTTCAAGGCATCTCGCTTTGGGATTGTCGCCGTAGCAAGCCAGATGCTTGCCTGCACTGCTCGATTATGTCGTTTGTGTAAAGTTTGCTTATAGACATCCCAGGCAACATGCTTGGTTGATTTGGAATCTGTCGGCGAAACAATGGCTCGTTCAAGGAACAGATAAGTGAATTCCAATGCTCGTAATAAACGTAGAATTGCAACTGTTCCACTTTTATCGTCGCGATTTCTTTCGTGTTCGATTGTTGTTTGAACAGTTTCGAATGGTACGGGATGATGTTTTACACAACCATCCAGCAGATCGAATTTGTCATGAAGGTCATTGGCAACGAAGGAGAAAACAACATTGAGATGGTTGAAAAACCTGAAAGAAAATGAACTGATCCAAGGACGAGTCTATCAAGACTTACTTAGCCAATTCTCGAAAGGCAATGACAAATTCTCGTACGCGGACTGATTCCTGATCCAGAACATTGCTGAAAGTTTTATAGACATTGTCAATGTTGTAGTCTGTTGTCAATGAACTTGCCATGTCTATAAAATAAGGAGACAAGCTCGGAGTATTTTTTGTTTGATTGGAAGATGATTCATAACCTACGAATGAGTTTTCGTTGGGTGAAAGAGGTCACAAGTAGTTGCTCTGTAGTCCACAATACGATCGATTGATCGAGAAGAAAAACTTCTTGTATTTGTTAGAGAGGCAAACAAAAACCGAATAAACTTCATTAATCTAAATAAAACAATGAAATCGGAGTTGAAAGGAACACGCAGATTTTATGATTCAGACACAGAATCAGCAAAATGGTGAATTAACGAAAATTGATGCTTTCGAGTTTCTTTGTTTGCCAAGAATGATTGAATAGTTTGTGTATTATTCTTTGTTTTATCTCTTCCGGAATGGCATAGTTTACTACGTACGATTTGTTTTGCATGTTTCTTATATATTCTTTTCTCTTGATCATTACTGTTTAGATAAGAATGGCTTGCTTGTGAGAAGTCTTCTTTTATCGCACGAATCTCTTGTCACACCATTTCCGTGTTGATAGAACAAAATGATAATGATGGTGCTTAACACATGACTTTATCGAAATTTCTTTTTTTTTTATGTATAAGACAAAGCTTTCCAGTTGGACGAAAACACGAAAGAATGCATCTGATTTTGATATATGATGTATATATTTGAAGGAAAAAAAGACAAATATAAGAAACAGAACAATGAATGAAACGTAACCATCGGGTGTCTTGTTTTATTTTGAGTATAAGAGATTCTATTTAGTGAACGAATGATATGTTCAAAGACCGTGCACTTTTAGTTGTTCAGATTGACAGATACCAATTTCCTTGAGAAATAGACTTACATTAGTTTATTGATCGCCTTGACGTTGAATAACTTCACCGTATTCGTGACGTTCGACAACAGTGTCATTACAAGCAAATTTCTTTTTATCGAATTCTTCACCAACACCCCGGAGAGAATCAGATAAGAATGAGAAAAAGAGACATGCACTGAGAACTTACTTAAACTGTTGTTAGTGTTTTCTTTGCACTTCGTTGTTAAATACGAATATGGATTAAATTGGGGCTGCGTTGGCCACCGGCACTTCAAGTAGTCACATCGACGAACGGATCGGCTGAACGAAGATTAATAATATTCTGATAGGTCATGCGACATTTGTTTTCTTTCGTTTTTAACTCTCAATAAGAAAATTCTCTCATTACTTTCATCAAAGATAAACGTATTTCAAAATAAGCAGAATTTCAGAAGCCTTTTTTCGTATAATTTATGTCGAAATGATTTTGTACTTAACGAATATCCAGATGCGCAACACGATAAATGATTATACAAGTGACAAACACAGAACAAAAGAACGCAAAACATTAAGAGGATGACGGGAAGATCTAGGGGAGTCGGTATATGTCGAAAACAGAGTAAAATCACATAGAAACATGGAATATCAAAAGAATTTCTTGTTCGGAGGGAAAAAAACAAAACCGGTCTTTTACAACAATTACACTAGTCGTTTAGCTATTGCACTATTTCAAAGCAAACGTGAAAGAAATGCATAAATATGAAAGTTATTCTGATTGTTTTAGCCAGTTGTAGTCGCAGGTGCTTGCTGTTGTAAGTGTTTGCCACCATCACGAGGATAGAATTCTTGCAAAATATTATGCGGAATACGTTTAAGCATTTCGCGTGGAAATGTTCGAAGTAACTGCCAGCAAACATCTAATGAATCAGCGATCGTTCGGTTTTCGTAGGCACCTAACGATCAACGGAGGATATGTGTGAAAGTATAGAAATAGTCTTTTCGGTAGATACCTTGAGTGAGAAAATTCTTCTCAAATTTGCCCAAAAATTCCAAATAGAGTAAATCATCAGATGACAAAGCTTCTTCACCAACGACAGCTTTCATTGCAGCAATATCTTTTCCAATAGCGTAGTTGGCATACTACAATAAAATCAGTTAACTAATGTCTCTACTTCTATCTCAGCATACCAATTGATTGGAAACATCAGCATGATCTTTTCGTGTCATACCCTCACCAATAGCAGATTTCATCAAACGTGACAATGATGGAAGAACGTTGATCGGTGGGTAGATCTAGATAAAATCTTTATAAGTAATATTAGCATTCAAATTCTCGTACTTGTCGATTATGTAATTGACGATCGACGTAGATTTGTCCTTCTGTAATATAACCTGTCAAATCAGGTATAGGATGTGTGATATCTACACAAAAGCAAATCGATCGTTGATGAATCATTTAAATCATAAAGGAAGTTACCATCGTTTGGCATAGATAGAATTGGAATTTGTGTAATTGATCCATGACGACCTGCTACACGACCGGCACGTTCGTAAATAGTAGCCAAATCAGTGTACATATAACCTGGAAAACCACGACGACCGGGAACTTCTTCTCGAGCAGCTGAAACTTCTCGCAGAGCTTCAGCATATGAACTCATATCAGTTAAGATAACTAGAACGTGTTTATCACATTGATAAGCAAGAAATTCGGCAGTTGTCAAAGCAATTCGCGGTGTAATAATACGTTCGATTCTAATTTCAATATCGAATATGAGATGAGAAACATAAGTTACATCGATTCTTACGTAGGATCATTAGCCAAGTTCAAAAATAAGCACACATTTTCCATCGAACCATTTTCTTCAAAGTCTTGCTTGAAAAATCGAGCTGTTTCCATGTTGACCTATCCGATGAACATCAACATGTGAATTCGCGTGAAAACTTCCCTTTGTTAACTTACACCCATAGCTGCAAACACAATAGCAAAATTGTCATCACTATCCGAAGTGCCTTTGGCATGTTTTACTAAACCAGCTTGACGACAAATTTGTGCAGCAATCTAACGAACACAAACGGTACTCTCCTCATGTAAAGACTCAACTTATGAATGTTTTACATCATTATGTGGCAAACCGGCAGCAGAAAAAATCGGGATTTTCTGCCCACGAGCAATACTATTCATGACATCGATAGCTGATATACCAGTTTGAATCATTTCTTCGGGATATTCACGTGAAAATGGATTGATTGGTTCACCTACGTAAATGTTACATACAATCAAAAGATCATAAGTAATACTGATTCATACCGTTGATATCTAGATAATCTTCTGCTAAGACAGATGGACCACGATCAATCGGTTTTCCTGAACCGTTGAAAATCCGACCCAGCATGTCTTCGGAAACTGGTGTACGTAGAATATCTCCAGTAAACTCTACAGTTGTGTATTTTGCATCAATGCCTGCTGTTCCTTCGAATACTTGAACAACTGCTTTTGATCCTGAAACTTCGAGAATTTGCCCACTACGAACACTTCCGTCCGGTAGTGTCAAATTGACGATTTCAGCGAATTTTGGAAATTTAACATTATCCAAAATAACGAGTGGACCATTGACACCAACGACTGTTTTGTATGCTAAAAGAATGAAGCCCACTCTAGATGGATAGCTCCGTAGAGTTATCTTACTCAGTCGCGGTTGTTTGATGTAATCACGTGTTACCGCTGCTCTATGAATATTGACAGCTGTAGCATCGTTGATTCTTATATTGACTTTTTGACGTTCGTCAGTCACAACTGGAGGTGGAACCATTGTTCTACAACATCGGATAATGAGACAAAACTCAAGCGAACATATAGCGACAAAAAGAGACGATCAATCGAGTAGACGAGCACGAACATAGAGTGTTTACTTGGATGGGAAGTTCATCGGTGTTGGTAACTGTCGATGTTCTGTACGTGGTTTATTCATGATTTAGAGCGAGAAAATCGATATAGCAGAAGGAATCAAATATGAAATAGCGAAAATAACAGCAGTATGAATATCTCACTCTTCTTCAGACATATTGATGATGAATAAAAGAGAAAAGCCTTGTTCACGTGTTTGTGTTTGTTCAATAGGAAAGAAGATGAGATGGAGTAGTATTCAACGTAATCAACAAAAATGCANATAATTCCTCTTATGACTGTTGAAGAACATTTTGACGTCGTTTGCGTTTAATTCAACTAGTCATATCTTCATTGTCAATCTTAAATGCAAGATGTATTATCTTGACAATGGGATGTAATCATTAGCTTTTGAAAACGAGAATCGATTACAATATATAGGCAAAGATATCTGTATTCGGGGTCCATCCCGTCATCGATCATTCAATAAAAAAGCAAACGAAGAAGAAATCCAATAACTTGACAAAAGGAAATCAAAGAAGACACGACTGGCAATTGGCCAATCAAGCTGATACTTCGGATATATTATAAAAAAAAGTCGAAGAAAGAGAGGAGAGAAGAAAAGAACGGATAGAGTACTCTTTTTTTCTTCTTCTTAGTTGGAACGCGCGAAGAGAAATGATGATTTATACCGAGCTGAAAATGTGACGCAGTTACGTGATCGAACAAGCACAGAATCAACGCAAAATGTTGGAACGTACGAACAATACTTTAACGGCAAATGTATGTAAATTTGATTTCTCGAATAATTATCGGACAGACAAGTGTGAAATATCTAAGAAAAGAGTTCCTTCAACAAGATAATTCAATCAAGTCTATCTATCATAGGAACTTCGAAATGATCGTGATATGATGCTTTCGACTGGTACACCTTTTGTTGATGGTCCAACAACTCAAGATGCCCTGCCAGTCATTGAACGAACCTCGCGAAGTATATCTCGTCAAGTAATTGTTGTCTTATGTATGAATTTCAGCTCTTACTTGAATTTTTATTTCAGAAGGTCACTGTTATCGTGTCCGTAGCCATTACTATTGGTGTCATAATTCTCGTCGTCTTAATACCAGCATTAGGTCTTCGAAAAAGCGAATGATTTTTATTAAAATTATTATTATGATTGTCACAAAAAAAGAAACATATTTTTGCTTGTATAAAAAAACTCTTCTTTTTCTTTTCTGTCTGACGAATAAAATCGAAAATAAAAGTCTTTTATCGGTCATATCACAGTGGTACTAACTCGAGAAGTTGATTTTGTTCATAGATTCTATATATTTGACGATAGACTTTTCCGATTAATGGAAAACATCTATCAGCCGTATGGGGTTCGACTTCACCACGGAGTAAGATCTCTTTCAAGGCATCTCGCTTTGGGATTGTCGCTGTAGCAAGCCAGATGCTTGCCTGCACTGCTCGATTGTGACGTTTGTGTAAAGTTTGTTTGTAGACATCCCAGGCAACATGCTTGGTTGATTTCGAATCCGTCGGCGAAACAATAGCTCGTTCGAGAAACAGATAAGTGAATTCCAATGCTCGTAGTAAACGTAGAATTGCAACTGTTCCACTTTTATCTTCTCGATTTCTTTCGTGTTCGATAGTTGTTTGAACAGTTTCGAATGGTACGGGATGATGTTTTACACAACCATCGAGCAGATCGAATTTGTCATGAAGGTCATTGGCAACGAAGGAGAAGACAACATTGAGATGATTGAAAAACCTGAAAGAAAATGAACTGAACCGAGGAAGACTCGATCAAGACTTACTTAGCCAATTCTCGAAAGGCAATGACAAACTCTCGTACGCGGACTGATTCCTGATCCAGAACATTACTGAAAGCTTTATAGACATTGTCAATGTTGTAGTCTGTTGTCAATGAACTTGCCATGTCTATCAAATAAGAAGAAAAACTCAGAGTAGTTTTTGTTTGATTGGAAGATGATTCATAATCTACGAATGAGTTTTCGTTGGGTGAAAGAGGTCACAAGTAGTTGCTCCGTGGTCCACAATACGATCGATTGATCGAGAAGAACAACCTCTTGTATTTGCGAGAGAGGCAAACAAAAAAGGAATAAACTTCATTAATCTAAATAAAACAATGAAATTGGAGTTGAAAGGAACACACAGATTTTATGATTCAGACATAGAACGAGCAAAATGGTGAATTAACGAAAATTGATGCTTTCGAGTTTCTTTGTTTGCCAAGAATGATTGAATAGTTTGTGTATTATTCTTTGTTTTATCTCTTCCGGAATGGCATAGTCTACTACGTACGATTTGTTTTGCATGTTTTTTATATATTCTTTTCTCTTGATCATTACTGTTTAGATAAGAACGCCTATGCTTGTGAGAAGTCTTCCTTTATCGCATGAATCTCTTGTCACACCATTTCCGTGTTGATAGAACAAAATGATAATGATGGTGCTTGACACATGACTTTATCGAAATTTCTTTTTGTTTTATTTATAAGACAAAGCTTTCCAGTTGGACGAAAACACGAAAGAACGCATCTGGTTTTGGTATATGATATGCATACTTGAGGGACAAAAGAACAAACATAAGAAACAGAACAATGAATGAAACGCAACCGCCGGGTCTCTTGGTTTATTTTGAGTATAAGAGAATGTATTTAGTGAACGAATGATATGTTTGAAAACCGTGCACTTTTAGTTGCTCAGATTGACAGATACCAATTTCCTTGAGAAATAGACTCACATTAGTTCATTGGTCGCCTTGACGTTGAATAACTTCACCGTATTCGTGACGTTCGACAACAGTATCATTACAGGCAAATTTCTTTTTATCGAATTCTTTACCAGCACCCTGGAGAGAATCAGATAAGAATAAGAAGAAGCGACATGCACTGAGAACTTACTTGCACTGTTGTCAGCGTTTTCTTTGCACTCCGTTGTTGAATACGAATATGGATTAAATTGGAGCTGCGCTGGCCACCGGCACTTCAATCAGTCACATCGGCGAACAGGTCGGCTGACCGAAGATTAATAATATTCTGATCGGTCATGCGACATGTGCTTTCTTTCGTTTTTAACTCTCAATAAGAAGATTCTTTCTCTCTATCTTAATCAAAGAAAAACGTATTCCAAAATAAGTCGAATTTCAGGAGCATTTTTTCGTATAATTTATGTCGAAATGATTTTGTACTTAACGAATATCCAGATGCGCAACACAATAAATGATTATACAAGTGACAAACACAGGAAAAAAAGAACGCAAAATATCAAGACAATGACGGGAAGATCTAGGGGAGTCGGTATACGTCGAAAACAGAGTAAAATCACATAGAAACATGGAATATCAAAAGAATTTCTTGTTCGGAGGGAAAAAAACAAAACCGGTCTTTTACAACAATTACACTAGTCGTTTAGCTATTGCACTATTTCAAAGCAAACGTGAAAGAAATGCATAAATATGAAGGTTGTTATGCTTGTTTTAGCCAGTTGTAGTGGCAGGTGCTTGTTGTTGTAAGTGTTTGCCACCATCACGGGGATAGAATTCTTGCAGAATATTATGCGGAATACGTTTAAGCATTTCACGTGGAAATGTTCGAAGTAATTGCCAGCAAACATCTAACGAATCAGCAATCGTTCGGTTTTCGTAGGCGCCTAATGATCAACGGAGGAGATATATGAAAGTATAGAAATAGTCTTTTTGATAGATACCTTGAGTGAGAAAATTCTTCTCGAATTTTCCCAAAAACTCCAAATAGAGTAAATCATCCGATGACAAAGCTTCTTCACCAACGACAGCTTTCATTGCAGCAATATCTTTTCCAATAGCGTAGTTGGCATACTACAACAAAATCAGTTAACTAACGTCTCTACTTCTATCTCAGCGTACTAATTGATTGGAAACATCGGCATGATCTTTTCGTGTCATACCCTCACCAATAGCAGATTTCATCAAACGTGACAATGATGGAAGAACGTTGATCGGTGGGTAGATCTAGATAAAATCGTGATGAGTAATATTGGCATTTAAATACTCGTACTTGTCGATTATGTAATTGACGATCGACGTAGATTTGTCCTTCGGTAATATAACCTGTCAAATCAGGTATAGGATGGGTAATATCTATACAAATACAAATCGATCGTTGATGAATCATTTAAATCGTAGAGGAAGTTACCATCGTTTGGCATAGATAGAATTGGAATTTGTGTAATTGATCCATGTCGACCAGCTACACGACCGGCACGTTCGTAAATAGTAGCCAAATCAGTGTACATATAACCAGGAAAACCACGACGACCGGGTACTTCTTCTCGAGCAGCTGAAACTTCTCGCAGAGCTTCAGCATATGAACTCATATCAGTTAAGATAACTAGAACATGTTTATCACATTGATAAGCAAGAAATTCGGCAGTTGTCAAAGCGATTCGCGGTGTAATAATACGTTCGATTCTAATCGAATATCAAATATGAGATGAGAAACATAAGTTACATCGATTCTTACGTTGGATCATTAGCCAAGTTCAAAAATAAACACACATTTTCCATTGAACCATTTTCTTCGAAGTCTTGCTTGAAAAATCGAGCTGTTTCCATGTTGACCTATTCGATGGACATCAACATGTGAGTTCGCACGAAAACTTCCCTTCGTTAACTTACACCCATAGCTGCAAACACAATAGCAAAATTGTCATCACTATCCGAAGTGCCTTTGGCATGTTTTACTAAACCAGCTTGACGACAAATTTGTGCAGCAATCTAACGAACACAAACGACACTCTCATCATGGAAAGACTCAAGTTGTCAATGTTTTTACATCATTATGTGGCAAACCAGCGGCAGAAAAGATCGGAATTTTCTGTCCACGAGCAATACTATTCATGACATCGATAGCTGATATACCAGTTTGAATCATTTCTTCGGGATATTCACGTGAAAATGGATTGATTGGTTCACCTACGAAGATGTTCCATACAATCAAAAGATCAACAAGTAACACTGATTCGTACCGTTGATATCTAGATAATCTTCTGCTAAGACAGATGGGCCACGATCAATCGGTTTTCCTGAACCGTTGAAAATCCGACCCAACATGTCTTCGGAAACTGGCGTACGTAGAATATCTCCAGTAAACTCTACAGTTGTGTATTTCGCATCAATGCCTGCTGTTCCTTCGAATACTTGAACAACTGCTTTTGATCCTGAAACTTCGAGAATTTGTCCACTACGAACACTTCCGTCCGGTAGTGTCAAATTGACGATTTCAGCGAATTTTGGAAATTTAACATTATCCAAAATAACGAGTGGACCATTGACACCAACGACTGTTTTGTATGCTAAAAGAATGAAGCGCACTCTAGACAGATAGCTTCGTAGAATTATCTTACTCAATCGCGGTTGTTTAATGTAATCACGTGTTACCGCTGCTCTGTGAATATTGACAGCTGTAGCATCATTGATTTTTATATTGACTTTTTGACGTTCGTCAGTCACAACTGGAGGTGGAACCATTGTTCTACAATATCGGATAATGAGACAAGACTCAAGCGAACATATAGCGACAAAAAGAGACAATCAATCGAGTAGACGAGCACGAACATAGAGTGTTTACTTGGATGAGAAGTTCATCGGTGTTGGCAACTGTCGATGTTCTGTGCGCGGTTTATTCATGATTTATAGCAAGAAAATCGATATAGCAGAACAAATCAAATATGAAATAGCGAAAATAACAGCAGTATGAATATCTCACTCTTCTTCAGACATATTGATGATGAATAAAAGAGAAAAGCCTTGTTCACGTGTTTGTGTTTGTTCAATAGGAAAGAAGATGAGATGGAGTAGTATTCAACGTAATCAACAAAAATGCAATCGTCATCTTGAGTCACTGTTTGCCGTCCTCCATGGAAAAAAGAGAAGCAGGCACATGAAAAGGAATCGAAAGAGGACGTTAGATCGAAGAAGAACGAGAAGATCCTCAAGTTGTCATTCGCATAGTAATTTTGAGTGTGACTAGATGTGAAAGTGCAGAACGCATAAATGTCTATTTGTTCTTGGATCTAGAGTTTGATGGGAAAGAATAATCAAACCTCATCCTATATTCTCTTCTTCTTCTTCTTCTCTATAGAGAAAACTGAATGTGATTCTTAATCTACTCTACTGTGTACACACAGATGGAGATGACAATCTTCTACGTTTGAAAAAGAAGAGAATATTCAATAGGGAATTTAATCTCAACCAAGCTGGAACGAGGTGATAGCATAGTGACAAGTTCTCATGGGTTCGGTGTCATCTACTTGCTGCGGACGTCAGCAACGACCAAAATTGATCACTATTATCCATGATGGATCAGCTCAAACAAGATATCCGCTGACAAGCTGCTTGAAGAATTCATTTTATCATCCGCAGCATACAAACAGAAACTCTATGACACGCTTCCGTTCCGCTGATGCGAGTAAATCATCCCAAAATTATGTTTCTATTCGAACTGAGCCACTGCGAGTACGATCAAGACCATCTATCCTTCGCAATACATCCAGTCAATACGCCACAAATAATTCATCACATCGAGTAAGACGTTCAGCATCGATGCCAGTCAATACATTTGTAATCGACATTTCCAAAAGACAAGTTCGTGTCGGTCAACCAGTTTCCATGAATATTCGACACGTCGTTTTCGATGTATCTGAAGACTCATCTCCGACGACAGATCCTACCTGCACAAAAAACAATCTCCTCGAATCTATCCCTAGAATCTGCGATAAATATCCCAATCTACTCAGCAGCAATCCTCGTCAAGCGATTCGCAAAACACTTCACACGAATTTTCAAATATGATTATGAAAACTCTATCTCACACTTCTACCTTGCTGTTGCTACTGCCTCCTCCTTCTTCTTCTTTTTCTCTGCCGTCTATGACAATAAATTGTCCCATTCGTAATATTCCGTTCGTTCGATTGATTGATAGTCTTGTCCTTCAAATAAACGGCACATCTAAATTATCTACTTCCGGCGATTTTGCACTTGAAAATAGATCATTAGTATTTTTCGTCATAGTTAATGATTCAATCAAAACAATCATTTGAAAAATCATAATACTATCATTGTCGAGGTGTGTTTTGCTATTTACCTATTTCGCCATTATTCGATCATATTGCGAACATTGGGATAACAGATACAATTTGTCATATGGTCACCTGAAAAGGTAGATTTTTGACAGCATGAAAAATCTCTCCTGAAACATTAAACAGGATATTTATCTGGACTTTGATCATGATTTGAAGTCAAAAGGATATTTATCGACCTGTCATTTTCTCAAACTATGCATACATATGAAACAAAAGTAAAAATGCGTATTGGATACGCATGGTGGGGTGTGTCTCCTACACGCTTGTATAAAAAACACCGTTTTTTATATTCATCTCATTCACTATTGTGCGGATTTTTCTTTAAACGCAATCGATCGTGACTTTGCGAGCGGTTCACAAAAACGAACGAAAAGAATAACAATGGTCATTCGTATACCTGTGACAATTCATGGCGCGCCGGACAAGTTTCTCATCGTCTGCGAGTCAGGAAAGGAAACTGTACGATGGTTATGCGAGACAGCATACAAAAAGTTTGGTGATAAATATGTACCTCAAATGAAACTGTGTAATTTCGTTGCGCGACGTATGGCTGATCGATGTTTGTTGTCACTGAATGATCTTGTTCATGATGCGTTGAAAGACGATGAGCCCGTTGAAATCGGTAAAATTTATCAGATTAATCGAGTTAGCATTACGTTTTCGATTTAGATACGTTGAAACGACTGGATGATGATGATTCATTTAGTGCAGCGACGTAAGTTTTTCAGATGTCGATTGATACTTTTCTTTAACTGACTCACACACTTGTTTTTAGAGATGAGGAACGACGCGTATGTTCTGTATGGTACGAGAATAATACGAAAGAAAGGGTTTATTTAGGTTGTTGTACTCGACGGTTATCATCTGAAATGCAGTGATCTGGTTCGTCTTGGAACGGGTGATTACCAAATTGAAGTATATCTGTCGCAAAATTATTCTGCCTTTGTCTATATTTCTTCTATCACATAGTTGCCGCCTGAAACATGGAGTATCATCAACAAAGCACGACAAGTTGTTGACGATATTATTGATAATAAAAAAGGTTTGATTGTACGATCGTATCAAAAGAAAGAGAATAGCATCTGTTTCTAGTCGTTTATGGCGTCAATACTGGTTTTGGTTCGTTTGCATCACGGATCATCCCAAACGACAAACTAGCGTATGTTTGAGCTTAGAAATAAATCGATTCGTTTAAGTAAGGATATATAGCGACTTGCAAACACGTTTGATCGTCTCGCATTGTGCTGGTGTTGGTGATCCCTTAACAATCGAACGAGCGCGAATGATGTTCGCATTGAGAATAAATATTCTTGCTAAAGGATATTCGGGCATATCTGAAGATACATTGCGGCGCATTATTGCTACATTCAACAGTGAGAAATAGATCTATCAGATCGGATCGTACACTCAATCTTTCTTTACATAGAATCGTGCATCCCAGAAATTCCATCACAAGGAACGGTAGGTGCCTCGGGTGATTTGGCACCATTGGCACATCTAGCAGCAGGTTATATATTAGGACTAAGAAGCGAAGAGAGTGTTGTTTCAAAGTTAAACGTATTTTCGTAATAGGCCTGATGGGTGTAGGACGCATGTGGTCACCAAAAACAGGTTGGGGTAATGCATGTGACGTTTTGCTAGAGAATGGCTTGGAACTAATTCAGTACAAGCCGAAAGAAGTAATTGCGAATTGATCGATTTACTTTAACCTATGTCAATATTGTTAGGGTTTAACGATGATCAATGGTACGCAGTTTATCACGTCATTAGGGGCGGAAGGTAAAATACGCTCCTTATTTCAATTGATTTGCTACATTTCTTTTCTTTTAATATAAATAGGTGTGGAACGAGCTATTGCTCTGGCTCGGCAAGCAGATATAATCGCTGCTTTGAGTACAGAAGCATTGCGCGGCACTGTGAGACACTTACATCCGCGTGAGTGCCATGGTTACGTCTGATTTTTTCCGATAATAATTTAATTTTTGATAGATCTCCATGCATGTCGGCCACATAATGGACAAAATCTTGTCGCACAACGATTACGTTCATTGTTAAGTTCTCAACTTTATCGATCAGACATTTTTGACAGTCATATCAACTGTGGTAAGGTACAAGATGCTTATTCCATTCGATGTGTTCCACAGGTTCGTAGCACTTTGACGTAGTTCCTACTCTTATGAAATATCATTCTAGGTGCATGGAATTTCGTGGGATACGATCAAATTTGTACAAAATATCATAACAACTGAGATGAACAGTGCAACGGACAATCCATTGGTGTTCACAGATACCGGTGAAGTTGTCTCAGGCGGTAATTTCCATGGAGAATATCCGGCTAAAGTAGATTCCGTTTTCGATCGTATACAAAACTGCTTTGCTTTTGCTCAGGCATTGGATTACCTCGCAATTGGCGTTCATGAAATTGGTAGTTTAAGTGCCTGTCGAATGGAACGATTAGTCAATCATGGGATGAGTGGTTTACCAGCATTTTTAACACTCGAAGGAGGTCTTAATTCTGGTTTCATGATTGCACACTGCACTGCTGCAGCTCTCGGTAAAGTCGATTTCTTTTCTGGGATGAACTCTTCGATATAATACTTATTCGAAATATTTCAGTTTCGGAAAATAAAGTTCTATGTCATCCATCATCGGTAGACAGTATTTCGACAAGTGCTGGCCAAGAAGATCATGTGTCTATGGGCGGATGGTCAGCTCGAAAAGCATTGAAAGTGATTGACAACGTCGAAATTTGTGAGTGCTAATATTGTATTTAAAAAGATAATTATAGATAGACGTTCGATGATCTCGGTAGAAATAAGCAGTCATTATTTCCGCTGAAGTTTCTAAGTTTTCTCCCGACAATCTTAGATGACACACACAGATATGTTCAAGAATGTTCTTATCAAACGAAAACGAGAAAGTTCATTTAATATCTTGATTTCTAGTGATGGCCATTGAATTGCTAATGGCATGTCAAGCAATCGATCTCCTTCAACCTTTAACATCAACAGCACCATTACAGGCTGTTCACAGTCTCGTGCGACAATCCATTCCGTATGTGTATTGCTCATTCATTTGTATCTAAGCTTGTTCTCGCAGGGCTTGGGATAAAGATCGATTTATGGCGCATGACATCGAAGCGTCTACTCGTATTATCAAATCTGGTGTTGTAAGTATCGAATGGATTTTATGTTGTACGCTGAAGGTTCAATCAATGCTTGTTCATGTAGATTTGGCAAGTTGCGAAACCATTCATAGAAGCATATCTGGATTGGTGTTATCACAAGGAAGATGGAGAACCATTACCGAAATCATCCTCATCCGATAACTGCTGTCATTGAACGATTTTTCCTTTGTATAGTTTCATTCGTTTGCACTTATAAAACAAACTGTCAATCACAATAATTTAATAAATGAATTTTCTTTTATTCCGACGATTATCGAGCTGTCATTTTCATCAGATTAGAACAAGACGAGAAGAAAAGAGTACATCGTTGTCTTCGTTCGAATTCTTGCGATAGATTTACTCAAAGAAACATGCAGTTTAGATTGGCGTTGATTGTCTACTTGAAATTCTCGATGATAGCAAACCTTTTCGGAAAAGATCATACACTCGCAGAGAAGAATCGCATACGTATTAAAACACTCTATGAGGATCATCTATTGATTCGACCATCGACGAATAATACAAGTCCTACAGTCGTTGCTATTGGCGTGGCGATCATGGAAGTGATCGGAATCGACCCTCAAAAACAGGTTCGTTCGAAAAAGAAGATTGAACTTGACTTAACAAATTTTGTCTTCGAAGGTTATTATGCTGAATGCCAATATCGAGTTGAAATGGTGTGATGACTTATTACATTGGAATTCCAGTGAGCACCCGTGCATGGGCAGACGAAACCGTACGGAGATCTTTTTTACTCCACATGAAATTTGGACGCCGGACATCGTGGCAATCAATGGGCCAGGAAAATCACTCGAAAAAGATCCGAGACATTTCTATCCCGTTCTTGTTGTCTGTACTGGTCACGTGAAGTGGTCCTATCAATACAAATTAGTTTCGTTTTGTGAAGTTAATGTTCGCAATTTTCCATTCGATCGACAGTACTGCTCGATTCTTCTACAATCAACTATATTCGATACAAGCCAATTAAAACTTCGTACACTATACAAAGTTGTCAGATTATATAATCTGATTAAAACCGAATGGGAGATAACTCACGCTACAATTCAAGAAGTCGATATGTATAATCCGCATTATCAACGGAATTTCAGTACAATTAAAATTGATATCGAACTCGAACGTTTCTCGCGGTTTTATGTGATTAAAATCATCTTACCATTTTCAATCATTTCCTCACTAGCGCTGTTCTCATTCTGTGTGCCAACTGACAGCGGCGAAAAGGTGGCATTGACAGTCAGCGTTCTATTGTCATTATCCATCTATCTGCAGACGATTTCGGATTATGTACCAAAGACCGAAAGCGGCTTTTCGATTATCACCTTGTATTCAAACATCATCTTTGGTTTCGTTTTTCTCTCGTGCATTTTCAATATATTCACCGTCTTTATTTATTACCACGAGCAATATTCGATGAAGCACCGAAAGATTAAAAACGAACAACGTGGCGCGTTGACAACCATTCACGAGTCGTTAGTGGAATTGAACAAACAGCGATGGACATTTCTTCGTAAACGTCGAAATTTAAGAGAACATTTGCCTGAACAAACAAATCTCGAAGGTCTTCAAATTTTATACGATATTCGATACATTCGGAAAGTCCTCATGAATTTTCTCGTCGGACAAGATCCGGTCGACATTCGATACAATTTGTTCCATTCCGAATGTTCTCTCAAACAAATCGCCGTGCTCATCGATCGAATACTGTTCTTCATCTATCTCATCTCTATGCCGCTGAGTGTTATTGTCCTATTACAAGGTAGTCAACAATCCCGCTTACCATCCGAAACCAATCAAATGCTCGACCTACGTAAGTCAACTGTCGATCCTATGCCAATCTTTCGCGGCTGTCCGACGTGATCTCCATACGCCCACGTTTTGACCTTGTGTATATATTTGTGAAAAAATACAATATACACATAAATAAACTAGAGACGAACAAAGAATCACGAATTCACACAGTTAAGGCAATGACAGAAGTTGACATTTGCGCTTGTGTTCTTTTATATGTTGTTTGAAGAAGAAAAAAAAGAAACGAAAACACGCACACGCGCCACCACTATTAACATGAACATTAAAACTAACAACTGCTGACAAAAATATTTCTTAGACTATAAGTTTCACACAGATCTCTGCGTGATGGAGAATATAATCTATCAGACTAGAAACATCACTGTTGAAAAAAAAATAGAAATAGAGGAGAAAAGGAAGAAACGTATATATTTAATAGTATATATTGTTATATACTTATTATTATTATTATTATTATTATTCTTAAATTTTTTTCTTATATATTTTTCTCAATCAGATTATCACAGTTTCCGATGAAATTTTTCTATTTGCGAAAGAAACGCCAGAGACCGTTTTTATGTTCTTTTCGAGGTGCCATTAACATTGGTACTTGATTTTTATGAGTTATGGAAATCGTACATGGTGGTTGTAACCATGGTTCACCATCGATTTGCATCGGAAAACTTTTGTGAGTTCTACAAAGATAAGAACAGTCAAACGAATAGAATTGATCATCGAAATATCTATCTCGTACCTGATAACAACTGATGAACATTGACCAAGCCGTTTCGCACTTGATCGTACACCAGCATAGATCGATCCAGCATGGATAGCTGACTGTACACCAACAACCTCTATTAGTCTATCTCCTACATCTGAAATACAAACACACGCACATGTTAAACATTGATATGTACACAAGGATTTGTAAACGAATTTTACCTTGTAGAACAAATGTCATATCTGACGTTGAACTTGTGGAATATTCCCTATGAAAAAGAATTCAATTGAATAAAGTGTCACGCTATCTCTTTCGAATACGTACGAGTCTTTGCGATGAAAATTTAATGGTGTTTTGCGATTTTTGTGTCGACTACCCTCGCCCCACAGTGACGTACCACCATAAATACTTGGAATATTTAATAGAGCAATGCCTTCTAATGATGGTCCATTCGACAGATCAAGCGATATACCATCACACTGATAAAACGAAACAGATTTAGTAGACAAAATTGCTGAGGTCATATTTGACATTACCATTATATCAATATCTTCGTGTAAATTTTTACAGGTTGAGGACAAAGCTTCCGAAGTACCGAATTCTAAATACCATAGTTTATTTTTCATTCTAAAAAAATCGACAAATCAATTGGTAAACAAAATGAGAAGACTTAACCAACCTGCTACTGAATTTTTCAGGATGCTTTTCACGCATCAAATGAAATCGATGAGCAATCGAAGCATCCTAATGGCACAAACAATGAAACTATCTTAATTCATCGACAAAACCAACTACTTACAACGCCAATAGAAAAATAATTATTGATTATATTGTACGGAATATCATCGCCTTTCTCTTCTGTATCTGTCTGAGTACTAAATTCGATTTGCCATCGATCGAGCATGATCACCGGGGCTTGTGAAACTTTCTTTAAAACTTTCGTTAAGCTTTCATTCTCATATCCACCGCCCCATGCTAAACATCGAGCTAGATCATTGCCAGTGCCTAAGGGAAGAACAGCGACAGGAGCACGACGACAAAGGGGTACGCGATCCATCACATCCAGTACCCAACCGACTAGAACAAAAAAAATAAGAAATCAATGCTTGGTAAGGAAAAACACTAATCAACTGATTATCCTACCAGTTCCGTCACCACCACAACAGAGCACACGGAAATCTTCAACATCTTTGAAGAATTGTAATCTAAATTAATATTGATTTTATTACATTTTGATGTCAAAGAATATTAGCATATAGTTTCTTGGAGAAGAAATATGCTGTATGATCTGAGATCTGATTGTTGATGAAAATCGGATTATTTTTTCATCTTCATTTAATGCACTTCAACAATTGTGTATGTCGATCGATCAGACAAATTCTTCTCTCCATAAAACTAATCAACTTAACGAACGAGACACTTTTGTCTACTGTTGATTGAATTCAGAAATCGAACGTCTTTATTAAGTCTCGAAATATGGAAATCTGTCAACCTTTTGCCGATGAGCTTCTTTCTCTCTTACTAGTGCTGTTGTTCTCGTCTGGTAAAACATCATTCTATCACACAAGATTATCTCTTAGTCTTATCCAACATGTTAAGTGCTAAGTCATGCAATCTGATAAGCACATGCAACAGATTATTCTGATGGAACGTCCGATAAAGCTTGTCTTTCATCTTGGAAATGTACTGAACATGATTCTTTCTTTCATAGACAATCAAATGTATTGCAAATCTTTAGATTCAACGACTCACAAAGCTTCGCAATGTTCTCCTCTTCTTCAATGAATTGAAGATTCTATCGTATGTGTTCCCGAACTGAGTTGGAGTATTGTCAAGAGAAATGTTTTCCTCGCTAATACTCGGAGGAAATCAACTATCCTAAATAACGTAGTTTATTAATACTTCTCCATAAAATATTCGATGGTAAACACACTCTCGAAATTAGTTGAAAGTATAACCGTATCCACACAGGCCTGTCATCAACTGAACTATCCATTCGTTGGTTAGCATCGGTTCGACATCAGTGCGAGGAGAACTCACCCTGGCATTGGTCCGGACTTAGCCAGATTGAACACTTGACGAGGATTGAGAAGATATTGAAATTTACGCATAATGCTAACAAAGAGACAAAACGAGAGACGACTTCATTATTACCATGCATTAGTTCATTGAATTCATACCGTTCTCCCTGTTTACCACCTGATTTCGGGTTAATAAAAATAAGCAAAGGATGAGTGTTTGGCAGAGGGTTGATTTGAAACGATTGTATCGATCCTTCCACACACGAATCTTCTTTTTTAACTTCATTTCCACTTCGTGAAGGTTTCTGTCGTTCCTGAAAAACAAGTGCCCATCATTCTCTCCTTGCATCATAAATCTTCTTCAAGCAACGAACCAAAACAGCTGGACATATACAGATCGGTGGAATAATATGGTCTCGATTTTGTCCTAATGTACATTCGGTTTTCAATTGCGACACACATTTATTGTGTACTGTCATTTGGCACCATCGGCAGTGCAGGCCTGTTATGCCATAGGTTTTAATTGATTTTCTACATCGATCACATCTTAAAAGAAAAACAAAAGTGAAGAATGAAAGTGGTGTTTTCTCTCTTCCGATTAGTCGCCTATTTTCTTACTTTCCGGCACAATTGCCTTCCACCCAATGATGTAACATGATTGTATCAGGTTTACGGGCTTTAGCATATGTAGAAATACAATTCGGCGGAGCGCGATTAGCACAACGTTCATGAACAACATATCGACAAACTGAAAAGAGCCGAATGTCTCCGCTGGCATTTTCGAAGTCAACTTACATGTACAACATAAACCTTGTTTACCCAAGCCAACCAATACAGTTAAACAAAGGTTACAATATGCTGGTTTATTGAAATGCTTCAATCTCCAGGAATGTGTTCCATCATCTTTGACATTCTATTGTTTTTCGTATGAAAAGCAAAGAATAACGATAAAAGCACGGTAGCCGATGAAAACTCACCGAATCTAGTCCGAGCAAAACAAGAAGTGGTGCGGTAGTCAATCCGCCTCGCTTCCATTCGCTTAGTGTGACTTCGCCGTCATTATCATAATCAATATCTTTCATCATAGCTTCGAGAATCTAAATGAAATTTACCGATGAATGATTTTCCTTCGATTCATTACACTTCTATCTTACTGGTCTTAATTCAGATACATCCCAGCCGAGATATTCAGCAACATTCATCATTTGATTAACAATTGAATCAGTTTCCTTTGAAGATAACAGTCTTTGCGTACAAAGAAAAAAAGAGCTCATCTCATTTTTTTCAAACATACCCGTTTATCAAGTATACCGTTTCCATCTTCATCATATAACATGAACATAACTATAACGAAGAAAACATAAATTCGATGAATCAAGAGTAAACAAGGTCGATGGTTTTTTTTACATTCGAGTTTCTGCTCGGGAGTTCCACCTTCTAGTAATGAGAAATAGCAGATAATATCTTTTAAGTAGATTCGTGTTGTATTGATATCAATCTGCTGAGATTGAACCATCGCTGCCTGTTGTTGGGCTGCTGTTAGATGATGGAGATGATGATTATCACGTAGAAGTTCATTCCCGGAGATTCTATTTAGTAATTGCGAAAGAGACGCACGAAAGACCCATGGATCATCGGAATTATTAACAGTGGTTACCACTAGAAAGTAGAAGAAAAGAAAAACCGAGAGGTTCAAGATAGAATCTTTTGCCCTTTTTTCTACCATTATTATGCAATGAATGAATCGAATGGATGGAAGGATTAGATTTTCTTGATGACTGTCGAGAATTTCCAGGTGATTCATGGTGCTGATCGTGGGAATTACCTCGACGCATAAGACTTTCTTTACCACTATGACATATACCTAAGAAAAAAAATCATACAACAAAAGACATTAGACAGACGGCGTTGGCAATGATTGAACTAACCCGAGCGGGTTTTCGGATCGTTGGCAAGGTCATCTATAGGTTTTTTCGCTCGAAAAAATGAAAACGATGATAAAGGTAATGGAGCAGTTGTTGCTGACGCTGTGGTCGATGTGGTTGTGATTGGCAACGTTGATGTGGCTAGTGGAAGAACACTAATAGCCGATGATGTATCAAGCGGAACGATGGGTGGAGGTCTTTTGATGAATGATAGAAATAAATGTCGACATAACTCTTCTGGTATATCAGCATTGTCGACAAGTAGATCCAAAAACTGTCGAAAGCCTGTATAGTCAAGTTGCTAAAAGAGGAACATGTCTAACAAGCGTACAATGGCATATCGAATGGATTACTTCTTCGTATTTATGGCTCAACCATTTCTCATCTTTTTCAAGAATAGCTACAACATCTTTGACTTTCTTCGGTGCATCTAGAACATGTTCAAAGTGACAACGGCTCGGAAAATAGCAAGCAAAAGTGTATATTACATGATATATAGTCTTGTAGACGTTGAAACTCGTCAGGTGAAAGTTTATTCCAATCAAATCGATTCATGGATGATGTTCATCGGTTGACAAAGCCGTTTCATAGTTATCAATAAAATGACCGACCGAAAACTAAATTTCGTATTCAAGTCATCTAAATAAAAAGAAAAGAAAGTAGAAATAGATGTTCCCTTTTCTTCTGTTTTTCTTTTCGAGATCATCTTTCAATATAATGCATCTAGTATGCTGCTGCTCATCTCTTACTCTCTATGTTATATTGTTGCTATTACTGACTAGTGTCGTCAAATACTAATTTGATACTCTACATCATTCTATATGACAAGATTCCCGTTGAGAGTCACAGAGACAAGACGGAAGGAAGAAAAAAGAGAAGAAAAAAAATGAAGAAGGAAAAAAACTAGTCAGAAGGAGGAGTTTATCCCAAAGGAGTAAGTTTGACACTTGTATGCATGTGTGTGTATATGTGTGTGGTGTCATTTGGATGGTAAAGTTAACTTGAAAAGGCAAACGTTCGTTTGATGTTATTTCCCTTCTTCTTCTTCTTCTTCTTCTTCTTTTATGAATCTCATATGGGAACCATCAGATTACTTCAGTCTGATGACATCAAATCTGATCAATATCTGCGTGTCGTCATCTAATCATTTTGTGTTATTTGATGGCGATCGGACAATTTATTTATGTTGATAATCGAATAAGGAAGAGTAAAAAAAGAATAGGAATTATTAGAGGTTTCTCCTATAACAAGTTTTCTTCCCAAATGTTGTGTCTAATGATTACCAGCAATGAAATATATGTATATATATAGTCAAAGAGGGATAAGATTGCAAGACTTGATTTCTATTATATCTTTCTCTTTCATTTTCTCTCCCTACTCTGTGTGATGCATGTTTATGTGTGCATATACGCGTGTTTCTCTTCACACACACACATATATATATTCTCATCAGTTATTTATTGCTTGAAAGGCAACAATTTAATTAGGAGACACCCGGAGTAGTAGGAGAATAGAAATAGAGGAGCAGAAAATTGTTGTTTGCAAAAGAGCTATCTCTGAATATTGATTTAGTCGTACAATGGCCGTACTCACTGCATCTCATCCCATCTCGTCTATCTATCTTTTTATACAACTAATTTTCTACTAATAATTCATTTCAATATCTTCTCATCATTCTTCTTCTTAGTTTTTGGAATCTAATTTGCATCTGTTAGTTCTGTTTCTACTATTATTATCATTAGTAGTCCTTTTGCGCACTATTCGACTACTCCTACTACTAGCACATCGATATTCTATTAGTGTGCCATTGACAGTCACATACATGCACAAAAAAAATCAGTCATTCATTTCGTTTCCAATAGACTAAAGATTTAGAAGATAGAATTTTTTTTCTAATTTCCGCCCGTTATTCATCCTCATCGTCTTCAATGGAATTATTGTCTGCATCTGTTTCTTGGTCTTTCTTTCTCGACTTGCGTATGCTGTGACGCAATCATTTTCAGAC